>RCIC01000047.1:850000-856681 GCA_018883505.1 Ceratosolen fusciceps
TATGAAACAGCATGCCCCCTCGTATCAGCTCGAAACACGGGATGTTCACTGGGCTGATGGCTACTGGAATATGTTCGGGGAGCCCGGGCGTTGCTTGAATCTCGACCGTGCTCTACTACGTATGGATGTACATCACTGGGCCGCCCAGATCCGTTATAAGAGTTGGCCGTCAGACACTGCGTCTGATAGCTTCTCCTATAGGATTGAGAGCGGTGGTCTGTCTGCCCTGCCTTTCTCCCTGGGGTGGCAAGTAGGTACCAACCCGGCGCCGCACGCTGGGCAGGTATGGGGATGGGGCCTCTCCTCACACTTCCGTTATTGGAGTGGGGGAGGCTACGTCACCATCGCTCTCCCGCGTGCGTGCGTCGCGGCACTATGCGCTCCTGACATTTCGACTGGAACTTGGCTTACCCGTGGGCCCAGTTCCCTCGGAATAATTGGCACGAAGGCCCACTACGAGTATAGGCGGCAGGGGTGGGCTACCCAACCGGCGGAAAACTACTTCCGGCGTACCGCGGGCGTCGCCTCCGCGGATGCGCCGGCAACGGATCTTACTATTGCAACACAGGGGCCTCCGGCCATGCCTCTTCAACCTGTTGCAAGCGTACCACATACCCTGACGAATCGACCACTTACGAACGGAGCTGCCACCAACCCGGGAGCTACGTCACAGTCAAGGCAAGGATCGACGGCTTCAACCACTGCACAGACGCCGCATACTCAGTCGACGGTACCCACCGGTGTAGTAACCTCGACTGCTGTTATTGGCGAGGGTACTGGACGGGCGGATGGTGGTGCCCATCGCGAAAGATTAAGACCAGCACCGGGACACGCTCCCAAGGCTGGCTCGACTCAGGAGGACGCAGACCGCTCCCCCGACCACAGGGCTGCCACGGATGCGCTATGAGCCGCCTGCGTGGCGCGGAGTGGTGCAGCACTACCCAACTTGATCCTGAATATAAATGGTCATGGGGGCGCATGATCACTACCCTCGATAAGGCTAAAAATTCAAAAGATTGTACCTCCTGTTGCTCACAGCGGGTTCTTAACATGCCGTACTCCGGGTTCCTCGAGAACCTGCGAAAGTACCGGTTGCCGGCCCACCAGTGTGAAGGCTGTGTTGTAGGCGTTGGCGTGCTCGAGGACGGAGTGCATATGATGATACGGCTTATGCCACGCCAAAAGAGACAGTGGATGGTTAGATGGTTTGAACGCATCCGCAGGTATCTCCAAGATATGTGTGTGCATGCTGCTCGCAAATTCCTCAAGACGGTGACGGCAAGCATGAAGCAAGGAGGATCGTACATCACCCCATATTGGCGTGATCTATGCTATTGGGAACTTAACCTTGGCTATATGGCCCCCGCCCAGCCTGCTTCTCTTGTCGGGGATGCGGAGGATTGGCTGCTTAAGCGGCGTGAGATCGGCGAGTCAAATTAAGCCGCAGGCTCCACTCCTGGTGGTGCCCTTCCGTCAATTCCTTTAAGTTTCAGCTTTGCAACCATACTTCCCCCGGAACCCAAAAGCTTTGGTTTCCCGGAAGCTGCCCGCCGAGTCATCGTTGGAACTTCGGCGGATCGCTAGCTGGCATCGTTTATGGTTAGAACTAGGGCGGTATCTGATCGCCTTCGAACCTCTAACTTTCGTTCTTGATTAATGAAAACATTTTTGGCAAATGCTTTCGCTTCTGTCCGTCTTGCGACGATCCAAGAATTTCACCTCTAACGTCGCAATACGAATGCCCCCATCTGTCCCTATTAATCATTACCTCGGGGTTCCGAAAACCAACAAAATAGAACCGAGGTCCTATTCCATTATTCCATGCACACAGTATTCAGGCGAACATAGCCTGCTTTGAGCACTCTAATTTGTTCAAAGTAAACGTACCGGCCCACCTCGACACTCGATTAAGAGCACCGCGATGGGATATTTAGCTGGACCGCCCCGAAAGGCTAAGTCCACCGGTAGGACGTACCACAATCATGCCAGTTAAACATCGCGAGCGATGAACCGACAGCGTGGCACACAGATTCAACTACGAGCTTTTTAACCGCAACAACTTTAATATACGCTATTGGAGCTGGAATTACCGCGGCTGCTGGCACCAGACTTGCCCTCCAATGGATCCTCGTTAAAGGATTTAAAGTGTACTCATTCCGATTACGGGGCCTCGGATGAGTCCCGTATCGTTATTTTTCGTCACTACCTCCCCGTGCCGGGAGTGGGTAATTTGCGCGCCTGCTGCCTTCCTTGGATGTGGTAGCCGTTTCTCAGGCTCCCTCTCCGGAATCGAACCCTGATTCCCCGTTACCCGTTACAACCATGGTAGGCGCAGAACCTACCATCGACAGTTGATAAGGCAGACATTTGAAAGATGCGTCGCCGGTTCGAGACCGTGCGATCAGCTCAAAGTTATTCAGAGTCACCAAGGTAAACGATGGGCGGGCATAGCCCTCCACCGATTGGTTTTGATCTAATAAAAGCGTTCCTTCCATCTCTGGTCGGAACTCAAGTTTGCATGTATTAGCTCTAGAATTACCACAGTTATCCAAGTAAATGTGGGTACGATCTAAGGAACCATAACTGATTTAATGAGCCATTCGCGGTTTCACCTTAATACGGCATGCACTGAGACATGCATGGCTTAATCTTTGAGACAAGCATATGACTACTGGCAGGATCAACCAGGGAGCTTCGTCCTCTAATGTCGATACATATACACATACATCGTATATGTATACGCTTCTTCACTTTATTATCGGCGACGAGAGAGAGGCGGCGCTTTTTTTCTAAATTTTTCTTTTTTGGTGTACCTTCTCTATTCGTAATTCATTACGGGCCCGCCGGACGACGGGCGCACGGAACGAGGTTTCTCGGCGCGCTCTGCGCGCGCCTACGAATTTGAAGAAAAGGAAAAGATAAAAAAAAAGCCCTCCCTCCTCTCTACTTCGATCGCACGCGGGCTGTCTGTGTCAGATGCGTCGCCGCGCCCACAAGGATTTTTTCTTTCTTTCTTTTTTTTTTTTTCTTTATCGCATCTCCCCAACGTTGCTGCCACAACTCTGCCTGGTAGCGTGAAAGAGTGAAATGAGAGGGACGTGGGGAGGATTATTAATTGTGAGAACACAACACCTCCCTACCCTCGCCGTCCACCCTAACGCGAACCACCAGACGACATTGCCGCGGCGACAGCGGAAACAAATAAATAAAAAAAATAAGAAAAATAAAAAAAAAAGTTCCTGATAGTAAGGGCACGGTCGACGCGACACGTTACTCGTTTTTTTTCTTAATCACACGCGAACGTGCGAAAAGATGGAGACTGTGACGGATCGTGCGGTGCGTAGGTCGTGTTTTCACGGCTCCGCGAAAGCGGGCCGGCACACACACACACACACACACGCCCGCACAAATCCCCGAGGAAACTTGAGAGACAATCTCCTCTCGGACACGCCTCTCAGTTTTTGCACGGCACGCTCCATTAGCCCGTACAAAGCCATTCTCTATCTATAAAAATAAGCTTTTCAGACGGAGCGAGACCGCGAGTATTATCGTTCGAAAATCAACAGTCTTTCTGCCTCCCTGAGGAGGATTTTTAATAAAAAAAATCTTATTAACCCGACGTAGACTTGCGTCATGTCACGGCACGGTTAAGCGAACAAATCGCTATCGTCGTTACAATAAGCTATATATTTTTTATACATATTTTTATAAAATACGAGAAGAGAATTTCTCATACTTTTATAATACATATATTAAAAAATATTATATAGACACGCTCGGTATCGAGAGAGTCGATGCTCGGTATTTGCAATACACCGTTTTTGATGACTGAAATACAGCCACACGGAGATTGACATAATAACGCCAAAGGCGCGTACCGCATATGGGCCATTCGGTCATAGACACCGACCCGCGGTAATGCTGTGGAAGACAACGACGTACACGTAAAATCGCGTTAACGACGTACGTGCAGCGTTGAACGTTGCCCGAGCACGGACAACGACTGCTTCTTACATAGACCGAGGAGAGCCAAAAGGCTTCGGCGCCGCATGGTGAATAGCATAGGCCTCTTATGGCCGAATGCTTCCGAAAAACGGCTCTAACCCCGAACCCTCGCGGATACTTTGACATTGAAAATATCTCGCGTTATGAAAAGCACAGAAAACGTCCGGCCGACTTAGAAATGCATCCCGAGGACGTAACTACCTTCAATCTCGATCGTTTCTCAAACAAGGATTTCCCAATAAAAGTGAATTTTTTTTTTCTCGTAATATTACGCTCGATTTTTTTCATTACCGTAATTTACTTTCGCTTCGCGTTCCCTCAATAACGATTCCAATTCCCTGCTTTTCTACGACGCACGATCCTCCGAACCTTCCTTCACGAAACCTTAAAGACTCCGGATCCCCCTAACACCCCGTTCTTTTCTATATCGAATTCATATCGCGATCCCTTGGCAATCAATACTTATTGCCTATTTTTTTTTCTTCATCCTTTATCTACTTAACGACAGCCCGTAGACAACGAGCAGCGCCTTCGAACGATCCCGTTCCCAATACGGCGCTTGAACGTCGTCCACGGTCTATCGGTACGGACACTCCCTCCCTAACTCAACACGACACCCATCCTCGTCCCTTTCTCTATACGAACCTGATCCCACGCTCCCGTTACCGATACGGTGTCGGTCTCCACGCCCCTTCCCAATACAAGGTGGATCCTCTGTCTATATCTCGAAACAAGGTGGACGCGAACACTTATTTCACTACCGTGTCGAACCAATATTATTCCCAATACGAGGACCATCGACTCCATCTTCCCAATACGACGCCAATCCTCGTCCTGTCCCTACGCGTCGCCCAATCATTCGAGCCTCCGTTCCGTATACGCCTTGGATCACGTCTCTTTCCCGATACGAGATGGATCCAATCGACTCGTTCCTACTACTGCGAGGATTCGCGATCGACTCGCTCCTCGCTATTTCTCTATACGAGCAGGATACAATCGACTCGTTCCTCGCTCTTTCTCTATACGAGCAGGATCCAATCGACTCGTTCCTCGCTCTTTCTCGATACGAGCAGGATCCAATCGACTCGTTCCTACTACTGCGAGGATTCGCGATCGACTCGTTTCGTTCCTCGCTCTTTCTCTATACGAGTTGGATACAAAGGACTCGTTCCTACTACTGCCAGGATTCGCGATCGACTCGTTCCTCGCTCTTTCTCTATACGAGCAGGATCCAATCGACTCGTTCCTCGCTCTTTCTCGATACGAGCAGGATCCAATCGACTCGTTCCTACTACTGCGAGGATTCGCGATCGACTCGTTTCGTTCCTCGCTCTTTCTCTATACGAGCAGGATACAATCGACTCGTTCCTCGCTCTTTCTCGATACGAGCAGGATCCAATCGACTCGTTCCTACTACTGCGAGGATTCGCGATCGACTCGTTTCGTTCCTCGCTCTTTCTCTATACGAGCAGGATACAATCGACTCGTTCATCGCTCTTTCTCGATACGAGCAGGATCCAATCGACTCGTTCCTACTACTGCGAGGATTCGCGATCGACTCGTTTCGTTCCTCGCTCTTTCTCTATACGAGTTGGATACAAAGGACTCGTTCCTACTACTGCCAGGATTCGCGATCGACTCGTTCCTCGCTCTTTCTCTATACGAGCAGGATCCAATCGACTCGTTCCTCGCTCTTTCTCGATACGAGTAGGATACAATCGACTCGTTCCTCGCTCTTTCTCTATACGAGCAGGATACAATCGACTCGTTCCTCGCTCTTTCTCGATACGAGCAGGATCCAATCGACTCGTTCCTACTACTGCGAGGATTCGCGATCGACTCGTTTCGTTCCTCGCTCTTTCTCTATACGAGCAGGATACAATCGACTCGTTCCTCGCTCTTTCTCTATACGAGAAGGATCCAATCGACTCGTTCCTACTACTGCGAGGATTCGCGATCGACTCGTTTCGTTCCTCGCTCTTTCTCTATACGAGTTGGATACAATCGACTCGTTCCTCGCTCTTTCTCGATACGAGCAGGATCCAATCGACTCGTTCCTACTACTGCGAGGATTCGCGATCGACTCGTTTCGTTCCTCGCTCTTTCTCTATACGAGCAGGATCCAATCGACTCGTTCCTACTACTGCGAGGATTCGCGATCGACTCGTTTCGTTCCTCGCTCTTTCTCTATACGAGTTGGATACAAAGGACTCGTTCCTACTACTGCCAGGATTCGCGATCGACTCGTTCCTCGCTCTTTCTCTATACGAGCAGGATCCAATCGACTCGTTCCTCGCTCTTTCTCGATACGAGTAGGATACAATCGACTCGTTCCTCGCTCTTTCTCTATACGAGCAGGATACAATCGACTCGTTCCTCGCTCTTTCTCGATACGAGCAGGATCCAATCGACTCGTTCCTACTACGTCCTCCACTTGTCACCCTGCGCCCCCGGCGCTTTTCGCGTACTCTGCACCCTGCGTTCTGCTCTACTTTATTTCTGCATTCCCAGCATTTCCGCCCTATACGAGTCAGGAGCCCACTTTCCATAATCCGACTAGTTCTACCATCTCGCCCTTATTCTCCTACTCCCCTACCACCCGCATTGACCCACGGACCCCACCCACCTCGGACTCCGTCTCTAATGTACTCACTACTCCCTGATTGACGTGTTATT
>RCIC01000048.1:0-382500 GCA_018883505.1 Ceratosolen fusciceps
GTGAGGATAAGGGCTTGATAATGTAAATATAGTAACCAATGGAGGGGCAGGGTTCTTAGCCCCATTATAAACTAATGCGAGTCCAAACGATTTAGCCAGTAACACCCTTATAAACGTAATGTAAACGACCGATACGAACCTTTCAATCAAGTTGCTTATTATTGCACGTATATTATAATTATTGCACCTATAAAATAATTATTTTTCCTGTTACAACAATTATCTTGTTTTATACAATAATTATCTTGTGTTATATAATAATTATGTTGTTTTATATAATAAATGTAAAAAATTTCACTGGAGATAAACCCTATATAATGTAAATATAGTAACCAATGGAGGGACAGGGTTCTTAGCCCCATTATAAACTAATGCAAGACCGATAACGTTGTAGCCTGTAACCCCCTTATAAAGTAAAGGCAAACGACAGATAGAAAGCATCCAATCAAGCTGCTTGGTCATGCGCACTATATTATCGGTTAATTACTTAATTTTTAATTTGACTATTTATTACAATAAATATGTTATTTTTAAGAGTAATTGTGTTGTTCTACGTAAGAAATATAAAAATTTATATGCTGACAAGCCTATTATTAAGTAAACATAATAAATCAAAGCGAGTACATCGTATTAGCCCCATTATAAACTAATAAGAGTCCAATAACGTTGTAGCCTATAACCCCCTTATAATGTAAATTCGAAAAGACCGAGGCAATCAAGTTGTTTGATCTGAGCATTGTATCATATGTTATTTATTGACTTAATATTACTTGTGATTTCAAGAATACTGTTAAATCCAATGAATCATAATACCTATAAACCATAATATTCTGGAAATTGCTTAAACTGATTTGTATAAAATAAAAAGATTTATCAATCATAGGGTTTATAAAGGCTGACAATGATATATCGTTTATTGCGTAGATTCTGATTCCTTTTATTTACACGAAATTTTTACATTTATAGCTGTTTTTATTTATTCTATTGCATATTAATATTTTATTTAAATTATTTTTAATTTAATAAGATCTTTACCTGATTGTTTGAAATAAAAAAAATAAGGAAATATTATTAAATAGGTTACGTTTGCACATGTTAAAGTTTGGGATTACATCTATTTTTTATATACTGTGTTTCGGAAGGAAGAAAATAGATTTCTCAAATAAAGCCAGTGTTTTTCGGTTCGGCAATAATTTTAATGCACAGGCTACGACTGTGAAATGTTCATTGTTCATTTTCCCGGTCGACTACAGGAAGGAGTTTTTCGAAATCTTGATATTGTTAACATTTTTATTGTATTCCATTGCATTAATAAATTATATTCTCAACTCATAACATTTCAACTGCACTTTTATTAATACAATGTGACATTTATTTAAATAACGTAAATCATTATAAATACAAAAATGACGAAACGATAATGGCGGTCCCTCTAATGAAATTGTTGAAAATTTTAATGGCTCATGTTCATTTTCTCAATTATGTTCAATTCTCCGTATTTATAATTTAAGCTTAACACGAATGAACGTGATCATAACATTTATAATCCTTGTGACATGATAATAAATATATTTTGACTTTAATAATGAAATATTTTACATTGTTTTATAGAATAATAATTATGTAATTTTCCTATATTATACAATATTTTTGTTATTGAATTGTATTATTAGAGATTTTATTTTAATTTTTACAAAATTAATATGATCTTCTCTTATATTTTATTTTATAGAATAATTATGTTATTTTAAATAATATATGTGAAATAAAATGATCACAAGCTCGATATAAAGTAAATGAAAAAAACGTAAACCCTATCACTAGTCCAATCAAGCTGTTTAATCATGTACACGATTTACAAGTTAATTATTTACTTAATACATCATCTGATTCCCAGAATACATTGAAATCCAATGAATCATAATAAATGTTAATAATAATATTGTTTTATCTAACTTGATTTGAATAAATAAAAAGGTTTTTTTATCCTAGAGCTTCTTCAATGGAAAAATCATATTTCTTTTATTGCCAATCCAATTATCAAGAAGACATTTCAACATTTATGGCTATTATTCTTTATTATATTACGTTTTAATGTTTTATTTAAATTATTTCCAAAATAATAAGATTAGTTTCTCTGTATTTTACATTAAAATAACGAATCCCTATTAATAGGTTATGTTTGCACAAGGTAATGTTTACGATTATATATATTTTCAATAGTCTTGTATTATATTTAATAAAATAAATTTCCTCAATAATGAATGTGTCCCTATGTTCTCTATATATTTTCAATTCAGAAGTTACGGTTTGTGAACTGTTCATGTCCATTTTCCCGGTCGACTATAGGGAGGAGTTTTTCGAAATCTCTATCGTCTTCTTAGCATTTTTATTGGATTAATAAATTATATTCTCAACTCATAACATTTCAACTGTACTTTGATTAATAATATTCAATACTTGTTCACGTACAGAATAAAATTATATGCAAAAGTGACAAAACGATAATGGCGGTCCCTCTAATGAAATTGTTGAAAATCTTAATGGCAATTGTTAATTTTCTCAATACAAGTTATTTTTATACAACGCCGATATTATGTTCAATTCTCCGTATTTATAATTTAAACTTAACATGAGTCAACCTAATCAAAACATTTATAATTTTTGAGACTTGAAATTAGAAATATTTGACTTATAATGACAAATTTTACATTGCTTAATGTATTAATTGTGTTAATTTATATAATAAGTATATTATTTTAGATAATGAATAAGTTTCTTTATATAATACATGTTGCATTTTATACATTAATTCTCTTTATTTTATATAATAATTATGTTATTTTAAACAATAAATGTGTTAGTTTGTACAAGAATCATGTCCTATTAAACAATGTTTTATTTAATTTAATACTCAATAACATTTTTTTCTGTATATTTTTCTTCTTTATATTTATATAGCAATCTTGTTACATTTTATGAATCATTATTTGCTTGAATAGAATTGTTATATTTTTTTTATATTAATTGTTAATTCGTAGAATAAATCTGTTATTTAATACAATAGTCATAGTACTTTAACAATGTTTATGTTATCCTCTACAATAATCATGACCTTTTACATAAATATAAAATTGCACATGGTGACAAGCCCTTTATAAAGTAATTATAATAAACCAATGGGAATACATCGTTTTATCCCCATTATAAGCAAATTCAAGAATGCTATCGTTGTAGCCAGTAACCCCCTTATAATGTATATACCAAAAAACCGATATAATCGGTCTAATCAAGATTCTTAGACGTTTTCTTTACATTTTCGGCTAATTATTTACTTAGTTTGTGATACGATTTTTTAATAAAATCATTATTTTTCCTGTTAAAATAATTATCTTGTTTTATAAAATAAATGTAAAAATTCGAATAGAGATAACAGCTTCATTAAGTAAATATATTAACCAATCGGAGAGCAGGATTCTTAGCCCCATTATAAGCTAATGCAAGACCCATAACGTTGTAGCCTATAACCCCCTTATAAAGTAGATGCAAACGACCAATACGAACCATCCAATCAAGCTATTTGGTCATGCCGACTATATTGTAGGTTAACCCCCTTATAAAGTAGATGCAAACGACCAATACGAACCATCCAATCAAGCTATTTGGTCATGCGGACTATATTGTAGGTTAATGATTTATTTAATTTTTAATACGATTATTTATTAAGATAATTATGTTATTTTATATAATAATTGTGTTATTTTATACTATAATTTTTTAATTTTTTTAATTTTTTTAATTAATTTATTTAATATAATAATTGTGTTATTTATACTATAATTTTTTAATTTTTTTAATTTTTCTAATTTTTTTTTTAATTTTAAAATTTATTAATTTTTAATTTTATTTTATAATATATTTATTTGTTTCAATAATTATGTTATTTTATACGATACTTAAGTTGTTCTACGTAAGAAATATAAAAATTCACATGGTGACAAGCGCTTTATTGAGTAAATATAATAAATCAAACCGAGTACAGAGTAATAGCCCCATTATAAACTAATAAGAGTCCAATAACGTTTTAGCCTGTAACCCCCTCATAATGTAAATGCAAAAAGACCGATACAATCGGTCCAATCAAGTTGCTTATTATTGCGGACTGTATTAATAGTTACTTATTTACTTAATATTTCATGTGATTATTTAATACAATAATTATATATTCTTTTATATAGAATATTTTTGTTATTTTATACAATAATTATATTGTTTTATATAATAAATGTAAAAATTCGACTGGGGATAGTCCTTTATAAAGTAAATATATGAACCAATAAGATTGCAGCGTTTTTTTAATAAAATAATTATATATTCTTTTATATAGAATTGTTTTGTTATTTTATACAATAATTATATTGTTTTACATAATAAATGTAAAAATTCGACTGGGGATAGTCCTTTATAAAGTAAATATATGAACCAATAAGAGTGCAGGGGTTTTAGCCCCATTATAAACTAATGCAATTCCAATCACGTTATTGCTTGTACCCCTCTTATAAAGTATATACAAAGGACCTCTAAAAACTGTTAAATGAATCTGCTTGGTATTGCGCACTATGTTATTGGTTAATTATTTACTTTATTTTTAATGTGACTATTTATTACAATAATTGTTATTTTATACAATAATTATGTTGTCCTACGTAAGAAATATTAAAATTCAAAAGTTTTTTGAAATCTCGATCGGTTTCGTAGCATTTTGTTGAATTCCATTGCATTAATAAATTATACTCTCAACTTATAACATTTCAACTGTACTTTGATTAATAATATTCAATACTTGTTCACGTACCGAATAGAATTATATACAAAAGTGACAAAACGATAATGGCGGTGCGTTTCCTTATGTTCATGAAGCTTCTAATATAAATGTTAATTTTCTCAATACAAATTATTTTTATACAACGCCGATATTATGTTCAATTCTCCGTATTTATAATTTAAACTTAACATGAGTCAACCTAATGAAAACATTTATAATTTTTGAGACTTGAAATTAGAAATATTTGACTTATAATGACAAATTTTACATTGCTTAATGTATTAATTGTGTTAATTTATATAATAAGTATATTATTTTAGATAATGAATAAGTTTCTTTATATAATACATGTTGCATTTTATACAGTAATTCTCTTTATTTTATATAATAATTATGTTATTTTAAACAATAATGTGTTAGTTTGTACATGAATCATGTCCTTATATAGAATAAATATTAAAACTCAAATGGTGATGTTTTATTATATTCCATACTAATTTAATAACATTTTTTTCTGTATATTTTTTTTATTTATATTTATATAGCAATTATGTTACGTTTTATTAATTATTATTTTTTTTAATAGAATTTTTTTTTTATATTAATTGTTCTTTTATAAAATAAATCTGTTATTTAATACAATAATCATGGTACTTTATACAGATTTTATGTTTTCTTTTCTAACAAAAATCATGTTGTTTTACACAATAAATATACAAATTAACATGATGGCAAGCCTTTTATAAGATACTTCTAATAAACCATGGTAATACATCGTTTTAGCCATATTATGAACTAATGCAATTTCAATTACGTTGTAGCCTCTAACCCCCTTATATAATGTATAAACAAAAAGACCGATACAATCGGTCCAATCAAGCTGCTTAGTAATGCGCATTATAATATAGGTTAATCACGTACATAATATTTGTTGTGATTATTTAATACAATAATTATGTATTCTTTTACAACAATTATGTTATTTATAACAATAATTGTGTTCTTTTACATAATAAATATATAAATTCACATGGAACAAGCTAATTATAAAGTAAATATAATAAACAATTGGAGTACATCGTTTTATCCCCATTATAAACTAAATCAAGACCGATAACGTTGTAGCCTCTAACCCCCATATAATGTAGATACAAAAAGACCGATACAATCGGCACAATCAAGATTCTTAGACATGCTAATTATATTTTCAGTTAATTATTTACTTAGTTTGTGATACGAATTATTGCATTATATTAAAATGTTATAATATAATGTTATGTTATGTTATAGTAAAATAATTATTTTTCCTTTTACAATAATTATATTGTTTTATATAATAAATGTAAAAATTTGACTGAGGATAAAGGCTTGATAAAGTATATATATTAACCAATGGGTTGGCAGGGTTCTTAGCCCCATTATAAACTAATGCAAGACCGATAACGATGTACCCTGTACCCCGGTTATAAAGATAATGCAAACGACCAATACGAACCATCCAATCAAGTTGCTTATTCTTGCACCTATATTATTGGTTACTTACTTATAAAATATTTGATGTGATTTTTTAATAAAATTATTATTTTTCCTGTTACAATAATTATCTTGTTTTATACAATAATTATATTGTTTTATATAATAAATATAAATATTCGACTGAGGATAAGGGCTTGATAATGTAAATATGTAAATATAGTAACCAATGGAGGGACAGTGTTCTTAGCCCCATTATAAACTAATGCAAGACCGATTACGTTGTAGCCTGTAACCCCCTTATAAAGTAAAGGCAAACGACCGATAGAAACCATCCAATCAAAGTACCAATTCTGGCACCTATATTATTGGTTACTTACTTATATAATATTTGATGTGCTTTTTAATAAAATAATTATTTTTCCTATTACATTATCTTGTTTTATACAATAATTATGTTGTTTTATATAATAAATGTAAAAATTTCATTGGAGATAAATCCTTTATAACGTAAATATAGTAACCAATGGAGGGACAGTGTTCTTAGCCCCATTATAAGGTAATGCGATCACAATAATGATGTAGCCGGTAACCCCCTATTAAAGTAAAGGCAAACGACCAATACGAACCATCCAATCAAGCTGTTTGGTCATGCACATTATATTATTGGTTAATTATTTACTTAATATTTAATATGATTATTTAATAGAATAATTATATGATTTTTCAAAAGTTATGTTATTTTATATAATAATTATATTGTTTTATATAATAAATGTAAAAATTTCACTGGAGTAAATCCTTTATAACGTAAATATAGAAACCAATGGAGGGACAGTGTTCTTAGCCCCATTATAAACTAATGCAAGACCGATAACGTTGTAGCCTGTATCCCCCTTATAAAGTAATGGCAAACGACCGATAGAAACCATCCAATCGAGCTGCTTGGTCATGCGCACTATATTTTCGGTTAATTATTTACTTAATTTTTAATTTGATTATTTATTACAATAAATATTTTATTTTTAAGAGTAATTGTGTTGTTCTACGTAGGAAATATAAAAATTTATATGCTGACAAGCCCATTATTAAGTAAATATAATAAATCAAAGCGAGTACATCGTGTTAGACCCATTATAAACTAATGCCATTTACGATTACGATGTAGCCTTATCCCCCTTATAAAGTAAATTCGAAAAGACCTACGCTATTATATTGTTTGATCTGGGCATTGTTTCATATGTTATTTATTGACTTAATATTACTTGTGATTCCAAGAATACTATTAAATCCAATGATATCCTAATACGTATAATATTCTGGGAATTGCCTTAACTTGATTTTGTATAAAATACTAAGATTTATCGATCTTAGGGTTTTCTAAAGACCGTCAATGATATGTCGTGTATTGCATATATTGGAAGTCCTTTTATTTACACGAAATTTCTAAATTTACAGCTGTTTTTATTTATTCTACCCCGTCAAAAATTTTTTAAGATATTAATTATTTTAATATAATAAATGTTATTTATTACCAAGAAATACAAAATAGACTTATATTGAAAAAAAAAATATGAAATATTGTTTCATTTGCAAAATAAAAATGTTAACTGAACTATATTTCTATTTATTTATTTAAATGCACTTTCGAGTACATTACTTTGTTACGACTTCCTCTAATATATAAATAGAATTGACGGGCGATTTGTACGTGTTTTATATAATTTTCAATTTTATTGATTTATAAAATTTACTAATAAATTTTTTCTCATACTATTATTAAAATTAATACTCCAAATAATAATTTTGCTTATTTTAATAGTACTGATTTTAATATATATCTCCTCTTTTAAAAGTGCTGAACATCAATAAAATGACGAATGTTAAAACTTGTATTATTTTATCAATATGCAATAGGAATGATTACAAAAATTGTATATTTCTAATGTACAATAATAGACAATGCTTTATTGCTAATAATATATTTTTAATTACAAAGTATATAATTTATACATACTAAATATTTATAATATATACAAGTATCTCTTTGAAGATTTATTCGCATTATTTAGTGTCAATCGACGATAATAAAATTTATTATATTATTATTATTATTATTATTATTATTCTTTTAATAACTTTATTTAATCACAAATTTTAATTTTAATTGGAACAGACCTGTTATTACTTGTTTGTATACCCTATTCTTTAAATTCTATAATTCATAGTTCCATTTATAATTTGCCAATACTTAAAGCATAACAATATAATATTTTTATGAATTTGATATCTAAAAAGAAATTGTTCTTTTCCTTCAAATTTTATGCATATACATGCAAGAACTGTTAGCAATAGTTTATGCTTCTTATAATTTTTACATAAATAATATTTACATAAATAATCGCTCTTTTAACAAACATCTGTGCCTTCATTTCTAGCTTAATATTTTTAAGTTACTTATAATACATACACTTTCAACGCTCCATTTTTGTAAGGTATAATCAATTTTATTTCCAGCTTTAGCTAAAATTTCTAACCTTGATGATAGATCATACGTTCCATAAGTAGGAAAAATTGCCTGCAACTTATATTTTTGTTGACTGTATGGCTGTAATTGAGATGTTACTGATGTTTGACCAGCGTATCGAAAAGATGTTGACGCTTGAGATGAATAAAGTTGAGTTTTTATGTTTGGCAAGTCAGTCTGGCTACAAAATAAATTTCGCTTTTTTACTTTTAAATAAATAAAAAAGAAAAGATGGAAAAAATTAAAAAAGGTCATTCAATTGATTAATATATATATATATATATTATATATATATATTTTTTTTTTTTATATAATTAACGTATTGTACGGAGTGTACTTGATTCGTATTATTATTTAATTTTTTTAATATGGCAATGTAATTCACACATAATAAAGCTTACAATTGCGTTCAAAAGATATTTTTTAAATTACGGAAAGATTTTTGTTTAAACGTTTTTACATTACTCAAATCAATTATAAAAATAATACCTGCTAGTTCCTACTGTGTTTATTTTCACGTGCACGCAAGATTCTGAATTATTTTGTATGTTAATTATAACTGGTACAATGCAGATACGATTACCCGTAAAGTCATGGGCAATCCTTTTGGAATGTTTTAAATAAAACCATATTAAGTTTTGCTGATACTCTAAATCTGAATACTGAGCTTTTTTCATGGATACCTGAGCATCGCGTGCATTAACGTCTGGACCAAAAATTTTCAGTCGTCCAGTGTATTCGATTGGTTCTATTTTTTTTTCAACCGGGTGGTTATAGGTTTTATTCAAATAATGCAAATCGATATAGTGCTGACCAATTGCATTGCGAACCACTACTCCGCCTTCTGTAACCTTAGCTCTCCATCTAAGTATAACGGTAGAATCCAATTTCATACTAGATGAAGTTGGGTTGTATTCCATTTGGTTTGCTTGTTGTACGTCATTTTGACTATCATTAGGATCTAATGGCAGGATGTGTCTCTTTTTTATGAAACTTACGTAAGGTATATTTTTTGATGGTTCTGAAATATTTCTGGACAAAGTTATATCAGAAAAATTTAAATTACCATCCACTTTTCTCATTAGTTTCAATAAAAAATGTATCATCTCTTGGGGCTGAACTTTCACCTCTGAAAACGGGACATAGCTCGCGCTTACACTCACACATCACACCCCCCCCCCCCCTCCCTACTGTGTCCACCATTGAATAATAGCTATCTCTGTATGTGTTCAATTATTTTCACTCATTACATTCCATATATATGCGACCCTCGTGAACTGATTGAGCTTGTTAATTTGTAACCATCTATTAAATTATACAGGAAACTTTTCCACCTTATTTACTATAGCTCAGCACCTCATTTGGCGCACCTATAGCAATTGACCCCTTCTGAATTTACTGAACTCCTCGTAACCGTACGCAGATATCACTATGTTCGGCATGTAGCCGTAGCCTTCTCCGCCGCCATTACTCCTTTTCCTCCCCCCGAATCCGATTATCTTTTTCGTATATTTGATTAAATAGTACATTTTCTATATAGTTCATGATGTACTTCCTTTTATGTATGCGTGCACAAATCATTCCAAAGGGTCATTTTTAACAGAATCGCCGACTTGCATAGGTGTGTAACTTCCTGTTCCATTGCGTGCTAACACAATTTCTATGCTCATACTTTCTTTCTCTTTGCTCATCAGCTTCTTTCTCATATGTTTGACCCCTCTCTTGTACGTATAAAAATGAACTATTTAATTATTTTGAAGATATATACTCAATCCATGCGTCGCCCTTTTTTCTGAATATTCCTGCTCCCTTCGCATGTCCACTAACGCGCCACAAACGCCTTTTTTGGCTTGTTTTTCCCTCCTGTCAGTACTCACCCACTATGTACGTATTCCCCCCCTTCTTCTTTCCCTTCTTTTCCCTTCCATTATCCCCCTGTACTTCGCCCGCTCTTCATTTTTTTTTCTTCAGGTGTGCCTCTCTATTGCCAAATTTTTCAACGTTACGGTCCATACATTGACGCTACCCATAACCTTTCGGCCGTGAAATCGCTGTGACACTCCTAACTTCTAGCGAAACGTTCTCTCTTACCACAGTACACTCCCGTCCATTATTCCTTTCTATACTTTTGTTATTTGCACTTGCTTACTATCTGCTCACACCACATTTTTGCTATAGTTTAATTTCCATATGTTTAATCTTCGTGCTCACCCTGGTCGTCCTGTCACGGACATTCCAATAACTATCTGAACATCCTGTACTTACCCTTACAGAGGAATCCAGACCTCTTCTTACTTTTTGTACAATTTGGGTCCTGAATTTCGAATCCTTTGCCCGTTGCCAAAAATGACAGTAGCGCCGTGTATGCAGATTGTCTGATCACAATAGGTTTTTTTTTTTTTTTTTTTTCTTTTTTTGGTTGTATTGGATTTGCTAATATCCCTGTAACCTCAACACCCACCACACATACCCCCCGAGCTTCTCTTTGCACCTAAACTTTTCTTAGGTTTTTTTGTAACGATAAAACGCTTTTTAGTTCGCTTTGTAGCTGCGTTGGCCGTATCACACAATCGCATTGATTCCTACGTGTTCTCTGGATTTCCTCCGACATCTTCTTAATATTGTAGCAGCTCTCCTTTTTTCTTCCCTTATACTCTCATATGCAGTCAATTGCCGATTCAACCTTTTTTAGACCCCCACAAGTAATTTTACTTATATTTGATATTCCTGCGCCTTAAAGGTCTATACAATTACCTGCTGATTCGCTTCCATACTGGTTATTGCATAAGTATTAATTGGTTTCCGTCAAACCTCCATGCCCATTTCGCGTTTCTTCCGTATTGTTCACTAGTCATTCGTACATTTCCTAAATTGTGAACCATGTTGGCTTGAATCATTCACATATGTGCGTTCTTTTGTCTTGATGTCTTGAGACATAGTAGAATCAGTCGACGACTCTGGGCCCATACGTTAGTCACGCATTCCCTCACGCTCTTGATCTTGTAAAACCGATACATATTTGCACTCTTACCCACGTTTCAATGTGCAGTACGCGGGTATGTTAGGACAGGGATCACATTAGACTATGGGAGGGGATGGCGGCAAGCAGAGGCAAAGGGCCTTCCCCCTCCCCTAAGTATCGCTGCGCTACAGACGAGCGGCGTGAGGTGGAACAGCGCTTGGGCTAGGCTGAGGCACTGTAAAGAAGAAATTTACAAAAATTTCAATCGGGAAAGGAGGAATGGAATAAACCCCTTTCTCTTTCTTTTTAATGCTTCTTTTTGTTCTTTTCTCTTCAATTAATTTCCCTCCCCCCACAAAAAATACCAACATTATGAATGTACAGAAATTCTCGAAGAAAGGCGGCTTGTTGTAGGGCGGGCTGTTTATTATGGACGCGCTTTGTATCATTCATCTTCTCCCATTCGTGACACACTTAACAGTCCTCAGTTTTTTCCTGCAACTTTTTACAGCGCAGCTCTGCATCGCCCCACCCCAATCCGTTGTACAACCGTGACTACTGTCTCTCGCAGATTCTGAAACTTGTTTTAACGACGCAGCTTGTCTACCAATAGTAAAGTGAATATGATCTTCAGCTAAAGACCATCCTTTATTTTTATATACCTACAAAATTAGCTCGAGCTGTATATTAAAATCTATTTATTTCATTAATAATACATTTTATTTATTATTTGTAATATTTATATTCAGTAACATTGGATTATCAGCGGAAGTTTATTATTTCAATGTGCCAATATTGATAATTGGCCGTATGAAATTACATACCTGATAAGCTTGCTTATAGCAACGTAGAGAGTGTTTTTTTTGTCCAGCTTTTGAAAATCGATGCCCAGCCAATACTGTATGAAAGGCATACTTCCTTACCATTTTTGAAGAAATAAAACAATACGCAGCTTGTTCAAGGAGTAATGCTGAGCGTAGATCGGAATCTTCACTTGTCATTCGTATTAACTGTTTAGCTGCTTCCCCAAATAATCCACGATTTTTTAAGCATTCTGCAGTACTTCTTCCCTCCTTTCCCCTTCCCTTTCTTTCCCCCCCCTCCCTCCCCCCCCCTTTTCCTCTCTCCCTCTTTTTTTTTCCATAAAGTTGCTCTTGTTGCAAACTTTCTTACTGGTTTTCACTGGCATTTTACAAGTATTTATTTCCCCCCCCCTCCCCTCCCCCCCCCCAATACGTCGTTATAGCGTCGTCCATGTACTCTATGGTTTTTCTAATCATTTCATCCATCATAAAAGCACTTAAAGCAGCCATTTCTAATGCACCTGCGTAATAAATCCAAGCTTGATCTGCGGCGAAATCGCGCTTTGCGTTATGATATACTTGATAAGCAAGTCCATAATGCCCAAACATAAAGCAAAGATCTCCTAAACGTCTTAACTGCAATTCTGGAGATTCAGTAGTATAACTGATAATTTTATAAATGTATTAATCACACAGGAGTAAATAATATTATGCTATAAGAAAATAAAAAAAAAAATAGTCCTTACATCACAGCAGTAGCTGGGACAGATCCAGGAACACCTGGTTTATTCATTCCGAACCATCGTTTTGTTGCGCTAAACAATGATTTGCTAACTCCTTTTTTATTTGAAATGAGATCATTGAGTAACACAATTTGTTTTTCAACATACGGAAGTAAACTCTTGAGACAAAAATCGGACATCATTATTTTCAATGTTTCCAGATCCTTAGTAGAAAGTCTAGCACCATGTTGAGGAATAGCATGAGTGGGAGAATCAGCCCAAACATTAATATTGATTGGAGAACAGTCGTTCAAATTAGATTTCGTACTGTTTACATTTTGGATTTTCGGTGAGAATTCACTTTTTGGACTTAGAGGATGAATAGTTGTTATTGTACTTGCAGCCACCGCTTCTTGGCCTACTTCTAATTGGCTAACTTGTGATTCCGACGTTTCTGAAGCAATACTAATATTGTCACTTCTATCTGGAGTAAGTACCGTGAAATTCTTCGGTACTACAGGAGTTCCTGCTTGACTTATTGATCTATAATTATAAAAATGATTTGTTATATCTTAGAAAATTAACAAAGTTTCAATAAAGTTTTGTATTTCAATTACATATAAAATAACAAACATAATCATAAATATTAAATTTATACTTTTCTGGCTCAGTATTAACTGCATTTGGCATGGAAGATACACCAGTTGTATCGGCTGGAGTGCAAGGAGAGTTGTCTTGATCATTGTTTCCAGAGAAATCAGAATATTTAACTATAAATTGACTCCATGGATCCGGCAGATGGGTATAATCATCGGAAACATTATTTGCTCTAGAATTTATTGGTAAAAAAAAGCAATTATTTTTACCGTAAATGTTTTTCATTTCCGTAAAAGTATCTTCAGTTCTAAAAATAAAATTAAACTTTTATTGTATACTAAGAATATTAAGGTATAATATTCCTACTTACATATTTTTATTATCTTGATGGATATCGTGAATTAGAATATAGTATCTAAGAGCATTATTATTGAACCATTTAGGCAATTTTCCAGAAATACTTTGATTTAATTGAGCACCGATTTGTTGAATTTTTTCAAGTGGATTATCATCCATTGTCGAAACAACTATCATACATGCTAAAAAATGCTTAGTAAACTCATGATCAGATGGAAATTGAACACTTAAAAAAGTATCTCTCCAAGCCTCAAACCAAGGAACTGATACTGGTATATCTAAATTTACACCTCCTGTGCATACTGCAGTTGTACGCTCATTGTAAGTAAAGTTAACAGATTCATTTAACAACTTCCTAGCAATATTTGGTTCTGGAGGATAATAATTTACATCTTTAATGCATATCTGTAAAGAACGAATTAATATCGTTGTGCCTTGGGGATCTTTAATATGACCTACAAGAAAAGTAACTTTGAATACAAATAATATTCTATAATAAGAGCATCGAAGACTTAATAATTACTTTTGCGTTTCATGCATATAATAAAAATTTAAATAAGAATAAAATTTATGAATATGAAAAATTAATTTCTTTTAATTATACATTAATTAAATTATATTTTTATAATAAAATCATGTTATAGTTAAATTTTGTAATTTAATTGAACGTTACAGTTAATCCTTTTAAAATACAGATAAAAGCGTACTATTTATTGTTACACAAAAAAAAATAACAAAGAAGATAAATTAATTATTTATGGTATATATTTAAGTTTTTTTTTTTTTTTTTTTTTTTTTTTTTTTTTTTTTTTTTCTTTCCTTGTATACTTATCCCCTAACCTTTTTATCAATACCTGGTCATTTGTTATCATTATTTATTTTGTTAGGAAGGGTCGTAAATATATCTACCGTATAGTTGGATTATTAATACAAGTTTCTTCGTACCTTCTATATTAAGTCTGCAAAACGGTTGCAGAAGCTCAGCAAATGATAAATTGTTTCTCTGGCAAGTCGCCTCGGCATTTACTGAACAAACAGCAGCCACTTGTGGGGAAAAAGCATTGATGATAAACTCCCGCGGAGTTAATTTACACTGAGCCATAATTTATAATTGACCAAATCCCTTTTTATTTCGTAAATTCAAAGGAGATCACCTGCAGCGATAAAAGTTGTATTATTTGCTTCGACCTTCATTTTCATTTACATGATTATATTAGCACCACCGCCTGCATTACTCTGAATAGCATTACAGAATAATGTCAATCCGTTGTATTATTTAAATGATTAAATCTTATTGTCCTTATTGTTATTGAAATACTTATACCGTATGCTATAGGCAGCAATAAGTTTTTAATGAAAAATAAATTATAAACGGAGTTGAATAATATATATATATATATATATCACGTTCTTGATTTTTTAAATGTATTTAAAAATACCTGGCATTTTTTTTTTTTTTTTTTTTTTTTTTTTTTTTAAGTAAATATTATGCTCGAAGAAATTAAGAAACTGTTCGGCATTTATGAAACTTTTGTTTTATAAACTAACAAGTGAGGATACATTGACGTTAATAAATAACCCGAATAACCCCATCGTGCATCATTGAAAAACATTCTTTTTTTTTCTCTCAATATATTATGTCAATTATATTGTTGGCGGCGAAACGACAGATTAATAAACAAATAAACTTGATTTAATTTACAATTCAGGCTCATCATGTTGCGTCGAAGATGTAAAACTGCGTGAGCTAGAGATGCCTAATATAAAAATAATTTACACATTTTGAGCTAAGAGGTAAAAAAAAAAAAAAATATCCACACAGCAGTACATTATATATTTTCATTAAAAATGAAGTACGTATAATGCCGTGAAATTTAACGTAGGTAAGTTATTATTGAACGTAATGCGACACAACGATGACGTTTGTAAATACAACTGCTTTTACATTATTAAAATATAATTTGTTAAAATATAAATTAGTTAAGCTGTGTACTTATGTACGTTGTTGACACTGACAGAAAGCCTGTCGTGTTTGGACAACTACATACATTTCAGGTTATAGAACTAGCTTCTATCCTTGGTTAACTTTTACGCATTAAATGCTAATTTCGTTTTTTTAAGTTAAAAAAAATTAAAAAAAAAATAAAAAATAAATAAATAAAAAAGCCGACCGATCCGTTTCGAATGGTACAGATTTTATTTTCAATCGGTCAAATTTTTTTATACAATATAGGGAAAAAAAAAAAAAAAAAAAAAAAAAAATAATGCCCATTATCTTTACTAATAGGTGGAAGAGAAGTGGGGGGGGGGGTAAGAAAAGGCGTGCCCCTTTACTTAGGCCATTTTGTAACGCCTTGTGTTCATGTGGTGATCGTTCCGTCAGGGGCTAAAGAAAATCGAGGATAGGTCAACTATAACCAAATTGTTACGCATAATACTTTTACTTGGCAGTTATTTTCACCCGAATGAAGTTACATTTTTTTATATATTGCTAAAGTAGTTTTTTTTTTTTTTTTATTAACATAACGGAGGTGGTCATTATTAAGAACGATTTACGATTTGAAGCAAGTAACAAAATGAGTTGACGTTGACGGTGGTTTGTTGATGGCTCCATTCCCCCTCCTATTTTTGTGTTTTCACTTAATTTTCCTTTTTATTATCAAAGTGGTTGGAAGAAGTACTTCAAAATATATGCAACGTACATAATTTATTTAACGAATCAAATTGATCCGAATAAAAACCATGGGTGAAGTTATAGGTAGGACTTCTTTTTTTTTTTTTTTTTTTTTTTTTTATACAAAAGTTACTAATGGGTGGTCGTTCTTTTCTTTTACGACTACTACATGTTCGATATATATATATATATATATATATCGATCGTTTTCATAAGTTATATTTACAGTAAATATTTTTCTTTTAGAAATTTTGAAAGTGGAAAATACTTATTTACCACAGGATAGCATAACAGAAGTTGTTGTTGGTTCGTTATGCTCTGATTTTTATTTTCTCACTTCTTATTTTTCAAAGTAATTAAATTGTTTTCTTACAGCTGATATATTGGTGAAAAATTCAAATGAAGACACACTTATTATTCCTCATATAATAGACGGTGAAGAAGGTATTTTTACCTATTTACGAATTAATAATGAGCTTATTGAATTTTAATAGAATTTTTTTTAATTTAACAGTTATTGCAGAAAATGGTCAAATTATACAAATCATTGGAGATTATGAATGCGTTACTTGTCATCGCATATTTCCTAGTGAAAATGTATGTATTTTAATAAAAATATTGTACTATCTTCCTTTTTTATGTTTAATCATTTTTTTCAACATTGATTTTAAATATAAAAAATTAATTTTTTTTTCTTATATAAATATTAGAAACTAGTCTTTTATATTTTTACAGTTTTTGCATAAATTTTATTTTGCAGATCAAGTAAAAAAATGATTAAGTATAGAATGTCAATATGTTATACAAACTTATAAAATAGCCTCTTACTTTTATAACATTTTAAAGTTTTTTTAATGATTATGTTTTGTAATATTTCAATTTAATAGTTTAAATTATATTTACATTTGATAGATGTTGAAAGAGCATTTACAAGTATGTAGAGAAGATGACGATACTGATATTATAGAATTAGGTAGAATGGTAGATTTAGATTCTGAAGAGGAGGACGAAGATGAAGAAAATATTGATGATCCGGATTACAGTACAGATTCAAGTCCATTAGGTATCAATTGTTTTATTAAGTTATAAAAAATTTTACAATCAAAGTTACAATTATATTTACAATATTTATAACTCTAGATTCTCATAATTTAAAAAATAATAATAAAAAAACTGCGATTAAGCCTGTAGCGGAAGATCAATGTCATTGTTGTGCAGAAGATTTAAAAATAGCTCATTCTGGTGGATCTTTTAAATGTCCAAATTGTGATATATCGTTTAAAAAATCATCTTCATTAGAAAGGCATTTAATTGTAATACACTGGGAATCTGATTCATGTACATGTAATGATTGTGGTTCAACGTTTCGCGATAAGAAGGCTTTAGATAAACATCGTTATACTACACATGTAAAAACTAATAAAGTATACAAATGTGATAAATGCGATACTTATTTTTCAAGAAGCTATCACTTAAATCGTCATAAACAACAATCTGGATGTCATGGGGATACTAGTAATAGTTTTGCATGTCAGGTATAAGATAAAATACAATAGGAAGAAATTCTTCGTTTAAAGAATTTTTGTAAAAGTATAACATTTTACAGGTATGTAATAAAGTTTTTACTCGTAAAGATAATTTACGAGAACATTTGCGCACTCATGCTGGAATGCCGCAACGGAAAAAGAAATCTTGTCAGCTTTGTCCAAAGCAATTTTATACCAATCAGCAATTAGTTATTCATCAACGTATGCATACTGGAGAGAGACCAATAGAATGTGATTTATGTCCCAAGACATTTTTATCTAGTTTAGCTATGAAAAAGCATCGTAGAGTTCATACCGGCGAAAAACCATTTGAATGCAAATACGTAAGTGGATCATATAATGTTTAAAGAAAACTTCATTAATCTCGAAATACCTTTACATTTACATTGCAAAATATATCATAGAATTTTTTAAATATTTGCTAGCTCTCATTAAGGACATGAAGATATGAAAATTTGTAAGTGATCATAAAAAATTCGAGGTTTTAAGTGTATTTTATTTATGTAGTATATTATTTTATTTATTTATTTATTTATTTATTTATTTATTTATTTCCACAAATGCAAATGCTTTGAAATGAATTGATGTGTTAAGTTGTATTAGTTTTGTTTAGAGCATTTTATTTTATTTTATCACGTAATAAAATTGGTAATGTTAAAGGTTTAAACTAAAAGTTTGTATTTTAATAATGCTCTTTCGTTTAGTGTCAAAAAAAATTTGCTGCAAGGGAAACATTAAATCGTCATCAAAGAACGCATACTGGAGAGAAACCTCACATTTGTCAGTATTGCAATAAATCCTTCATACAAGCGGCTCAATTAAGAGCTCACATCTTTCATCATACGGGGGAAAATGGTTTTTATTGCGATATTTGTGGAAAGGCCTTTAATCGTAAAGCACGTCTGACTAATCATAAAAAATTTGTTCACGAAGGGGCCACACCATTTAAATGCGAAATATGTGAAAAAGCCTTTACTCGAAAGGAAGACTTATCTAAGCACATAAACTTGCATGCAGGGATTAAGCGTATGTTATTTTAGATTAAAAATACTAACAATCCTACATCACATAATATGATAATAAAAAATAAATCACTAATTATTTAAATAAATATGTTATTCTGAGAAAGTAAGTAATCATAACGAAAGTATCGCTTTCTTTCATAGTTCATTTAAATAAATGAAACCTTTATTTTTTATTACTATTATTATTATTATTATTTTTTTTTTTTTTTTTTATTCATAAGCTAAAGATGATATAACTTCGTTTAAAAATTTGTTTGTATAATTTTCAGCTCATAAGTGTGACACTTGTGGGAAATGTTTCGCTGCTAAATCATCATTACAGGCTCATATGAATACTCATAGACGCGAGCCTCCACAATCTTGTGCAGAATGTGGAAGAGCATTCATTCGCCAAGACTGCCTTATGCGCCATATACGTGCGAAGCATAGAGATCTTTTAGAAGATGTGCTTGGAGAAGCAGAAAAGAAACATTTACAATTACAAATGTTTAATATTGCTTATACGGCGGCTGAAAAAATGAAAACTGGAGAAACAAACATTCTTTCAACTAATGAATTGTTGAAAGCCATTACAGAACTTTTAACTGTTCTTATAGAAAAGGAAACATTGGAGGTAAGTTAACAATTACTTAGAATAACTAATAATAGTGTATCAATTACAATTTACTTTAAAGCTGAAATTATTTTCTATACATAGGAGACTGTAATGATTACCATTTTTTTTTAATTTAACATGTAACTTAATAATATGAAAATTAATTTTCTATATTAAAAGTATATAATGTAATGTGACGCTAATTAATCAATCATTTGTTTATTATTCAAATGTTATTTTTTTTTTTTTTAGTTATTTGGTTGGTTACAGTCGCCTTTACAAGATGTTTTAGAAGCTGTTATTCGTAGATGCGGCCATGAACCATTAACATCAGAAAGTGATTTACCACTTTCAGAGAGATTAAGAGGAAATGTTAAATTATTATTTAACGCTGTTATTGAAGATGAAAATGTTAAGTCATTGTTGACAACGCAGACTGTTGACGAAGTAATAATGCACGTCATTAAATTGTCAAAAAATAACAAAGAATCTCAAGATAAATAATAAAATGATAAAAATCGATTTCAGGGTTATAAATTGTTGCATTTAAAAAATGCTAATTTGGTTTCAAATATTTCAAATATTTGTCTAAAACAATCTTATATAACAGATTGACAAATCACTTTATTTGTGATAGGAAAATGAATAAAAATGTTATCTACCAATTTTAACGTTAATGAAAAAAAATTCGTTTTTCTTCAAAAGCGCTCGCATTATTCTTTATTGAGAAAAAAATATATATGTTTGATGTTTTTTGATTAAAAAAATATTTTAACTCAAATACAGATTGTTAAATATATATTTCGTTTTCGTAATGCAATCTTGATATAAATAAATTTAAAAAGAGACACTGTAATTTATACATTTTTTAGATAAATTTTCTATAATGCATTACTGAAATCAATTTAAATAGTTTTTCATATAATTTGAAATTTAATACAATTGCAACATTAACTTAATAATTATAGTAGCTTTTTCAAAACTTAATAAATGATTATATTATTTGAAACCAAAAATTAAAAGTATTTAATTTTATCTTTTAGTTTTTAAAATGTATGTATTTAAATGATGATATTTTAGTTATTTTTTGATAGAAATGATGTAATAAAATCCTTTGATAATAAGGCATATTTTTCTATGAATTTTAATTTAACGTAATATATTTCGAAAAGTTGTATAATATATAGATTTCTTAAGAAATGGTGCAGGAAGTTACAAAACAAAATAAAGAATTAATATATTCTAAGAATATAGCTTGATATCATTTCGATAATTTTAAAATTTTAGAAATTAGAATTTTCGATATTAATACATAATATAAGTATATATGACTAAATAATTGTTGTATATAAAATAATATTTTTATAAAAAATTCGTAGTTGAATTTTGTATATATTCTGAAAGTATTACTTTTATACTAAAATAATATTTAAAAACGTACAAATTGTATAAATGAAATAATAAATTTATTGTTATAATAAATATTTATTACAAGTTTAAATAAGTTTATATTCTTTATATATCCTTAAAAAAAAAAAGTTTACTTCTAAGAGTAGTTTATTATTTAATTCTCATTTAAAATTAAAGTTTCACATTTTGATTTAATATTTTCATTTAATAAAATAATTACATTTCTTTATCAATGGCCCAACCAGTCTTAATTACCTTACTAATACCAGGTCCATAATAAACAAGCACCAACAATCCAGCAAGTGTAAAGACAGATAAAAGGTACAACAAAACAACAGCCAGTTTAGGTAAAATAGGTGGTTTTGTTGGTACATAATCTACAATGATAGCTTCTAAGCCCCTAAAAAGTATTAAAGAAATAATTAATAAAATAACTTTCAATTAAAAAAAATAATTAATAAACAATTATATTTTAATATTTGACATTGAGTTTTTGACTTTTTAATAAATTATTTAAAATGAAGTAATTCAACAATTACCAATGAACGTGTATTACAGAAAGTAAAGCTAAGGCTGCATCGAGAACAGAATTTTCACATATGAAACAAAGAGGTATTAATGGTACAAATGCAGCTGATACTATTCTTTCAAGTTTCCACAAAGTCACATGATTGCCATGAGTACTCTGAATTCGCTTTTGAATTAAGTTGTTGTTGTCAATAGCTTTTGGTAACTGTTCATTAATACAGAAATTCATTAAATAATTAGTAAGAACGCGTAAAAATATTTATATTAAAAATAAGGCATAATAATAATAATAATAATAATAATAATAATAATAATAATAATAATAATAATATATATATATATATAGAGTGACAACTATTATCATACATTTGATGAAGACAAAAGGGAGTAATTTTTATAAAAAAATGGCTTAGATATTAAGTCCGAAATTTTTGAATGTGTTGTTGTAATGGGCTTAATAGAATAGCATCTTAAAGTAGAAATATTTCCCCTTGTATGTATCCCTGTTTGTATGATATACATTTTATGATTAATTATATAATGGAAACAATGTAGCATTAAAAAGTTACGTTCTTACTTGATAATAATGATAAATTACGTAAAGTTGTGGAATTAATAATTTTTTTCAACATTTTTATTTACTGAAAAACAATTCTAATGTTAAAGATTTTATAATAATATTTTGCTATTTCTATAAGCTAATTAATATGCCATTGATATAAAAATCATTTAAGTTTTAACATTGACTTTACGTATTAAAGACTCTCGATCACAACGCCATAGTTCTATTCGGCAGCGTTGCCAGATTCCAAAGGTTTTTTTATTTAAATTCAAGAAAATCAAACCTGCATATTTTGAAAATATTGCATTTAAATATTTACGCTTAAAAATATTTATTACATTTAATAGAACATAGTTATTTTAATGCTTAAATTTCAAAACTGTATTGAATATTAATTTTAAATTAAAACGCATGAAAAGTTATTTAGTTTCTAGTAAAGAAGATAAAGAAGAAGAAGAAGAAGAAGAAGAAGAAGAAGAAGAAGAAGAAGAAGAAGAAAAAAAAAAAATACAGCAATCGTAGGAAATACTAGGCTTGTGTAGATATAATTGACAACGCTGTGACAATTATTCCTGTTTATAAAATTTATGAGGTTATACTACTACTTATTCATGAATACAATTTTTGAAAACAAACTTGTAATACGGCAAAAAAAATTAAAGTGAAATATTACGTTTTCTTTATTAGAATAATGTTGAAAACAAATACATTAGCAACTTAAAAATCATTACAAGATTTCATAATAGGTATCTAGTGCTATTAATTTGTTTTTGTTTTTTGTTTTTTTTTTTTTTTATTAAACGTAGGTGTCCTATTAAAAAACCTTTGAAATATATAAATTTTTTTTTTATAGAATGCCGTTTAAATTTTATCTAAAGAAAAGCCGTCAGTATAACGTAGTGTCTAAAAATCAATATGTAATTTGTATTGAACTGCTGGATTCAACATCTATAGAATGCACTTTAAGTGTCGACAGTCTTGGTCAAGAATGTTTGACCAATGTAACACAAAGACTTGGTCTTGGTCAGCCAGAATTTTTTGGCTTATGTTATGTTTGCAGACACGGTATACCATCTCCTCGATGGGTAGATATGGATAAGCCATTGAAAAGGCAATTAGAAAAAGATGCTAAGGGTTTTAACTTGTATTTGAGAGTTATGTTTTATATTACAGATGTTCAATTTATTCAAGAAGAAATGACAAGGTAAACAATGATATGTTCAAAAATATTTAAAACTTTTAAAATTAATTTGAAATAACAATGCAATAATGTTACTGTAATGTTTTTTTCCAGTTTCATGTAAATAAGTAATTATACAAATTTATGAATTTAATTTTATATATCTAATAAAATATATTTCATTTCTTTTAGGTATCACTATTACCTTCATTTAAAAAGTGATATTTTAGAAGATAGAATACATTGCCACCCCCATCAAGCTACTGTTTTAGCAAGTTACTCAATGCAAGCAGAATTTGGCAATTACGATCCAGAAAGACACCAACCTGATTTTCTCCAACAATATACATTTTTTCCAAAAGTAAAATTAATATAATTAATGATATATTACTTGTAAAATTTAAATTAACTTATTATTATTATTATTATTATTATTATTATTATTATTATTATAGTCAGTTATTGAAGCAGAACCAGGTGGACAAAAAGTACTTTTGAATAGTTCATTATGTCAATATAAAATGATTGCTGGAATTACGCAGACAGCTGCAGAAGAATATTATATTACAATGGTTATGCAATTAGAAGGATATGGGCATGAAACATTTTCTGCAAAGGTAAATAAACCACTGCTATTAAAATGTAAATAAATTTGGATTTAAAATATTATATTAAAATGTTATTAGGATGAAAGTAATAACGAAGTTGTACTTGGTATTTCTATTAATGGAATTATGGTCTGCTATCCAAATACGCAAGCTACTCATTTTTATAGGTAAATTTAATTATATTGTAGAAAATGAATACATATTAACAAGTATTAAATGTAAATGAATTTTATTTAGATGGAAAGATATAAGTAATGTGATAAATCATAAAAAAACTTTTAGAATAGAATGTCAAACTGAAATAGAGTATGCTAAACAATTTACTTTTAGAGAATCACGAAATGCAAAATATATGTGGAGATTGTGTATAGCTCAACATACGTTTTATATGCAACATCAGCAAACACAGCCTCCAGAACGATTGGCAAATAGTTATTTTGTAAGTTTTTTTTATATATTGTTTAAATACTTATTTAAATTTACTTTTAATTCGTTTTGATTTTTTTTTTTTTTTTTTTTTTTTTTTATTTATAATACAAAGCACTTTTTAATTACATTGTATGTGTCGATGTATTAATTATTTATACGAATTTAGGGTGGTATTCAAATGATTAATGCTTTTGAGTTTTATTAAGACGATCCTTCTGTTCAGAAGTCAAGTCTAATAACGAGTTCGAAAAAATAAATATATTTTAACTTATATATATCATTAAGAATATTTATGTATCTTAGAATAACAAAAAAAAACTCATTAAAACTATTGAAAATAAAAAACTGTAATTTATATTTATTTATTATTTATAACTTAAAATTTTTAAATTGTACATGCAATTTTTAACGACAATGAATTTCGAAAGTAAATGTTTTTTAAGTCTCTAGATATAATTTTTATAATTTACAAAAATTACAAACGCTTAAACGAAATACTAAAAACTCAATTATTATAAAATGTTAGAATTTTTAAAAATTACATTTTTTTTTAGATTTTATTTATGTTGGAGTTTTAGTAATTAAAAAGTTTGTAGTAAATCTATATTAAATTATTAATTATAATTTGAATTTTATTTTAAAATTTTATATCATTGTAAATATATAATTATTTAACGATATTTTAGGATAATGATATTAATGATTCAAGTGAACAGACTCCCTCTGTTAATTTGGATACTAATGGAGTGGAAGACTATACTCATTGGACAAGCTATAATGATCTTTCTACTTCACCATGTCCAGTCGTATCAGTGTCTACAACAGACATTAATAATTTACGTGCCTTATTGCCTTCATATAGACAGGCACCAGATTATGAGACTGCTATACAAATGAAATACAATAATACAGGAAATAATTCTCAACCTTATTATGCTAATCAGTCTACAATTGTAGGAACAGATTTATGTTTAATTCGTAATGTTGTTAATCACAACAGGTATTGATTGTAGAAGTTTGAAAAGATTGAAAGTTCGAAATTGAAGATATCAAATAGATCTTATAATTATGATTTGTTACTTATCACTATTAACTAACATATATATATATATATATATCTTCACAAAGAAATTTATTTAAATATACTTCATAATTTATCGTATATTTGCAATTTAAATAAAAAAATTGAAATATTTTTAATATTTACGAAATAAAAATATTAAATAATTTGATCAAAACGTATAATTTTTATGAAGCCTTTTAATTTAAAAGATTAAGTTAATTTTAATATTTAATAAAGAAAAGCATTCAAATTATGAATTATGTAAAACGTCTCGTTCGGCAGAAAATAAGTCTCAATCAAAAAATAACTTTGTTATGGATTTGGTTAAAGCTTTTGGTTCTGGTTTTTCTGCTACACCGTCAACTTCAATGCCGTAATTTAATAAAGCTTGCTCTGTCACAGGACCAATAGCTATGATTTTGAATTTTTTAAGCATATTCTCATTACATAATGCTACTATATTATCTACAATTGAAGGGCTAAAGAAGACCAATATATTCGGCGACTGCTTTAATGCTTCATGTAATGTTTTTTCTAAACAATCGTGAACTTTTGTTTCATAAACAATAATTTTCTTGACATTTATGCTTTCTTTGGATAACATTTGTAGTATTGTATCTCTTGCAATATTACTACATGGTAGTAGCAGAGGTTTTTGACATTTTTTGTTCATCGTATTAATAATAAAATCACCAAGATTTTTAGCGTTGCCAGTATCGCTGCCAAGTACATTATTAAGTCCAATTTTTTCTTTTATAATTAATTCTGTAGCTCGCCCAATACAAAAAGTTGGCAGTTTTAACCATGGCTCAATGCAAGTTGGATTTTGCAGTTTTAACGAAGCTATCGCTGATGCTGCTCTCGGACTTGTTAATATTAAACCTTCATTGTTTGAAATAAAACATTGTAATATAAGATGAATTTATTTCTGATTGTATTATAATAACAATAAATTATCGTTTTTTACCACTGTAAGATTCTGAATTAAGTAAATGAGTATGTAATACATCTTGATTAATAAATTCAAAATGTAAAACTTGTAAAATTTCACATACGATGCCATTTTCCGATAAACATTTTTTATACAGATTTTCATTATTATTATCATTTTGTGATATTCCAGTACATAATAAAACTTTTTTTTCAGTAATTGACATGACGATTATTTAAAACCTTTTTGCTTAATTTTACTCAAGCTTTAAATCATTGTGTACAATATTTTTTGCAGGTTATGTATAATAGATAATTTTTTTTTTTTTAATCATGTTTTATTGAAATTTTAATTTCGTAAACCGTCGAGGAAACATCAATGTTTTAATACGATTAATTTGAATTCAATGAAAATAGAAAGTTTTTGTATATATACGTATATACAATATAAATTTGTAAATAATTTATATAAACTTAATGTAAGTTTTTATTGAATATAATGATTGAGATTTTATCTAATTTGTCCACACTAATAAGGCTTTATAATAATAAAAATTGTAAATCAAGACATGCAGAAGTACAAATAAGTATAATTATATTATATTGAATAATATAAAATTAATTGGTTAGATATTTGATACGAAAAAATACGAAATGATATTGATTAATGATTTATTATGTTCTAAGTGCAACATTTATTAAAAAGTATTATAATAATATGTAATAGTATTATTTTATAATTAAACTACAGATATAATAATTTCAAGTTTTAATTTATTGAAATATGGATCATGAAATAACGTTGAATAGTAACAAATAATAAGTTGATTATTGAATTCTATTTTTATTCAAATTTAATCTAATATATATATTTTTTAAATTAGTTAATAATATATATATATATATATATATATATTCATAAATATTACTGTTAAAATAAATAAAATAAAATTTATTATACTCTAATTTAAAAAAAAAAAATATATATATATCTATATATATATATATATATATATGCAGTAATTATTTATTATGATTGAGAACAAATACAATAAATAACAGGAAATCACGGTTTAAGTGATTCCATTTACATATTTAATGAGCTTTAGGTTTTGCTGATTTGACTTTTTTTAATTTCTTAAGTCCAGTTATATTTGTTTTTAATAAATTCCAATATGCCAGTTGGAATTTATTCACATCCTTAGAATGAATCTGAAATTAAAATAAATAAGTATTTTATTTGGTACAATAAATTTAAAATTAATTTATTATCATATTCAATAAAAAATGATTCTTAAACAATTCGTTCCGATTAATTAATTAATTAATATTAATTTCATTTTTTGTAATAAAATTTACGTACAATTGTGGAGAGTTTTTTGGATTTAAGTGTAGCTCTTACTAAACAAAAATACTCTGATGGAGGTGGAAGAGGTAGTTGACCCTTTCTTGGTTTCGGCTTATTGTGTCCATTGTCTGACAATTTTACGAAATTAATAAGTATTATTTCAGTATGGAACAATTGTATATAAATCTATATGTGCATTAATTTTGTCAAAAAGCTTTTTACTTACACCTCTTTATTGTAAGTGATACAGAGCCATTTGATCGCGATTTTTCAAAGAGTTTGTTAAGCTCCATTAGAAACTACAAAAGTAAAAATGTTTAATTAATAAAAAGTAAAAAAAAAAAAAAAAAAAAAACAAAAAAAAACGAAATTGCACAAAATTACTGTATCATTTTCCAATAAAACCATTCCGAAATTATAACATATGTATCAACTTGTCTCACAAATAAAAAAAATGTTTATAATTGGGAATGCAATGGCAATGACTGATTTTTAAGGTTAGACTGGAACAACAGTATATACTTTGCTCCGGTAGTATTTTTTTTTTTTTTTTTTTTTCATATATAATAATAATGCAAATCACACAGAGTTTATCATTGTTTAAAGTATGAAATGACGATAAATTATATTACAATATATTTAGATATTTATTTTCCTCCGGATCATCATGGGCAATATTTTTTATATTTGAAAATAATCAAAGGCTTTCATATAATTCTTGATAAATACGAAGAAGAATTATATTATATTGTGCATGTATGACTTGAGCCTACATTGTCACGTGATTAAAATGGCTGGAGTTTCAAATGTTAATGCGCAAATAACCAACAAATCCGAATGCATTTACAAAAATTCATTTGAGAATAAGGAAAACGATTTAAATTCCTTAATATGTAATTTAAAATCAATGCAACAAAAATTAAATGAATTTCTTACAACTCTTGTTCAAGTAGAACAAAGATCTAATGAAGGTTAGTTCATAGTATTTTTATATTAATTTATAATTAACTTATTTTTAGAGTAAGAACTTTTTTTAATAGAAATGTTTTCGGATATCGAGGACGAATCGAAAGAAGATGATAACTTAGATGACAGAAATGGAAATGTAAAATCTAAAAAATACAAATACGTGTAACAAGTGTATCACTATTTAATTATTATTATACTTTATTTTGTCTTAATGTATATTGTTTTAATAAATAAATTTTAATTTTCATTTGTAACTATTCGTCAATTTTTATGAATTACTTTTATTAATTTTTAATATGAGGAACTCGTATTCGTAGATATTCTAAAAGTGGGAAGCCGTAATTATACGCGAATCGGAGCAAACTGTAATATATACGTAAATGTAAACAAAAACTGACAGAAAAAAACATAATTTTTTTTATAAAGAAGCCATAATTTAATTGGTAATCAATGATTGTTAATGTTTTATAAAATTAAAATATTGTATATGAATATTATTTAAAAAAACATAAATTTTTCGAAAAAAAATTATTATATTTCTAACCTAACTTAAATATTCTTTTTATTAATATAATGAATAAATTTTAATTTAATGTACAAATACGTATTTATAGATGTAAAATGTCGACAACTCTATCAAATCAAGCTCAAATTCGGTACGTTATAGAATGGTTTCAAGAATGGTCAGAAATGCAAAGAGATGATTTTTTGGGAGTATTACTGGAAAGATGTAGTTCTTCAAATCTTGTAAATGGCTTGCTCACTGGTATTGAGAATCTTGGTAAAGAAAATTCAAATAGGCCACCAAGTCTTTTCCAGTGTCGTATTAAATTATTTCGAGAATGGAGTCAAAATTGGTCCGAACAAGAAAAAGAAACCATTGTAACATCAATTAAACATATGGATCCTAATTTTGCTGAGAAGTATGAGCAAAGGTTAAATGAAGCCAATGATGGAGGAAAAGTAGAACAAGATAAAGAATCATAAGAATTTAATTGTTATATTTTTTATACATTGATTTAAGATCTATTTGATGTTATTAACAAAATATTTTTCAAATGTGAGAGAATAAGAACTGCTATTTTTGTGATTGATGTACGTTCCATAAGCTAATGAGAAATAGCCTTTATTGATCTAGTCTGTCTATTATTCAACAAACATTCCATCACGACAGTACTTTGTTAGATCATAATTATGAATTATTTATTGCTTTATTTTATTTATTTCAGTCACATTATTCAATTTTGCGCACTAGTAGGGAATTTATCTTCAAACAATTTTTAAAAATATAAATATAAAATATGATTTTATAAATATTTCATAAACATATACCATTTTCACTGTATAATTAGAAATAATGCAATAATAATTTTATACAATAAAATAATGGGAAATTAAAAATTGAAATCAATCATTATTATTATAATTTTGTATTCATCACTTTACACAAATTCAAATTACACGCAAATTCAATAAGAATTGTGTTATATAAAAATATAATAACGTAATGAATATTCTATGAATATATTATATATATATATATATGAATTTCTATTAAAATTTTGTATTTCATAATTATGAGATAATTTCATAATTATCACATCATTATGTGGTTTGGCAGTCTCAATATGCTGAAGTAATTGTTATTTTATTGTAGTATAAACATTGACGTTTTAATTGTTATTAATACACGACGCAGCTTCGTGATAACATTAAGATACATATTAAATCATACGGTACGATATTAAGTGAAATCTATAATTAGTATATTTGCGCGTATTGCTTAAATAAATAAAATATAAATATCATTTTATGCGTAAGAGTTACGTATCCTATTCCACTTGAATACAATAAAAGTTTTATAAAATTAATATTTCAATAATTGTCGCCTTTTATTTTCCATGAATTTATAGTTTCATTTACAAGGAATTTTGTGTTTGTTTCAACCACTTTGTACAGATTAATCTAATAGCATTTTGACCAAGTCTATCCGCCTCTTTTAATATTCTTTTAATATCTTGAGTTCTTTGATATTTAACAGCAAGAAGATAAGCAGCTTTCAACTGCCGGCTTTCGATATATGAACTTATCTAAAGAGAAAGTAAAAATATGCAGAATTACAAATCTGTAAGTTAGATTTGTGATTTATGAAAAAAGAAAAGAAGAAAACCTTCAATTCAATATCGTTGATCAATCTTATCAAAGAATCTATGCGATCTTTAAAATCGGAACTAACGGTAGCTTGGGAATTGTGCAACAGTAGTTTTATACAATGTGCCAAAACTTGATCGGATATAGCTTGCGAGTCGGGTGCTCCAGAACTGCGGCAACATTTGATTAACTGTTCAATTGATTCTATTTTCCTCTCTAAAGCCAATACGTGACCAGCTAAGGAGTATATTTTCTGCGGTCGTAAGTTATAATCTGCAATGGAATTAAATTAAAAATTACAACATCAATGCATATTATAATTCAATAAACCATATCCTCTATTACGATTGTCTCGAATCTTTTATGTACTTAAAAAATTATCAATAATATTTTCTGTTTACAATAATTTTTTCACATATCAATTGATATTAATTTTAATTCATTAATGTAGTTTATAACGACGAAAGAAAGTATTAAATAGATTGAAGTTATTTGTGTATACAATGAAGCGTGCAGCAATCAAGTGAAAGATAAAGTTACAACAGTTTCCGTGGAATTCTGAATGTAAAAGGGCTGAAATAATAATAACGAACCTTGCATTATTCTGAAAGCAATTCCAAATCCTTCCTCGGCGTCCCGACCGCATAATATAGCTAGTACGGCAAGCCGGGTTTTCTGCTGTTGATTTCCAAATAACGTCGGCAATTCCTCAGAATATGCCGCTTCCGTATCCATGTCAAGCAAATGCTTTAAATACGGGCCAACAAACCGTTCTTCCTTCTCAGCATTGCTTAAAAACTTAACTATTTCCAATTGTCTGGATATTGTATTCATGTGCTTGTCGATCTCCGAGGCTTCCATCTCCATTGTAAGGCCGCCTTGTGAATTATTATGGCACGAGCCCGTACTTTTTTTCCTTCTCTTTGTTAAATTATCGACATTTAATTCGGTCTCCAAGTGCTTCTGGGCATCGACAAGAAAATGTGATTTACTTGACAAATCCATGTAATTCCTTGCATCGTTTTTATAAAATCGAATGCACGTCATGGCCGCCCTTATAAAGTCTTTCATAAATAGCTGTAAGTGATACAAGCTGTGGAGAAACTGCTTCTTATCGAGACTGTGGCAAGTGTACACCAAGTACTTCTTCCACGTTAAAAGACTGATGTCGTCGGATTTTAAAGCAGCAAAGAGTTTATCCACGTTTCCCATGTTCAAGCAGCGCAAATAAACTGCGTTGAAGAAAAGCTCAGGTTCGATGTTATTGTCTAGCACGAAATTCAGGCACTTGGTGAATTCGTCGTGTTTTATGAAGAACTCTAGTATGGAATTGAAACTCCCATAAGTAAGGAGGTAGTAAAGACTCTCTTCGTAATAGATATTATGAGAATTCCAGTTGGGAATGAATGGCAACTGGCCTTGGCTTACTGCCTTCAAGCTGTTGAGGGCAACTAAAATTTCCAATGCAACGTTTGAATTTGATTGATGCATAATTGTCGATTGATCGGAATTCAATTGACCTTGATTTTCGAGGATTTGTAATATTTCAAGTAGTAGGGGGGGGTCTTTTGGCGGACGATTTTTTACAGCCTGACGCTTACGACTGGGCGAATCGCTTTTAGCGCCAACCGGCTTCTGCTGGTGTTTTGGAATCTCTAATAAATCTTCATTACCTCTCGTAACGTAATCGGTGTCTGGATATGACAACAGTACCCAATCGTCAAAGTTCTCGTGTAAAACTTTTTCTAAGCAATGAGAAAATTTTGTCCTCGCACGCTCTAAGTAGCCTACCTATAAAAAACGACTTGATTACAATTATTCATGAAATGTGTATATGCATACTTAGTACAGCTAGGTAATCGTCACCCGACTAATGTAAAAGTTACATCAATGTGTCGGTTCAATCGATTAATTGTAAAAAAAAAAAAAAAAAAAAAAAAAAAAAACAACAACAACAACAACAACATAAATAACAATAATATTGTTAGACGATCGAAGGGGTGGTGTCGAGCATTTTATAAAAGATAATTATTGTTAAAGGTATTTATTAAAACTTTTTTTAATAGTATAAAATTTCATTTGTTTACATTAGTTGCAACACCTAAAATTTCAATCATAATGCTAGACTAAAACTAACGCCTCTTTATTTAGTATTATTAATAAATTAAAATCTATTTAAATCCTAATACATTTTTTTTTTTATATACACGATAAATCAATTGTGCTTGATTAATACGCATTGCTTAAAAGAAATATTGGGCAAGAAGTTGAAAAAATTAATCTTATAGAATAATATTCCGAAGGATTTAAATAAAATCAAAATATTACATCGAATGGGAGGGGGAGGGGGGGGTATTTAGAAATATTGCGCCTAATAATCTGACATCGCCTCAGAAAGTGAAATTTTTTTTTTTTTTTTTGGAATTTACTCAACAAGCTCAACTCCGTATATTATATTATAAAAAAAAAAAAAAATGTTCCAATGAAAATAATGTTAAATCAGTAGCTGTTAATTTTAAAATAACGTTTAAGCAATATCGGGATACCTTCAAGCAAGCTTTCCCCCAGGCAGCCCAAACTCCCTGAGTATCTAGCCCGGATTTCGTACTGACATCCAAGGCTAGTGTCCACTGCTCCTTTTCTGTCAATAAATCACGTAATTTTCTGAGAGCGTGCTCGTCTAGGCTATCATCGGATGGTATAAGAGCAAGGCAGTCAGATTGCACGAGCGTCGTAATTAGATCTACTTGAGAGAGAAAACGATCACAGTGAGCCAAACCAGCATTCAAACCGAGTTTGGCACATTTCACCTTAACAGCCACTAATAATGACCGAATCATTTTGATAATCAATGAATGATCGATCTCGGGATTGACTCGCCCACCGGTGACTGGTTGAAGAAGTCTTTTCATTTCGTCACATCGATCCAAAAGAAAGCTGAAGTTAAAAAAATTTATATCAGCAAATGTTTAAAAAAAATACTTAATAATATTCCTACAATAATTTTTATAAAGCTCTGAGTATATTTTACTCCAATGCCATTCAATAGATTGCGTAGTAGCTGCAACGATCGTTAAATTAATATTTTATTCTCTTCTGGCATATTATTCATTGTTTTTTTTTTTTTTAAACTGATTGAAATGTACGCATAGGCAATTTTATTTGAACAAAATAAGATCAATAATAATATTGAGACATATACTTTAGATAATGGCAAGCTTAAGAATCTTATATCTTGAATAAATTATCAATGTTAATGAATTCGCGCGGAGGTAATATTTATTCTCGCTCGCTCAAAATTAAAATTGAAAATTTAAATACCTTATGTCATCGGACGAGAATTGCTCTTCTAAATCTTTGACAGATACACGGTCTATGTTTTGAAATATAACATATCTATTTATTATAAATATCTCGCGCGAAGCCGTTGCCTCTCATTTTCTATTTTTTTTTTTTTTTTTTTTTCTTCTTCTTTTTCTTTTCTTTTTTAACGGACTAAATAAATCCCCGAATAGGCCCCGAATAGGCCCCGAATAGTCCCCCCGAATAGTCCCCGAATAGTCCCCGAATGAATGAACCTCGTGCACCTAATATACTTGCCTCGCGTAAGCTTTGTGATCCGAATGCAGACTGAGAATTGTCAGGCAAAGTGATATATTCGGAGCATATTCGAAGGAGAACTCTTCCCGAACGCTTTGATTGTGCGTTTCGTCAGTCGTTAGCTTCCAACATTCTAATGTGACGCTACTTGCGGCAGACGGTGTTCCTTGCGCAGCCTGTATCTGCAGGGTCGTCTGTTTCTTACAATCGTCGCAGACCCTCACTAACACTGACTTTGGATAGCCCAGCACTTGCATCCGCTGCTGAGAACATGCAGCGCAAACCACTCTCCCGCAGCGCCGGCAATGATGCCGTCGATTAAACATTGAAAATATAACGGCTTTGCAACAGCTACATTCCCTAGCCTTAACATGTCGAATAAAATTAAATATTGTAATTGTCGGTTTCTTATTAATCCTATTATACCTATTATACCTATTATACCTATTAATCCTATTAATCCCATTAATCTCCTTCATATCCATTAGCTACTTGATATATTTTATTTATTTAAAACGTTTTAGAAATTAAAGTGATCGTGTGAAATACCTTATCGTTAGGAATCCACTTTTCCTTAGTCGGTACATTTATTGGCATGACAAATTCACTGTAATAAATTTCATTGTCAATCGATGATATGAGACTTGTCGCATCTTTTATTTTGCCATCAGTTCCATCTCTTTGCAATGATACTCGAAAATCTAACGATTTCCCAGCATAAAATCGGACTATTTTATCAAAATTTTCTATTGGAATATTAGCTTTGTGAAAAACATCTAATTTCTGGACAGCGTTGATGATTTTTCGAAGACATTCGAACTTACAGTTCATTAACAATTGTTCTAATATTAAAAGTGGCTCCCTTAATAATTGCACGTAATTGATCCTCTCTTTCGATTCCAGCTGCTCTAAAATTTCGATTCCAAACTGAGATTTATGATACGCAACGGCTTTCGAAGCTTCACAGTGTTCAAGTAAATATTCAATTATAAATCTCATGGCTCTAATTGACTCTAATTTCTTAAGAACCCCTTTACATAACTTTATTGATTGCCTTATTGGAAGTGCTGACAAAAGCTTAATCAAGAATATTTGAATTTAATAATTGCACATTTTGAAATTAATTTTTTACTCAAACTTACCTTTCGAACGTTTTTGAAGTCCGTTTCATCGCTCTTCAGCAACCCAATGAGAAGATCGTGAGTGACCAAAGATTGTATCTCCAAAGAAAATGCTTGATATTCTAACCATTCCAGACATAATTCAAATTTATTAGATTCAATAAGTGACTGGATGATATGAACGGGATCGGTTTTCTCAGTGCAGTGCATAACATCGTGGCAACTTGCTTCTTTAGAATTTAATTTTTTATTCTTAAAATGAGGCAGCATTTTATAAAACACAGTGACTCTTCGTAAAGTTTCGTTCATTTTAAATCTACAGTGGGAAGGAAGCTTATGTTTATCAATATGGTGCAAAGCGTGAAATAAGGCTTTCTGACATAAATAAATAGGCCATTTATTTATATTAGAAAATATCGCTTGTGCTAATACGTTAATGTCTTTAATTTGATATATGTACTGTAAGATTTTATTTGTATTTGAATCTGCAAACATTTTATATATCAAATGATACAAAAGCATGTCTTTTAGACATTGTATTTCTACACATTTTTCTAGTACTCTATTAGGTAATGCATTTATAATATCAAGGCAATTTTTTATTCTATCATTTTTTACACATTTCTCGAAATATATCCACAAATCGTTTAAGGGTACGTTTTCCTGTACGGTGGCGAGTGTTGTATTATTATTGAATAATGTCGAAGATAGAATAAGTACCCAAGATGCAATAGAATTATTTTCGAAACAAACAGTACGTTCTAAATTATCGCATCCTCTCTCAAATACGGATGAACTTTCATTATGAATGCGTTTTGCAAGATACGAGATTATCCAACAGTGTCTTTCTAGATAATGCAAGACAGTGGACTTTATTAATCTACACATCCATTGCGATGAATTATAATAGTTAGAGTTCGTTATAACTTTCGGCCTCAGATCAGAATTAAATTTTTTAGTTTCCTCATAATTAAGTAATATTTCAAACGAATTATTAACAGATTTGAACTTGCAAATAAACTTTTCTGACTCATCGAAATAATCAGCAAATGAAAAGTTATTGGCATTTGATTGACTTGGAGTTCCAAATTTTTCATAACGTTCTACAAGGTTTGGAAGCCATATAATTACATTTGTTTCATTTAAATTTTGTTTATTCGCATCAGAGTTTTGAAGCTCCTTTTCAAAGTAATAATTTAAATAATTACGTACTCCTAAACTTAATTCCTCATTAAGAGATTGAGGATAAAAAACCTGTAAATATAAGAAAATATTATTATATTATACTATATCGAATAACGATACGAGATCCGTAAGTAATTCATTATTAGAATTTTTTGTACTTACCTGGATCATTGGAGTTTCATAAAATTCATTTGCCATAGCAAATACAACTCGTGGATCATTGGCAAGATCCAAATCTTGCCAAACTACTTCGTTGACATCTTCAGTTTGTAAAAAATAATCGGAATCCCATGACAAGCAGCCAAGAAGTTTGCATCTTAAAATTGCTAGAGAAATCCGTCCTAAATCTCCAACACGGTAGCTCACCGATGATAATGAAATAAAATATCTCAAAGGATTCGAAGGGGGGCTGGTTGTCCAAGTAGTTAATAGCGTATGAAGAAACAGTAAATTCCAAAGATTCAAAAAAAAAGCTAATGTATGATCACCAACTGATAATTCGCTTAAATCTAAAAATTCTAATTCTGATGATTTTTTTAAAATGCACTGAATATCAGAGTTTTTGGACAAAATATTCAAATCCTTATTTAATATCCTTGATGTATTTGGATGCAAATTTTTAATAGTTACAATTAGCTCCGATAAAATATCCGCTACGCACTGGTTCGGATCCTGATTTTTTTGTTCTGTCGTTATCTAAAGTATAAAATACTATAAATAAAAGAAACTTTTTATTTGTTTAGCAATTAAAATAAATTAATTAAATTCACACGAGCGCGCGCGCGCGCGCGCGCGTGTGTGTTGGAATGTATGAAGGTATGTGCATATGTACTTTATTATTGAAATTTTCATTTAGAATGAGGCAGCCCCAGGATCCACTACCTAAATTATATAACGAATCGTAATAAGTAAGTTTAGGACAGGAGTTGATTAAAATGTTGTGAACTAAATTTACTCCGAGCTTATTAGCTACGGCCTCAAGACTTTCTGGCTCGTTATTTAAATCGAATATTTGATGTCCAAAATAAAAATCCAGCGAATTGTTTAACAAAACTGTTTCGCTTTGATATTTAATACATTCATCTAAAAAAAGAAAAGAAAAGAATCAATTTTAATTATAAATAATATTAAAACTATTTTCCAGCCCCAAATGAAAAAATTACAATGTTTTCCTTACCTTTAGGAACGATTGATTGTAAAATTTTTATGTGAGTTAAAGTCTTGTAAAGATAACTTTCTGCGGTTCGGCAAAGAGCAATAATATTTTCAAAAATCACTTGGCCATTCAAATCAAACAATCCACTTGCATTCTCATTACTTTCTATGTTATCTGATTGCATTTGACTTTCCTGGAATTGATTGATCTTTTCAGCAAGACTTTTCCAAAAGTTATTTCTCTCTCTCCAGTTTTGCATATTTAGTAAATGCCTCGCATCGCACAGTACCGTTGGTATAGACTTTCTTAAATCACTCTCGTACATAAGTTTACAGATATCTTCAAAATAATTTGAGTGATGAGAATTTTCAAATTTAGACGAAAGTTTTAAATACTTTAATGCTACGTTGAGTAGATTTGTGGAAGGCTGATCACTTTGATCCATTGTTAATGCAAGATCCAGCACGCAAAAGGCAAGGATTTCACGTGCGCCAATCGCATTAGAGCAAAGTAAACGGGCGTTTGATTCTTGAGAGGCTATAAATGTCTCTAATTCATTAGTAATTCGAGAACTCCAGTAACCGCCTTGCGCTGCCCGACGAACATTCTAAATTAATCGATCACAAAGGATTAAGTAGTTTCAATGAATGTATTTGCATTGACGATTTGTTTAGCGATTATAATATAATATTATATTTTTAAAATAAATGTACCTCGAGAATTTGAAAATCTTTAGTTGTTGAAGGAGAATTCGAAACATCCGATGAGTTCATTTGTTTCGTAATTTTATGTCGAAAATTTTGCATTGCTTTTGAAAATCTAACTTGACCGTCTAAATGCGTGTTTCTCATTTTAAACTTCTGCAACAAAAAAAAAGCACAACTGCATTATTATTACCAGCACCATAATAAGATCTTTTTTAAAAATAATATTATTTATTAATAACGCCTACTACTTTTATATTTGTTATTTTATTTTATTTTATTTTATTTTATTTTATTTTATTCTTATATAGTTATTTTATTATGCCTTTTTTCTTCAATAATTAAAAAATTAGAAACGATTTACGTAAAATTTATAAAATTCATATTTGAATTCTTATTTCATCGTATGAAAATCATTATACACTGTTAATGGATGCAATTTAATAATTTAAACCAAAGATCTTGAAACCTTTATCTTAATGTTGAAAACGTATTATATTCCCACAGTATTCTCAAATTGTATCACATAATAAGAAAAGAAATATAAAGTTTTTTTAATTTAAACAATACACTAAAAACTTTATGTAATATAAGAAAAGTTTTTAAAAGTACGAATAACTATTGGCAAGGATATTAATTGTTACGAAAAAAAAATCAAAGTTTTGATAATTGTAAAAGATTAATTAGATTTTACTGGTTTAAATTTAAACTTACGACAAGTAAATATTTTCGGTCGCTTACATAAAAATGTCAATTTCTAATAATATAATTTGTTTGCTGTATAATAATAATAATTGTTTGTTTGCTCTACATTTTATTAAATACTTTCATTCTATTTTATAATGTTTTTAAAATATTATTTTTAGTAAACGTGAGTTTTTTTTTAAATCGAATGGGCCTAATTTTACTACAATATTTGTACAAAATCGATATACTAAATCCCAGTTCACATGCTTACAGTTACGAATGAACATTTTTGATTATATGCAACTCTGATATTAATCAATTTGTTTTTTTTATCGATCAGTAATTAGTTTACGTAGTCATTTGGTGAGTATGTGTACGTAATAACAGAGCTGTGTAAATATTTGCGCTTAAAATGAAATGTTATTATAATCAATGTTAATTTTATAATATGAGCTTGTTTTTTAAATGAAAAATATATTTAATAGTATTTTTATTTTATTTGTGTTTTTTTTTTTTTTTTTTTTTTTTTTTCTAAATAATTGATACAATAAATTATAGTTAAAATATTAATATTAAAATGAAAATAATTAAATATACCAAACATATATGTAAAAATGCTAATGAAAATATTTCTGGCTCCATAAACAATATAGTACAGTTAAATTATTAATAGCTCAGTAGTAGTAGTATAATTTTCAAATTATTTTTGGGACATTCTTTAATATATATATATATATATATTGTACATTGTTACAAGTAATTTATTAACTATTAATTTTTATTTATAATAAGATTCGGAATCCCTTTTTGCCACGCACGAACATACTAAATCTGATTACTTAAGAAGCATAATTAAAAATACTTGAAAATACTTATTGTCGATTTGAATTAAACTAAACGATTGTAAGATCTTATTGAACATTTTAAGAGTGAGTTGCTACTGTTATAAAAAAAAAAAAAAAAAAAAAAAAAAAAAAAAAAAAAAAAAAGAGGTAATTTTCACAACCCACTCGCTAAAATAAATATTGATATAATATGACGTGCGCCAAGGATTCCTCGATCCTCTGCCTTACGCTACCTATATTATACCCCTGCCCCTCGCATACCCGCGCATTGCCCGGCTAAGAAGATCGAAGCGGGCGATAAAGTCATCGGAGTGAAGAACCAAATGAGATAGAGCTTTCGGGAAAATTGCGATCATTGCACCCCACCCGGGGGATCGGGTATTATGAAAAAGGGGTCGGCGTGAGGAGAGAAGGAGCGAAGAGAAGGAGCGGACGACGTATTGTTCGAGGCCTCCAGTGTCCGGCGTTTTCCTTTGCGCGCGTTTCCCTAAGGGTCTTTAGCCTTGGTCGTTAAAATCTTTTCGGCCCGCCTGATTTGATTTCCTATATTGATAAGCGCTCATTAAATATTATTGAAAAAATTTATGAGTACATAATAAAACCTTAATTTTTTATAAACACAATTGTGAAAAACTATTAACTATTAATTGAATAATAGAAGAATAGTAAACAACTATTCTTGTAATTAAAATTATTTCAAAATTGATTAGTCAAAAATATTAATACTTATACTTACAATTATAATTTTATCTAAAACTAAGTGGCATAATTTTTCAAAATTAAATTTAATAAGGATGATTGGATGAATTTTGCATTAGGCCGTGTAAGAATTAAAATGCTGTACATACCTCAATAACCTGTTGAGCCTTCAAGTAATCTCCCTTCCATAAACACTGAATGACCAAGCTCTCTTTAGATGCTAACATTAAATTAATAATTAACTTCCAATCGGTGTGTTTTACTGCTGCGCTCACTGTCTCCCCTACTGTTACGTGATTTTTAGCTTTTCTTTTACGCTTGTTTGCGTTATTGGTGTCGGTCGAACCCGTTTCCGAGGACCCTTCTACATCTGATTTTTCATCAAAGTTATTCTCTTCGGATGAGCTCTCGGTTCGATGATTATAAAAAGTAGATTTAGCTTTCAAACGAAATGAAAGGGTAGGTTTTTCATCCAAAGTTTTATACGAATTATTCGAAGCGATTAAGGAGTTGTCTGCATTATCCTTATTTTCAATAAACTCTAAACCAGTCAAAAGCTCTAAACGCCAAAAGGCATCTGTAATTGCTTTATCTATATTAAAAATATTCTTTTGTAATTCATGCAAATTCTTCGTAATTCTATCTTCTTGTTTCAACTTGGCGAAGTCGATACTTATCTGAATAGCGCATCGCTTCAAATATCGTAACAATTGATTTACCGCATATTTATTGCATATAAATCCGTAACCCCGGTGCTTTCCCGATTCTCTATTTTCATAAGCCGAACCTTGTTTTTCCTCTTCCGATAATGCAGTATCATAGTCCTCTTCTTCGGATGTACCTTCCCCGACATCAAAGTGAACACTCTGACGTAAAAATAACATGGAATAGACGTTTTCCATGATTTCAATTCTTAAATTCAAAGGATACGTAACATTTATTAAGGATTCTATTTCCATAAAAAGACTTTCGGCAATTTGTTTCATATCGGCATTGTACAATTTGCACGTAAATATAGCTTTTAGAGCAGTTTTCATGATCAAATATGACTTAAAAACTTTCATGGTCTGTTCTTTATCTCGTAGTAAATTTTCTATCTCTCTTGATGTCACATTCATGAAGATCAATACTTTTTTTTAGTACTGTGAGAATGCAGTTACTTTGTAATCCGATGAATATATTTTTTGCAGACAGATTTTTATCAATAGCAGCAGGCTTTGTATATTTTTCTCTATGCTTTAAAATCCATTCGACTGTACTTAATTCGCTGTTTAAGCATTTATATAGATTTTCAAGTATTGGCTCGTTATATTCATATTCGATGTAATAACACTTGTTTAATAAAAAATTGATGGATTCACAAATATCAGTATTTGTTTTACTCGTTTCTAATTCGACATTTATTAGTACATGAGGTAAGTTGTGAAAATAGTGAAGTAGAAATGCTGGCCAAAGATTTCCAAGAACTGAACAGGATAAAAATCCAAGAATCTTATCAAATTCTCTATTATTTATAAAAACTACACACATATCCTAATTCAAATGACGATATATTAATATGATGAATATAAAAAATATATATTATAAAGTTAAATAATTAATAGATTTACCAAAATATCTAACAACCAATGACGAGCACTTATTATTGTTCTCAAAGTAAGTTCCTTCGCATTAATTAAAGGTTTGGGTGAATTGTTGCTAGTTAAAAATATTATATTACCAAGTTTTTTAGCACTATTTATATTATCAATCAGCAATGATCTGATATTTTTATAATCTAAGAATTGATGCCATTCTTTTAAAAATTTGACATTTTGTCTAGAATATAAAGCTAATTCTATTTGATCAGAATGACATGTCATAAAAATACGTGAATAAAGCCAAGACAATAGTTCATTTTGATTAGATTTTGTTACGTGTAATTTTGATAAAATGCTTAATAATGAATTCAAATAATTATCTGTATTTTCTCTTTCTATTATTAATTTTAGAACATTTGAATAAAGATCTTGTACAATTGAATCTATTGAAAAAAAAGAAATAGGCCAAATGTTTACTAAATTATTAATAATCCAACAAGTCAAGGTTGGTTTACTGAATAGTCTAGTTTCCAAAAGATGAAGTAATTTAGTAAATACTTCATTTCTACATAAAGTGTTTCTTTGTCTAGCACGAAGAAATGGTTTAAATAGTTCTGACAGTTCCTGCACAGATTAAAATTGTATAAATATAGTGTTCATTTTTATATATATTTTTTCGTTCTCTTATGATTTGTTCATTTATAATATTTAAGTAAAAAAAACCTAATATTATAAACTAACAAAATAAAAATATTATTTTAATTATTTTTTTAAAATAAATTTTAAGAAGTAAATTCAAAATAGTAAAACATATTTGTAAGTCAAAAAAATATTAGACCTTCTCTATTGTTTCTGGAATTTCATTGTACATTAATTCTAAACTGTAATGAAATTGAATATAATTCAATTCTTCTTTGATTTTTGTTGAGTTGCTTTTATTTAACCAAAATAACAAAACGTTGCTAACCCATTCATATTGATGTTTGCTTTTTGAATATAACTGCGATGTAATCCTATAAATTATAAAGATAGGTAATGACAATTGCATAAAATTATATTGAATTAATGCCATGTATAATGAACGTAATGAACATTATTTATATATTTTTTAATTACAATGAAAATTTTTTTTCTACTTTACATGTAATTTTTTTGTTTTTTTTTGTTTTTTTTTTTTTTTTTTTTTTTTTTTTTGTTAAAACTTACGGAGTAGTATTGATTAATTGATTTAAGTGATCAATATCATCTTTAGTATAAGAAATCGAATGATTTTCAATTTCCGCATAGAGGATAGCAGAAGCTGTATACCGTAACCTCGAAATAACATATTTCTGGATTTCCAAGTTTCTCGACATTTTTGATGGTTATAAAAATTTATACATTTATGCAGCATCTCATCATTCACAAATAATTTTATCTTTAGGTATTTTCACTTCAAAATTAGAAATTTGTAAAAAAGCACAATAGTAAGAAAATGTTCGTTTGAAACCTTATTATAGAAATTTGCGATAAGTGAGTGAGGTATAGTATTGTGCAAATCGCTTCTTCCACACTTTAAAATTGCAAAATTATTTTATTATATTCTTAACGAAGTTTTAACGGACGTAGTGTCAGTTAATTTTCAGTGACGGGGGCAGTTGTACTTTAATTTCCCTGTAATTCGTATTGCAATTCGTGTATACCAAATTATAGAATAATTTACTACGCAAGTTATACGATGCCACTTATATTTTTTCATAATTATTTACGATCAAATATTTGTGTAATAGAGATTCTTCAATGAACGAAGTAGATACGTTATCGAAACATGCACAATGAGGGTTATGAAAAGTATTCTAATAAAAAATTTAATATTTAATGCCGATATTTAAGGTAATAAACGAATTTGTAGGCGAGTAGTTGTAAAAAATTTGGAATTAAAGATAAAATAGCAAGTGGACGCAAATGAATTTGAAATTATGGATTTAAAAAAAGTTGAGAGAACTTGTTGCATGAAATTTACTTAAAATAATTGTCTGTATCTCTTTATATGTGTGCATATCTGATTCAGTGTGCATTCGTGTAAAATTACGATAATTAATTAAAATATTAAGATAATACAATATAAATTTTAAGGTCAAACGCGAACTTATATTAAATATTTTAACACTTGAAATGTGTACGACAGTTTTTAATTTAGTTAAAAAACTAAATTGATTGTAGATTAATCTGTAATATTTAATTCCGTCGTATTCAATTAGGTTTACATAAAATATAAATTAAATGAATTGAAAATAATAAATAATAAAAATTTAAAATCAAACTATAATTTTATATTTAACAATGGTTTTTATCATAAAAATAAATGCATATATTTTTATCAATATTTTGTACATTTGATAATTTTTTTCACACTTTCACATCAGTGTCATATAACGACTATCTGATAAACTGTAAAGAATCAAAACGGGACGTAATTTATCATTTCGAGCTTCCCACATTTCTTCACAAATCTGCTTAATATACTTCTTATGACGTGGATGCCTGTAAGATAAATATAATTTAATTCAATATTGCAATAACGTAGTGAATTTATATAAAATAATTTTTTTAAACTTTTAATTATTATTTTAATATTTTTTAAATGCGTAATTAATTTTTTTATAAGAATAATATTTACTTGTTAATTATTATTTGAATGCTTTTTTGAAACTCCTGTTCGTTTTCATCAATTTCTAAAAAATTTGTAATGGTTCGGACAACTGTCATTTCAAGAAAAACTGCAAATACTTCTATAGGGACTTTGTGCGATATTCTTTGCATGTAAGAAGACATTTGTGCAAGTATAGTATTTTTGTAACTTCTTCTACCGCTTCCAGACATTTTATCCCTGCTTGAAAGTACAAAGTTGATATTAACGTTTATAGGAGTATTCGACGAAACCATTACATCCGTATTAGTGCTTAATTTACTTTCGGACCTATTTAATGTCATTGACACTACGTTTTCTGCTTGGCGCTGAAAATGCTCAGCTACATCCTAAAAGTAATATTGAGTAATATACTGTTTATACATAATATTCTTAATATAAATTTATACATGTAATTCAGCATAAAGTACGAAATTAAAATATGATTTTATTTTCAAGAAAAAATATACGACTACAGAGTATTCTTAATACACAGGCATAATTTGAAAAAGTCTCAGTTACTTTAAAAACGGTTTTTTTTTTTTTTTTTTTTTTTTATAACTTTTCGTTCGTAGAATGTTAAAAAATAAATGACAGAAATAAGTAAAATCTTACTTGAATGCTTATTTTCCGTTCTTGGTATCTATCTCTTTCCCAAGTCTCTATTCTTAAACTACCCTTTTCGCCACTCTTTAACATAACAATGTGATTGACTCCATTTTCTTGACAGTATTCTAAAATTTCTTCTGACGTGAAGAAATCTAAACAAGTAACTCTAAGTCCGAGTGACCATAGTTCGCGAAGAACATCGGCGAGTTCTTTCTCGCGTCGAGGAACCCCATCTACACAGCAGACAGCGACGTCAATAGCAAATTTATTCTCACGGCATAAGTCCGTCATTAGTTCACCTGCAGCACAAACTATTTTGTCGAGAGATATGCTAATGCCTACACCGAATTGCTTGTTTTCCTTGTTAGCCATACCTGTACGCTCTAATACTTGGCGAAACGAGGCCAACATCTTGTCATATCTATTTTATTTAAAATTTCATCTATTTTATTATAGCTTACAATATTAATATTAATATTAATTTAATTGATAATTCAATTAATAAAAATGCTATTGCGAATGAATAAAATTTATCGATTTAAATTTGCTCAAATATTTATGAAATCAGTTTCAAATAGTAGCAGTTAATTTACATTAAAAAAAAAGGCGAGTACTTTCTTTTGGGTACGAAAATATTTAATAAAAATCGAGTATTATGATTTGTTAATAAAACGTTTATTATATACCTTCCACCAGCCGCAATAACATCCTGGCCGTAACGTCTGTGTCTCCTTTTTATTTCACACGTAATCTGATAAATAATACCGCTGTATTGTTGAATATTATGTACCAATAGTGGAAGTACTGTAATTGGCCACTTGAGCAGAATAATAAAAAAAAAAAAAAAAAAATTAATTTCACAGATGTCGGATAAATACTTTTATTAATGGAGTCAATCGACGAAAGTAAAGAAAAAAAGTTCAAATAATTTCAATTATTTTATAATATTTATAAAACAGTTTAAAGTATCAAGTGTAAAAGCTTTTCGCAAATCTCACTTATAAGTATACATAAATTTTCTTTATTTTCGATAGTCTTGTTCCATTAATGGTATCTAACTTTTTGATAATAAAGCTTGTTTAATAATAATAATAATAATAATAATAATAATAATAATAATAATTAATTATATTGAACTTAAGTTTATCTATTTAATCTATATTTATTTTTTTTTTTTTTTTTTGATCACCTTAACACCCAAGGCTTCTGCATTAGCTATAACAATTTCTATTTCTCTGAGACCTTCTTTTGCGAGGGCGGCTGCGTCCCCTTTTCTTCTTGTAATTGTCTTAAGTACACTTGAAATTTTTGCTATTGAGCTCTCAATCTCAAAAAGGTTAAAGAGTGTTTCCATTGCTTGATCGGTAAGGCACAAGCTTATCAAATGAGTTTGTACTTGGAAGCGTGAGAGCTTTCCGTCGCGCGCATCGCATAATATCGAGTAAATATCTTGATATTTTTCACTTTCGATTCCACAATACATCAGAACGGCTTGTAACAGCGAAGTGTGATTTATACGAACAGTAAAGTTACGCTGTTGCAATTCTGGTATCTCGTTACAGATTTCCCAAGCAATGGATATAAGCTCCGCTTCGGTCATCAAATTATTACTCATTGGACTTATGATGTCAAACGCGCATTCATAAAGCTCGCGCGGATGAAAACCATGAACCTAAAAAATGTGAAAACTAAAAATCATATGAAATAAGTATCTTATTCCAAAAATAATTAGAAAATTCTAAATTACAGATTTGAAACTTTTAATTTAAGAGCATAAAAAAAAGATTGTTTTACGTGGATTTGTATGTTTAGAGAGAGAGAGAGAGAGAGAGAGAGAGATACAAGAAGTTGATTATAATAGATTACAATAAAGTTAAGAGGCTTAACTACAAACATACATGTGCATAACTGCTATGTAACATAATAATTATTAAATTTGTTCATTATATTTAATTTATTTTAAATGTTATATCTATTTATTTTAAATCGCGATAATTTCTTTAAATAAATATTTTTAATTCTCTCTCTCTCTCTCTCTCTCTCTGCATTTTAATAAGATTTCGACATAAAACTCTATTTTTGTACGAACGTCATTTTTCGAAAAATTTGACGAAATTTGTTTGTAAAAATTCGACTTAATTTTAATGAATAATTTAATGAATAAAAAAATCTTCCATTTTTATTCAAAATCTATAAATAATTATAATAAGTCACCTTTTTTTCCCTATAAACTCTTTCAATCGAAAACCTTCGTATGTTAGATATATTATTCCAGGCAACATATCTGGCGAAAGGTGCGCGTAAATCATGCGGTACCGATACTACACTTCCTGTACGAGTCATTAACCGAACACAACTGTCCGTTACATTGTAAAGAGGTCCTGCTGACTTAGGCATAAGTAATGGAGTTGTGACGTTTATACCTCCGTGTTTTTGAAAGACTTCTATAACTTTGGATTTAATATTGTCTTGTAAAAAGCGAGATTTCGGTAATATAGGATTCGTTGCAACTCGAGCTGGTAAGTTCATGTCATATGTTATATCCTCTGCAGGTGTTACTTCTTGTGAAAAACAACAGGCTACGAGATATTTATATGCTTTACTTTGGACATTAGAAAGTGTATGACGAACCATTTCTTGAAGTTCTGCCTCTTCCAGTTGAGGAGGAGGTAAATAGTCAGAAGCTAATAATTCTTGGGATGTAGGTCGCTGACTTGGATCGTGATTTAATAACCAGCTGTTAAAACGAACCAAACAGCAATAAAAACATTATATAGATATTAATAATTACGTGAGATAAAAAAAAAAAAAAAAAAAAAAAAAAAAAGAAGAAATTACCGAAAAAGATGAACTTGACTAGACATACCCCGTTCAGTTAATTCAGGAGGTAAAATAATCTCTTTAGATCTTAGGTTTAAGAGGACCTTGACTCTTTCCATTCCAGTTGTATATGGTTTATAACACATTTCAAAAAAAATAATTCCCAAACTGTAAATATCTACTTTTTGATTGTATATTGCTTTTGTAGCTTGAGCAGATAGTTCCGGAGCAACATATAAGGCTGTGCCAACTTGACCAGTCATTGAACCCAAATCATCCATATCAAAACTAACGCCTATACAATAAAATAAAAAATTTATTTAAAATTTATTGCATTAATTTTCTTCTTTTTTTTTATTTTTTTTTTATTTTTTTTTTTTTTTTTTTATTTTTTTTTTTAATATGAAAATACTTTTATCAATTATTTGACATTCTTTTTCAACTTCTATGGTCTGTGTTAAAGTTGAAAAAATGTTTGTTGTTGCTAGACCAAAATCTCCAATTTTTACGTGATCATTGCTATCCAAAAATATATTGACCGGTTTTAAATCTCTATGTATCATTCCTTGCTGATGTATATGCGTTAAGCCTTCAACAATTTCCCGAAATAAACGCCAAATTCGTTCTTCATCTTCATAAAGCCCATTATCTATCGCTGTTCTTAATGTACTTTTCTCACAAAATTCCATTTGTATATACATAAATTGTACTTCTTTTATTGGCAGGAGGCTGTCCTTTTCTGTTTCAGTTTTATTTTTTTCAAGAACTAAATCTTGTGAATTTTGTACAGTATCCAACAATTGTGATGTTTCATCCTTTTCAAATTCTATACTATCAGATGAATCTATTCGAGTTCTCATACTGATTTGAGCATATAATTATAAAAAAATTCATAAGTAAATATGAGCCTGAAGTGTATTTTTTATAATTTTTAATTTTATAAAAGCTTCAAGATTCGATTTACTTTATTATTATGAAGATAATTTATTTTTTAGATAAAATTAAATAAAATTAGTCCGGAAACTTACATGAAAGCCCAATCTTCGTCACTATCTGATACATCGCTGGAACGATCACTATTATCCTCTTCACTATCTGCTGATAATACAGCACTCGTTCTGGATTCATAAGAAATATTCCATTCAACGTCGTGAATCGGTGGAGCTAATTTTTCTATATTTGTATTTTCGAGACACTAAACAATTTTAAATAAGTAATACATAGAGAAAAACGGTTTGTCATAAATTAACTTACATCGTCAATGCTTGATGTTTTATCATTAGATGTAGACGTTAATTTAATCGAAGGTGTACCAGATGGAGCGAATCTATTATACTTCGTAGTATCATCAAAAGTTGCACTCTCAATCCAAGAATTATAATAGCGCACAACATTTTCGTGATTTAATCTAGATAATAATTTTACCTCTCGCGTTATTTTTCTATTCAATTGTTTGTTTTTAGGATTTAATTCGATGCGCTTTATAGCATATACGCCCCCGTCTAACTTGTTTCGTACTTTTAACACGTCTCCATAAGCTCCTTTGCCCAACCATTTCAGTACTTCAAATTCATTTTGAATTCGCGATTGTCCACCAAAGGCAGGAAGATAAAAATGCACATCAGTTTCGGGCTCTTGTTCTGGCTCAATTCGATTTTGTTCTTTATTTGTATCCAGTCTTGGAGGTGATACACCTCGTTCAAGTGGTGCTCGTATAAAACAATGTTGTAGTAATTGTTCGGCTGACCAACGAGTCCGTTCATTACTTGTAAGGCATTTATTTATAAAATCTCTTAAATCTGGCTAATAATATATAATTATTAATTATTAATTAACACATTCTATTTAATGTTGTATAATTAAAATAATCTAGTATTAATAAAATTATTAAATTATTTTAAAAAAATATGCATTTATAGAAGAATGAGAATTTCTTATAAATTTCTTGTAAACGAAAACGTAATTGAAATATTCGTAAAGATTGATAATACTTAGCCGTAAATTATATTATTTTATTGAAGTATACAAAAATTTAACTTACATCTGTTTGTAAAATTTAAAAATTATACTTACCTGTAAAGTAGAATCAACCTCCATATCCTTATCAGAAATAATCGCACCCTTTAATAAAGATAATAGAAGTATCCCAAATCTATAAATATCTGTTTTTTTTCCTCCTCTCCCTTGAATTGTTGGAAAATCATGTTCTACCTTAGCTAAGCAGCTCGCTTGATATATATCTGAAAGTCTTTTATCTAAAGAATAATCAGAAAGCTTTACAACACCAGTACGATCAATGTGGACGCTTGAATCTCGAAGATCTTTATGGACGACATTGTTTTCGTGAAGATACTGAAGAGCGGATAAAATGCCAATAGCTAAATACCTTAGCATTTCTGTATCGACGGGAATGTTTTCCATAAGAAAAAATGAACAAGTTGTTCCCACCTACAAAATATATAATAAATTTATTGATATATATATTTTTCTATAAATCAGATCCGCGAAGATTAATTATTCAAATTTTTATCAAAGCATTTATTTAGTCTTTTTTAATAACTTTTCATTAAAGACTAATCACTTGGATGTATATAAAACCACGAATTTTAAATATTTAATTAAAATAACGTAATTACCACGAATTCTTGTAAAGTGTAGATTATTATATTATCTCTATCTTGCAGATATTTCATGTTCAAATAATGTACAAGATTAGGATGATGCAGTCTATGTAAATGATTTAATTCTTGTTCAATGCTAGCAATTTGCTTCATTGAATGTTGTAAATTTGAGGTTTCGTGGTTTTCATTATCTTCAGATATTCCAGATTTCAATGTCCATTCAGTAACTGCCAATAATTCCCCTGTAATCATATCAACTCCAGCATATACTACCGATCCCTTTACACTGTGACCTAAACATTTTCCTCTGTGTACTTGTCTTTCACCTTTATTATTATCGAAATGTAAAAGTTTAGTTCCTCTGTGCTGGCAAAATGATCCTTCAGAACTTTCAGATGTACTCATACATCTTCTTCTGGAATAGGTTCTTAATCTCTCATGAGGAGAAGATGGTATTGATTGTGATAAAATAGGATCAGATTCGAGTGATAAACGCGCTGACTCGCGTCGATTACGCATTTCTGCTTTAAGTGCCTCTTTCCTTTTAAAAATTTCATCCTGCAAAACTTGCCTTTCTTTATCTTCCTTTAATTGCCTTTCTTGCAACTCGCTTTGAATTCTTTCTTGTTGTTTTAGAACCATTTCTTCGTAGAAACTGCTATATCCAGGCTTATTGTGCTCATGGAGAAATTTTTGTACATGTTGACAAAGTTCAAAAATCATTACTTCGCCTTTTAACTGTTTTGCTAAAGTTTCTAATTCTGAAAGATGAGATGCTAATTGTTGATGAGATAATCCTCTACTATTTTGTAACAGAATTTTAGGGACTCTAGAAAATACGCGTACAATAATTATTATTGATAAATTTTAAATAATGGAATGATAAAGGAAAAGTTTCTTTTAACTTCTTAATGTACGTTGTATTATAAAAATTATTTTATTTCATAACTTATATTATAAAGAAAATTAAATTGAAATAAATGTTCTTTTTAATTTAAAAAACTTACTCTTTAGGATATTTTTCTCCACAAGTTATATGTAAATCGACTTGAGCGTAAACCTGTGCTGGTCCTGACATTCCTTTTTGCGGCGTAAGTGTAATAGAAATATCCAATGGTTGCCATTTTTTCTTATGTTTATTTTTACGATTATCCCGTATTTCATCTCCGAAAATTGACTACACTCGTTCGCATACAAAATAAAAGACATATTTAAATTAATAATTGATATTTTTTATTTTTTTTTTTTTTATGAAATTCAGCAAGTGTGAGACTTACTTTTAAAACTTCGAGTTCGTTATTTTGACGATCTTGATAAGATTCATCCTGTGACATTTTTGTGAAATAATTGTTAAAAGCTCATTGTAAAAGAGCCAGCCTCTATTTAGCCCGAAGTTTTCAACACATATTTTTAAGTATATTTACAAAACTAAAATAAGTGTACGGTACTAGTATAACCTCAATCGTAACATCTTGCTCCAATTAGATTTGGTCCAGATAACGGTTTATGAAAATTTAGTAATAGACACGTTCGTGCTTACAGAGTGTATTATTATTTACTACATGTTGAGAATTCGGTTAGCAAAATTATTGATTTATACCCTGTACGAAACCTGTACGAAAATGAGTAATATTTGCCTCATACTTTCTTTCTTTATTAACAGTAATGTCAGTTTGAGTGAAAAAATACTGAGTACCTCTATGGGGTACATTCATTTGTATTGTTGTGTGACATAATTTTGACAAACAGTACTATCATTGGATTTTAAAAGACTGTTTTCAAATTACTACCGATCAAAACTCACAATCTTTATTAATAAAGTAAATTAAGCTCAATTCATTAAAACAACGAATTCTTTCATTAGTTTAATGTAAATAATAAAATAAAATACGCGCGTCATGATGCGCACGATAAAACCATTGTTGGAATTTTTTTTTCTCTAATTATAAGTTTGTAATTTAATGTTGACAATATTACGCATACACTATCATTTTCTTAACAATAACAATATCAATGCAGAGTGATGCATTAATTAGTAATAATTTTAAATTACAAGTACTGCAACGAGTCATAATAAATGAGTGCTTTAATTGTCGCTCTAAAATTTCATGTATTCGCTAGGATAATTCCAACTATCTCCGGTAATTTTTACGTAAAAATTGATGACGCGTGGCTGCTTACGCGATTCACACCTTCACCGCGTCTCTATTCAACATAAAAATCATTTATTAAATATTCTACGGTAAATTTTGCTACTATATTCCTAATATTTTCCCAAGCGCATCTCTTTTACTCGGAAAAATAAAAATGTCCTATATTCTTATATAATTAATTAACGAGTTATTGATTTTAAAAAAAAAAAAAAAAAAAAAAAAAAAAAAAAAACGTTTTACAATAAAGATATATATATATATATATAATTCGTTAGACGTATGTAAATATTAATTTAACATATCGGATAAAAATATCATCAGGACAATGAGTTTTCTCTCTCTCTGTCTCTCTCAACTCTATTATTAACAGATAAGGTGCCTTAATGCAATAGTAAAAAAAGTCATATCGAAACCGCAGTTGTAGCATTCTGGCAGTTATGAAATCCTTCTCGATGATTCGTTGAGCGGATGGCCGGCTTATTCGCGCTAGTGTCCTACTACCTTATTAGCTCCTATCTTATTTCACTCAAATTCTAACACATTTATAACATTATATGAATAAAAAGCGACAATATTGAGGCAAAAAAGAAAAGAAAAGAAAAAAAAAAAAAAAAAAAAATAATTTCAATGCAATCAATTAATTGCCCATGAAATGCGTAAAAAACGGTAAAGAGAATTTTTCTAATGGTGCACGTTGCATACTTTTTAGAATTATAATTTATATATTTTATTGTATTACAATATTGTAAACAACGGCAAGGACGGCAAGGACGGCAAGGACGGCAAGGACGACGACGACGACGACGACGACGACGACAATACAACATACAATAAATTGATTTGTTATTTTGTGCCAACTTGTGCGAGTTCCCTTCGTATTATTATTCGTAAAAAAAAGCGAATCGGACAAATGGATTGATTACACATCATAGATATCGAAGAACAAGAACAAGAGGAAGAAGAAGAATAAGGAGGAGGAGGAGGAGGAGGAGGCGGAGGTGAACCGTAATAGGCAAATGCGAGTGCACGGTACTTCTTACCGAGAGAAGAAATACAATTAGCGCATGTCATGTATTATTATTACATTTGGGATTGTAAAGTTGCCGGCTGTTCGCGACCCTATGTGCGTGACCCACCACCACTACCACCACCACCACCACCACCACCACCACCGTCGTCGTCGTCGTCGTCGTCGTCGTCGTCGTCGTGCTTGCACAGTAAATTATTAAAAAAAAAAAATTTTTTTTACAAAAACTCTTCTGACGTATTGTTAAAACAAACGTAAGCGAACGGAAACGCCTAGCTAAACGATTTATTTAATCCCCGTGCACGATTATTATTAATAAAATTATTTACGCGCAAAGCTCGCTCGTTCGGCAGTTGGCTTGATTTTTTTTTTTTTTTTTTTTTTTTTTTATTCATGCCGTGAATAACGTGCACGACCGCAAGCGCGGCGCGTCGGCCATCTTATGTATTAGTATCGCATGCATAGGCGATGATAAGCTGGCTAGCTGGCCAAGTGCTGACACGGCCGACGACGACGACGACGACGATTCCTAAGGAGCGCGGAGGGCCCTCGGTCTAGTGCTGCGCTGCAGTAGTGGCATCGCATTTTCAACTTCAACCGACCTCTCGTAACCGAGCCGTTATACGCATGCATGCATGCATGCGCGCCCACACACACACACACACACACACACACGTATTATTTGGCCCAAGTAGAGGGAGATGGAGCATTCACGCGACACATAGTGGAGCTTGAGTTAGAGGGAGGAAAGAGACCGAGAGGAAAAGCCTTATTTTTTTTTTTTATTATTATTATTTTTTTTTTTTTTTTTTTTTTTGAACGGTAGGGAGACCGAGAGCGAGTGAATGCGTGCCCCGGAGAAAAAGAGGGACGGTAGAAGGTGCGTAAGTGGGGGGATAGGAAGGGTCTAATTAAAAATTACAGTTCAAATAAAGCGTGTGTCGTGAGAGGAAGTTTTTCCGTTTGCCCCGATGTCGTTCTCTCGTGGTCGCGGTTGAAAGCGTGAGTCTTGCTTGTAGTTTCATAGCCGCCCAGAAAAAAAGAGACAGAAGCTGCCGCTGCTGCGCGGGCACACGTCAACGAATTTCATATAGAACGAGAGACAGAGAGACAGAGATAGATAGATAGATAGATAGATAGAGAGAAATCGTGAATACTCGCGGTAAGAGATAAAGAGAGATAGGCCGAAAGAGAATACGAGTGCATTTACGGGGGAAAGAGAAAGATAAGGTTAAATTAAAAAAAGGTGGCCGCTGCCGCCTGTCTCGCTTGCCGGCCAGTCGCAGTAAAAGGATAGCACCCAAGAAAAGTAAAAGAGAGAAAGATAAACGAGAGGTTGAGAGAGAGAGAGAGAGAGAGAGAGAGAGAGTGAGTGAGTGAGTGAGTGAGTGAGTGAGTGAGACAAATAGAGATAGAGATAGAGAGAGAGAGAGAAAAGAGAGAGAGCAACAGAGATAGCGAATTTACGCGTTTTTCCTCTTTCTCCCGGAAGGAACAGTCACAGGAGCTAAGGGCGCTCTCTCGACGACGAGGTAAGCGCGCTTTGCGAGCGAGTGTAGGTGCTGTTGTGCCGCAGCCAAGGTTGAAAGAAACAATAGCAACAGCAGCAGCAGGAGCAGGAGCAGGAGCAGGAGCAGCAGCGGCAGCAGCAGCAGCAGCAGCAGCAGCAGCAGCAACAGCAGCAGCAGCGGCAGCAGCTAACGTTCAGTGCCATGAGCATGAGCGAGGAGAGTAACCCGCGTACGCTGTACGTGGGCAACCTCGACGTATCTGTATCCGAGGACTTGCTATGTGCCCTCTTCTCCCAGATCGGCCATGTCAAGGGCTGTAAGATAATTCGCGAGGCTGGTAACGATCCTTATGCTTTCGTGGAGTTCACGAATCACCAGTGCGCGGCTACGGCTCTCGCCGCCATGAATAAGCGCGTCTTTCTTCAAAAGGAGATGAAGGTTAACTGGGCCACGAGTCCGGGTAATCAACCCAAGCTCGACACTAGCAATCACCATCATATATTCGTGGGTGACCTCTCGCCCGAGATAGAGACGCAGACGCTGCGCGAGGCCTTTACACCCTTCGGGGAGATCAGCAATTGCAGAATCGTTCGCGATCCTCAGACGCTTAAGAGCAAAGGTTATGCTTTCGTGTCGTTCGTGAAGAAGAGCGACGCCGAGGCGGCAATAGCCGCAATGAATGGTCAGTGGCTAGGCTCGCGCAGCATCAGGACAAACTGGTCAACGAGGAAGCCGCCGCCGCCGAGGTCTGAGAGGCCTAGGCATGCAGCCAACAGCAAACCCAACTACGAGGAGGTACGTTGGCTGATGACGAGAGAAAGAGTCTGGCGATTATGGGCATCGACTGCTTCCCTTCGCAAACAGTCCTCTTGTACGATGGGTTTGTTGGGTTAAAGCTCACAAAATATTCATGTTGACATGTCTCCTGTTTCAGATTGAACATTAATTTTTGAATCCATTGAAATCATTGTGCATTTCATGGTTTTAAGAGTATTATTATCTATTTGAAATTGGACGCTGTCTAAATTCTGATTTAATACGTTTCTTCTGGGATCAGAATACTTTACAGTGTCTGATTTCAAGGAACAGGTGTTTTTAAAATATACTTCAAGTATGTGTATGAACTTAATGTGAAACCACCTGTTTAATTTCAATTTTTGAGTTTTATTTGTTCGATTAATAAAAAGAAATAATTATTCTTAAATCTTTTATTCTTAACTTCATAAAGACTAAGTGTATTTTAATTTTCAAAGTATATCTCCGTAATATATTCTATATGTTATCTTTTATAGGTTTCAAATTTTCAAATTTTTTTTCTCTCTTTTTTTCATCTTCTTTCTTTTCCCTAACAAGATTGTAATAAAATATAAATTCTTTTTTTATATCAGACAAATGAACTCTTAAGAAGAAATTAATATGTATTTTTTTTTCTGCATTAAGTTTTTAGGGGTCTTCAAAAGTTGAAGAGCACAAAACTAAAAAAACATAACATTATTCAATTTTGTTTTCATTGTATGTTTAATTTTTCTTTCCTTTTTCCATCTGAGTTACAGAGAAAAAATACATAAAAAAATTTATTTTTTATTTTATATTTTGATTTATATATTTGTAATATTTGTCATATGTGTTCTTGTGTCTCTCAGTATATTTAGATCCTCTAATTGATATTAATATCTGCATTTATCTTTTACAGAATTAAAAAAAAAAATTGTTATAAAAATTAATGAAAAATTAAATGTTATGGCTGGGTATAAAAAATCATTGATGACTTTCTTCACTTGAAAACATTTGGTATTCTCATTTTGAAATTAAATTAAAATAAGCAAATTATTGTAGAAATCATTGAAATTCATTTTTTATTTATTATTTTCTTTGATTCAATAGTTTTATATTTTTTATTTATAAAAAAAAGTAGAGTGCAGTATAATAAATACATTTAATTAATTTAGTTTTTTTAGTTATCTTTAAATTTTTTTTGAAACTATATTGTTTTATTTAGATACATTGTTATTGCTTATTAATAAAACACTAATTTTTATGAGGGTGGTGTTGAAGTTAAAAAATTATTGATATTCAGATAAACAATTGTAGCTTTATGTTTATTGTAATAACTTGACAATCTAGTTTAGATTATTTTTTATTCAAATATAAAAACTTGAACTATATTTTTCATACAACTCTTAACCTTACTTTTCTTGGTGTTTTTTGATTTTATAGGTTTACAACCAAAGCAGTCCAACCAATTGTACCGTCTATTGCGGGGGATTTACAAATGGGATTACAGAGGATTTGATAAAGAAGACATTTTCACCTTTTGGTTCTATATCAGAAACTAGAATATTTAAAGATAAGGGTTATGCTTTTATTAAATTTACTACAAAAGAGTCAGCAACACATGCTATAGAAAGAATGCATAATACAGAAATAAATGGTAGCATTGTTAAATGTTTTTGGGGAAAGGAAAATGGAGATCCAAATAGTGTGGGCCCTAATGCAAATCAACAGGCTCAGCAGGTTAGTTTTGAACTTATAATTTATATTTTTTTATTTAATTAATTATTGATACAAGTTTTGAGTATAAAATATTTGTTTTTATTATTTTCCTAAAATATAGTAAAGAACAAGTGGCGTGCAGTAATTAGAATTAAGATTTATAATAAATATTAATATTAAATTGAAGCAAATTTACATATTGTTAATGAATAAATTACAAATTTTAGTTGTCCATGGTATTTACTTCATATTGTTTAATAACATTTTGTCATTATCTAGGTTACAGCAGGGGCTGGTCAATATGCATACGGATATGGGCAGCAGATGAGCTACTGGTATCCACAGGGTTATCCACAAATGCAGGGCCAATTTCTTCAACCAGCTCAGTACTATGGTCAATACTATGGTCAGCAACAGGCTCAATACATGAATAGCATGCGGATGCCTGCACCAGCAGCTGGCACATGGCAACCTGGACAAGGAGGTACAGCGCCACCAACACCAGCTGCACCATTACCACCAGGACAACAACCAATGGTAACTTATACCATGCCACCACAGTATCCCACGCAATGAAACGGAATGAGCGAAAATTTATAAAAAAAAAAAAAACAAAAAAATGACAGCTGAAAGTTCTGTACGCAACACTTGACATAGGACTTCCTCGAAAATAGACTGTGATATATACCGGTCATTTTCTATTAAACGTATATTTCGTATTACTCACGCACAGGTACGCACACAATGCGTGTGTATTTCAATGTATTCACACAGTTACACAAGTTTGTATACATACAACTATATTTGTACATTGTTCGAAAGTTAAAGCGTTCGAAAGTTAGCTATAAACCGAAAGGGAAGATTTTGTTGAATTAGTATACAGTTAATACATTCTTTTAGATATACAATAAAAAAGAATTTAAAAATCATTGATTCTGTTTTTCGTATAATATACAATGGGTAAGATCGTAGAAGATAGATAGAACGTTGACATTTCATTAAAACAGAAAAGTATAGAGAAAACACACACACACAGACATAGACACACACACACACGCACACACACACAAAGACGGTATATATTTTAATCTATCTTCGAGGTCCATGTAGAGCCCTGCATTCGTTGTGTTACGTATACTAGTATGTACGCGTATGGTATGACCAATGTGATTGTTGTATTTTTAAATATCTTCTTTCCTTGTTTTCTATCTTCTTTCTACTCTTATCTTTGATGCCTTTTTGAAACACCACGTTTTCTTAGTTTTCAGTCATGTTGAATGCATATATTGTCACTTTTGAATGTTCGATTATTCATGTCAAGTTATTGATAAATATTATTGCGTGAGCGTAATTCGGAAAAAAAAACGATAGCTAGTACGGCGTATGTGATGTAGCTGGAATTTTTGGAAAATACGCAGCTAAACGCGTATGCAGGGCCCTCGTCCAGCGCATGACTAAAGGGAGTAACGCTTGCGCTTATAAACTTACCTTTGCTTTGCGAACTGTAATCACCAGTGGCTAAATACGGATTCAAATGTTCTTTTACATTTAAAAATTTTAGATCGTGTGAAATAAGAATTACAATTATTTATTCTAACAAAGTTCGTTGAATATTTATGAATACGAATGACGTTCTAAATTGTTAAAAAATTATTATAAAATGAACTTATATATTATCAATTTATTTCGTGTATTACCATTAATACTATCAAAATTTTATAACAAATTTTTTTATTAAGTCTTCCGCGGAATATCAAAAATTAATGTATAGCATATCAGCAGTTGTGTAAGTTTCTTTACAATTTGACGCTATATAGTTAGTTTTTTTTATTTATAAATTGTTTTTCAAACCATTTTAATTATTTGATATGAAGCTCATATAGAAATGCGAAATATATGTATGTATATATGCGTATACATACATACATACATACATACATATATATATATATACATATATATATATATATATATATATATATATATACGTATGAATTCACACACTCGAGCGTGTGCGAAAGAATTTTGAATAAAGCCACTATTGATGAAATAAATCAACGTTATAGAAATCATAATGCAGTTGGTTGCAAAGCAAGTGTAAAAAATAGTATGGTTAAAAATACAAATTTGTATAATTTGATGAATTGTAATGCAGAGCAACGTATGTCGAGTGTGAGACAGTTGTATGAGATGATTGATTTAAAAAAATGAACACTGAATAAAATAAGGATCCGCAAAGTGATTGAAGTGAAGAATGTTATATAAAGATTAATTTAGGTACAGTAGGGCGCAAGACCCTCTACAATGCTTAGGATAATGTTATCTTATAATAAAAACAAATTGTCCTTTGAATGAGAAGAAGGAATAAATATTTAAAATACATTTTTGTTTTTATTTTATATATATATATATATATATATATATATATATGTATGTATATTGTTTAAGCCTTTTTATTACTCCTACATTTTATATTAAAAAAATAAGAATGTTTACATTTACAAATAAATAAAACGAGTAAGGTATACATAATGCCTTAAATATGTTAAAAACATCTTCATGTTAAAGTTAAATTACAGATATAAAAAAAGAAATGTTCCATACAATTTTTCAGGTGATTGTATAAATTCTTCATATGTAATGAAGAACCAAATTACGCTACTTAATAGAAAAAATGTATATAGCGTTTTAACATTGTATTTGATTGATGAATAACGAATATAAATATATCAAACATAATAATATATACATATTTTAATATTCATTAGTAATTATTCAGGAAGTAAAATCTCTAAAATTGCACACTAAATAAACAATTAAAATAATAAGCATTTTTTACAAACTTATTTAATAATATTTATTTATTTATTAATAATTATTTTAACAATAAAATAATTAAGTTATTTTGTGCTTTAAATAAAATTGAACAAATGTAATAAGTATGTATTTTAATTTACGTTATGCTATATATAAGCTTATAGAATTCAATTGAATGTTGTAATAATTTGAATAATTAATTAAAAATTAATGATTATAATTTACCAAATTTGAATATGCCATGGTATATCCAACGGTAATAGATGCTTTATTTTAATTTAAGATTAAATAGAAATTCAGAGATTGAATGCTTTATACATATTTTTAAAAATCTTAATCATTCATTGGGGTTACATGATTTTTTTGACGATTGTATTTTTTCAATAATAATTATTTTTAATTTTATATTTATAAAAGTAGCAAAATAATTGGATCAAGGCAGAAATATTTTGTGATTGAAATGCTAGGCAGCACGAATGTGTCTTAGCGCTACGTACGCTTTAATCATTATTATTATTATAACTCGGTATTATTATTTTTTACCACTTTAATTTATTATTTTTATTATTTATAATTAACCTTAATTGGACTACACTTTACTTCTTTTCAGACCTTGTGCTTATAAAAGTTTATATAGATAATCGTGTTCTGGATTTTTTTTTTTATGTAACCTTATCAAAATATCGACGCTACAGGGCGTCCCTAATAAACAAATTAACGGTTACGTACAAAAGATTTCCAACATTAAATAAAAGAATCAGAGAACGAATTCGGAAAATCTTTCATTTGTCACCAAAGATTTATAAAATGTACATAATTATTTATCCGATTCTTAAGTCACGTGATCAATGCATGCAAGTAATCGTGATTTAATTTATAATTTAAATTCGCTTTACTTTCTAGCATTTAATTTAAGGAATTTAAGGAATCGCAGTTAACTGTTTAATACGAGCTTCGAAACATAATATATTTAAACATTAAATAATAACTAATGGCTTACAAGGAGTAAGACATTGTCGTTGAATTATCACCGTTGTATCACATGCGCCGATTACACGTTTTAGCGCTTACAAACTACTATGGATTCCATAACTTTAGTTAAAAGAATTTAATGGCAATTTCTTGTTTATACGATATCAATTAGAAACATCTACTACAATTCAGGATGAACTGTAAATTAACATTTCAAAATAGTTAATTATTGAAACTATAGATTGATTAATAAATAATAACAAAAAACGAATTACTGATTTTTTTAACTAATTATTACAGCGAATAAAGGTAGAATTTAATTAAAATATACTGTAATTAAAAATAAATTCTTATGTGAAAGTATGTCTTTGTTTATCAATAATGAATTGTCTTTAAAAACCGTCGTATGGATTACAATTTTATAATAAAACTAATATAGTTAATATTTTTAGTTACTTTAAATTTCAATAATTTTCGATTTAAAGGAAACGCGAAAAAAATATTTAATTATATGTAAAGTTAAAAGCTACAATAATATTATTTTAATTAATAATTTTAATAAAGAAATTGTTTTAAAATTAAAAAGAAATTTATCGACTCGTATAATGATAAATAATTCCCTGTAACTGAAGAAATTGAAATACGAGTAGTAAAGTACACTTGTTCTACTATCAATAATACAAATTTACGACGATTAGAACCTGCTTTTTTAGTATATCGATCCTCGTATTTGATTATCATTAAAATCGTATTAAAATCGTATTTGATTTATCGTATATTTAATGAAAAATATACATTTTGCCAATGGTCGCTCATTATTTTGATACAATAATAAGCCATTGATTGCGACACGTGTATTATTTATTATGTTTCGTCGTTTCGTGGTATCACGGCTCAAGGATAGAAACTACCTTTCGTAATCGCGATGAAATTTAATGTATTTTGTTCTTTTGGTAGTAAACGTATCAGACGAATAATATGAAATAGCACGAATTTCAATGCATATTCTATTTTCAAGGTTGTCGGAGGTGCTTCGTATATTCTCAATAATAATAAGCACGGGCACTTCGCGTAAAATCTTATCACCTCGTTAACTTTTACGCTTCAGGTAAAATTGAAAAAAAAAAAAAAAATTATTTTTTTTTCTGTTCGTAATTACAGCTTTTGCCAATTATTACGTTTCGTTAGTTTGTTTCTAATAATCTTATATGTAAAATATATTGAGCGTATTAAAAAAAAAAAAAAAAAAAAAAAAAAAACTATGATAATTATGAGCTCGAAAATGTTTAAATAACAATAGTTCAATAGCCATCGATAAAGTTACTGCAACGGAGTCATTTTTTGGATTAAAAAAAAAAAAAAAATACGAATAATACATCGTGTATAATAATGATACGGAGAAATAATTATAATTTCACTGGCCATCGTTATCACTGGTAGGGTCGAATCAAAGGCTTACGTCGCCGTATTCAAGGCTCCATTTTTCATAAGCTGCTAAGCTGGCCGGCGAAACTGATCTGCGAATTCTTTTTAACGAGTCAAGAAAATCCTGTTGCGTTATGTTGCGTACCGAATTCAATGACAAATCTTTCACTTGGTCCATATTCAGTTCTGTTAAGTACGCGAAAAACAATTGTTTGTTAATTATAAAATAATAAAATTTTTTTTTATCCCCACTATACTTATTATTATGCCAATGCAGACGAAACTTTTTATAAATTCACTTTGCAACGAAGCATTTGATCTGATTTAAATTTAAATTTTAAATACTTTATAAACAATATGTTTATAAAGTCTAACGCTTAAGAGATATTATTGATATCGATTGAATTCTCTAGCAATTTGGATTACGAATAATTTATATATTTTTTTCTTCTATTTGATTCAATCTATTTGAAGAAAAATCCTTGCTTACCTCTGATCGGACCTAGAGCCGCGTCTTTAGCCAAGCCTGTGAGATCGCTACCAGAATAACCGTCCGTCAATACGGACATTTGATTCAATTCTTCGTCTGTCAAAGGATCGTCATGCTTCGCCAACAGTCGCTTCAATAGAATAATTCTTGTACGATAATCCGGCAACGTTACGTAAATTCTTTTGGAAAATCGCCTTAGGGCCGCTTCGTCGAGCTCTTGCGGGCGGTTAGTCGCGGCCATTACCAATATTCTTTCTTCAAGATCACACGGAAGGCCATCAAATTCTACTAAAAACTCGGTTTTCAATCGCCTGTAAATATCACTTAAATTATTAAATCGGCACATAATAATTTTCCCTCGACAAACCAATGTACTTTGCAATTTTTTGTTCACACAATTCATACAATAGAAAATTTATTGTAACTTCTTAGTCGTTCCGTAAGACTTAACTTATTATTTTTTAACAAATCTCACTTTCTATCATTTTCTTTTTCTTAATATGATGAAGTGGAGTCTCGTGAATAGACGTTCGATTTGTTGCTTTCAAAGGCAAATCCTTTTCTAATTTCTGTATTACATTTCATTGAGAAATGTCCACGATTAACATTTTTTAAAGGTTCATCGAAAGCAGCATTTTGCGCAATACTTTTTACTATAAATTAAGTCATTTTTTTTTTTTTTTCATACCTTTAAAGCAATGATAGATTTTCGTTCGAGAAATTACTTTTAATAAAGTGTTTTTGTTACAAAGTGAACGGGATATCGTAAGCAAACATTTGGAACTTAATATTCTTCAGAAAATAAAAGCACAATAATACTGTGTTAAATGCTGCCATACCTAGAAGCCTCGTGCTCGTTATCCTTGCGCTCACTCAATAAAGAATCTACTTCGTCGATAAAAATGACGGACGGCTGCAGTTCACGAGCTATCGCGAATAAGGCCCTTACGAGTTTTTCACCCTCGCCAACATATTTAGATGTCAAGCTGGCCGCAGATATTGAAAAGAACGTGGCATTGCACTGAGTAGCGACAGCGCGCGCCAATAAAGTCTTGCCGTTGCCAGGAGGTCCAAATAACAGTAACCCTCTTGCAGGAGTTCGTAGACCCGTGAATAATTCAGGTCGCAAAGACGGTAGAATTACCATTTCCTGCAAGGCTTGCTTCGCAGTCTAAGGATTAAGAAAATTTACAAAATTTTATATAAATGCATATATATGCATATATATATATATATAATTATGGTAAACAAACCTCCTGCCCAGCTATGTCCTCCCACAATACAGGCGCTCTCCCTTCGAGTATTTCGTCAAGAATGATTTGAGCCAATTTCGGCTCGACGCCTTTAAGCTGAGGAAATTTTTTTACCGGTGTCCCTCTATTGCCATTGTTCGGGTTGCCCGTGCTATTGTTGCCGGGTGTTGTGGGCCGTCGACGTAACGGCGATTCGCCTCCCGGCACTGACAGCTGGCGTTTCACAGACGGGGGCGTTAACGACGGCTTAATCAAAGACGCACGCTGACAGGGTAAAGCTGGCTGAGAACGTCCCATGCTTCGTGGTAAAGTTTGACTTTTGTTTATGACGACGCCAGATAACCGTTTGCCCGACACTGGAAACTTTCTGCCCGATGCTAGTTGGATCCGAACATAAAGTTTAAATACATTTTTAAATGACAATAACTATCACTTTATTGCGATACTTTCATTGTCCGTTGCCCGAATGATAATTATAAAAAGAATCGTTTTCTTCCACCACCACCACCCCCCCCCTCTCGGGCCAATATCAATTAGAATGAAATTAATTAGAAATACGTTGGTCTAACATTTTTGGCTCTTTAATTTTTAATGGGAGGGGGTGGGGGGGTGCATATAATGTATATATATATATATATATATATACTTTACGATACAATATAAAAATATTAAAAGATATTTAAAAATTCAACAATTATTCTGTAATGCTAAAAATAATGTTATTTTTTTCCCCCCTCATTTTCCCCTTTCATTTTCTACGATAATTAATGCGAATTAATAATTCGTATTATACTTCATTCGAGCATATTCGAATCGCGAAATACATAATTTTACACTCGTATCGTTTTAAATCAGCGTATTTAATATTTGTTTTTACAAAGCTCCCTATGGATTAAATTATAAAACTTTAATTTTGACATTAGATATTTTCAATGTCCGTTCACGTAGAAAACAACAATATAAATATAATTATAAATAATTAATTATAAATAAATGCAAATAAGTATTAATTAGCTGTAGAAATTTTATTAAATTACTAAAGTTAATCAAGCATTAATTTGTTGTTTGTTGATTAATGTTTTGATAGCATTAACGAAACTTTAGTAATTTATTAGAAAATATTAGTAGTCAAAGTAAGCAAATCATTGAAATTTTTCATTTTCATATTTCTAAAAACATCATTGACACTAATTTTACTTATTTTTTAATGGCCTTATATGATTTTTTTTTTTTTTTTTTCATTGTCAATTAGCATTTATACGTGCGTAAAAAAAAAACAAATTATTATTTAATTTTTCTTGATTCTCGTACATTGATATTTTTTACCATTATTATATATATATATAATGTATGACTACGCTGTACAAAATATTAGTTATTTTCTACAAAAAAAGCTTTAATAGCATAACAACAGCTGGCATCTTCAGATTTTTTTTTTTTTTTTTTTTTTTTTTTTTTACGAATATTAAATTTTTGAGACAACGAAAACTAGTATAAAAATTAATTTTTCAATACAGAAATATCAAAGGATGTAAATGAATATAAATTTACAGTGGTTTATAAAGGCTAGCCTAGCCAATACATATCAAACTCCAAAAACTAAAACGATCAAAGCGTAAATTATTTCAGGCAATTTTTACTTAAAAAAAAAAAAAAAAATAGGAAATGTAAAAAATAATACAATACCTTTTGAAATATTATTTTTAGAATTATAAAAAGAATGTATACTAGATTTGGGAGTTTGTTTATACGTACTCTGTATGACGTTCAATGTGTGTGCTATGGCTTTGTTTTTTTTACTGTGATTTGTATTTGCGAAGTTATGTGAGTTCGTTATTATCGAATGGGTATTTTTGCGTTGGCTGCTTATGATTTTATCTCCTTTGCAATGCTGTTCGTTATTACAATGCTTTTGAGAAATAACAATTGCTTTATTATTAGCGGCGATATCCAGATTTTGCAGCTCACGCAGGCTTGCTATAAAATAAAAACAAAAAAAAATCTTTGCCTTGCAAGCATTGAAAAAAATCTTCTAAATAAAACTGCCAAACTCTGTGATCAATAAGTTTTTAAAAACGATCAATGGTTCAATCCTTCGAGTGAAATTTTTTGTTTTTTCATCTTTCACAGTATTAAATAATTAATAATATAAATCAACATTGAAACATATTATTTCAATATTATTAAATACGAGAAAATAATTGAAAATACATAAATTATCATCCACTTATCTATTTTTAATAAACATTATTTGACACTATTATTGTAAATAATAATTATTGTAAACATGATAAATTTTATTTTCTAACTAGGGTAATTTAATTGTTTAATCTTTTTATGTAGGGCTAGGTGTTTTAATAATGTTAATAATACGCAAGTGGAAGATAGGGTTTTTTGTATTGAGCAGGCGTATTTTTAATTAAATTATAAATAAACGGATTATATGTACAGACATATTTTTACGATTCTGCCAAAAAATTGCCAAAGTAAGCCTGATCAACTGAAAGTTTTTATTTACATCGATTTACAAAATAAGAACAAAGTAATTTAAACATATAATTTAAACATAATAACATAATAATTTAGACCACTAATGATATGATGAGATTATGTAAGCATGCGTACATCTATACAAACTACTATAGTATAATTTACTTAATTACCGGATATCATTCTAATAATCATAACTTGGTAAACTTCAAAACAAACAATTCACATACAATTAGCTATCAAGTATTTTTAATAAACGAATAAAGAATCTTTAACTTACCTAGAAAATCAAGTCTATCTTTAGCCATTGTTAAGTTTGTCTTCATTTTATCATTAAGTCTTTGAGCTCTTTCCCAAACTTCTCCTCTACCGCCATTACATTCTACTGCTATACCCTTTTCCAGCTCATAAATACCTTTTTTGTACAGTTCAATAGCCATTTCTTTATGTCCTGTAATTATACAACATAATACATAAGGTCTATTATTATTATGCTTTTCCTTGGTCTTTTAAATTTTCTGAATTATTTTAATTTTAATTTATAAAATATATATTTTTACCTTCATTTTCCTCATCAATTTTCAAAGCTTTACTAATATATTCAAAGGCTCTACGATGATGATGCTTTTGTTTTGCTAAAAGGGGATCTCCTGGACCGGGTCCTGGCTGTTTTTTTATATTGACTGACATGTCGTCGATTATGTTTTTATGTTCTTTACTTGCAGATTCCTGATCGACTACAATTTCTAATTGACATGTATTTTTATTGGAATGCTTTTTCTGTATTACATGTGATGTTGAAGCATAAATATATTTAAAAATAACATATAATTGATAAATAACAGCTCTAAGTATATTGAATAAAATTATCAAAGGAAATGAAACAATATAAAGGTTTCTTTTATGCACCGATGGTTGTTGCCCTTCAATAAAACGATGATGATGGTGATGATGATGATGATGAAGATGATGTCCAAATGTAACACTTGGTACTGTTTTGTCACCGTTTTCAGACTTAGTAACACTTAGTTTTTTTGGCGATTTACTAGTTTTATGAGAGGAACGTTCATTGCTACCACCATCACTGTAAGACATCTCCCAAGACTACTGTTTTCTTAGCTAATTAATAAATATATTAAAAATATAATTATTAAGTTAATTAAAAAAATATAATATTTAACTTTGTAATTAATGACAATAATAGATTGATCACATATTATATTGAATCCGTATGTTTATTACGCAAAATTTTTACATAGCAATATTTAGTTATTAAAGTAATAAAATCAAATTATCTTTATATTTTTACATAATGGTTATAATTAATCTTTAATTTTGTAGTTTTTTACTAGAATTCGAACGAAATTGAAAGAACTTTAATATTTTGATATAGTTACAAATCTTATGAAAAAATAATAATAATTTTACTACAATAAATAATTGCAATATACAATATATTTTTTTACCCAATTTTTTTCTGTCCGAGGTAATCTTGATAATATGAGCGTTTAAGATCATTCATATATTTTCAGCCGATAGCTAATTTCGATTATATATTAGCTTGATAAAGTATTATTAATCAGAACATTTAATAAAGATAATAAAACGACGTCTGAAGTACATGTTTTCCAAGCACAAGTAACTAATTTCTTATGAAAAATAATGGAATAATAATATACATTTTGGAAGAGTAACAAAAATCACATGTTAGCAAGGCTTGCATGAATTTTTTACTGGTGACAATATTTTTTATATATTTTTTTTTACTATTCCTTATGGATCTTTATTTTCATTTATTCACCGTCGTTCCCTAAATTTCATTTAAAGCAGTCATTTTTATGTACATTTATTTTTCACTATTGCACTATTTATTTCGTAAATAGAAAGAAAATAAATAATTTACTACAATCTTTCAAGGATAATTATTTATTGTCCTTGATGTAATTGCAAGTTCATGGAGGTCAGTTCGAGGCAGTCAATGGATACACACATTCGTGAATAGTGCAAAAAGGGTTTTTAATTTAAGGGTCCTTGACAAAAAATAATGTTGCGCATATCGGTATGTAAAAAGAAATATTTATTCACTGGTGGGGCTGATCGAGAGTTACTTGATTATTAATAACGTATATCAGTCGCAGCACACTTCCATACGATTCGATTTATATAGCTCGAAGATAAAGTCACTAAAAGTCATTCTTCTTTTTCTATTATGTCTTTCACTTCATTCCGTATAAACATTGTTGAACCCAGAACAATGACTTTTGTACATTAAATGAATTCTCGGGTGTGTTTGTTTAACTTCGATTGATCATATGATTTTGCAGAGGTTAACATCACTGCAGTTGGTATTTACGTTTCTCACGTCGCATTACATACAGTATCGTTTTATGCTTAATAAGACGGATTAAGCCAATTGTTGAATAAATTTTTGTATTAATACTTCATGTTAAATGTCTGTACTGCTCGTTCATACAGATTGATTCAGACGCAATTTTACACGCGTTAACATTAAAAACTAATTATTTATTTTACCAATATAAAAATATAATAATTATTATTTGTAATATTGATTGCGAACAATAAAGAAAATATATTTTACTTTTAAAATTCGTAGATTTTTATAATAATTCTTATTTTTTAATTATTGTTTGTTATTTACAAATTTTCAACGTTTCATTAGTTTTGCGAATATTAATTTAAAAAAAAAAAAAAAAAAAAAAAAAAAACAATAATAAATAAATATTTTGTAAAGCCCGCGATTGCTTGAACGCATGAGTGTATGAAGCTTTTACGTGAACACGAATTGATGATTAATGATGCGATCGCGAAGAAGAATTTTTTTATTATTGCATGACAATTTACAATTATAGAGTATAGTATAAATACCTTTTTATAGATAATAAAGAATGGAGGAAAATCTCGCTGCCAAATTATGTTTACTATTAGGAGAACGGGCCAATAACGGTAATTAGTTGTTTTTTTCTTCTTCTTCTTCTAAAGGAAGCAATGTAAGTAATTATATAAGCAGCGTAATTTGATTTTCTTATCGATAGCTAAGTTCGAAATTCAAAGTAATTTTGTACATGCCAGTAATATATTATTTATTGATTATTTTTTGTAAAAAATATTAATTTTTTACGTTATTTTGTAAAAAAAAAAAAAAAAAAAAATAAATAATACAGTGGATTTCAAAAATAAAAATTGTATTATGTAGTTTTAATATAACAAAGTTCATTTATATAGTTGATTAACAAATTGCTTAACGTATTTCAATTATAATTATTAATTTACCATTTGTTAGCAATGCAATGGAAGCTTCTTGGGCAAGAAAAAGATGGTTCCTTATTACTCGGATGGGTGGAAAATGTATTTTCAGAAATAGACGACAATTCTTATTCTGTGATTGGTTTTTATGATCGAATTGAAGATAATTTACAAGTATGTAATTCGTAAAAATTATTTAACAAAAATAATTATTTTATTTTTTAATAATTTTTAATATTACAGGTTTTATATAAATTTTCAAAAGTATTAAATTTTGTACAAGCTAGTGTGAATCAATGTCATACATTATTAGGATATGTAATAAAACAGAAATCGCATACAAATAACAATGGATGTAAAAATGAAGAACATTTTAATGTAAATGTTGAATTTTATGAAGCTCATGTAATTGAATTTAAATCTGAGGTAGCAAAAATACACAACTTAGAAACTAATAAATTAAAACAAGTTAGAATACAATTTTTATATAAAGAGAAGCCATTACAGACAATGGATAAACTTTTAGTATTGGTACATCAAGAGTGTAAGTTATATTTAAGAGTTTTATATTACACACAACAAACACTTAGACAACCAATTTAAAATAAGTAGAATTTTTATATAAAGTTTGTATAAACTAATTGAAATATGTATTATAATTTCATTAATTTTTGCAGATATTAAAATGTATACAATTTTAAATAATGCAAATTTAGAAGCTCATGTGATTATAGAATTAAAATCCGAAACTTTAGTTAAAAGTTTTATATGGGCTCAGTGGGATGCAACAAATCAAGTACTCTATCATATACATCATAGAAAGGCAACAACAAGTTTATTCACTGATGATATTACTGAAAACTTTCATAAACCAATGTGTGCATCTCCAACACTTAGTGGTTTACAATTTCACGATAGTCTTCCTCATGAAACTGTGGTATGCACATTAATTCTTTAAAAATGTTCTTACTCCTTGTACTTAATAAATTAGAATACATTGATTATTCTTCAACTTTTATTTTTAAATTATATTTTCATTTTAGTTAAATATTCCCTTAAACTTACCTCATTCATCAAGTTTTGAAAATTGTGGTACTTATGAAGATGATGTAATACCATTAAGAATTCATGACTGTTCACTTGATCTTATTGTTATCTCAGACTTAAAAGGTATAATATGTGTTTGCCATTATTATCTTTATAGACCAGTACAGCCGCCGCAACAAGTCTTAGATTCAATGATTAGTGATATCAATACAGTACATTTTGCTTACTCTATAACATTGCTTCATCATAGTTGTGTAATTAATTGTGCTGTTCCGGGAATACCCTGGACCCGTGCTAAATTGATGAGACCAACTTTTACTTTATATGATGATAATCATATGGTTGTATTTATACAAAATTTTTTTACACACATATTGGATATTGGACTCCACCATCAACCCTGCTGTCATATTTTATGTGGTCCACTTACAAATATTCCATTACAGTCCTCTTACCTTGTACCTTTACTTAATTTAAATAATATAAATGAAACTAATAACATAAAGGCCAAATACTCGTTTAGTGCAGATAACAATCAGAAACTAAATGGTAACAGTACTAATATTCTTACAATAGACTTGCCAACATTAAATCTAGTTTATTTAACAATATCAACCAATTTTCTCGTTGATGTTTTCAAAAAAATAAATTCAACAGAGGTTCGGTTGGGAATTCTTCATTATTTTCTTTGTCATAAAAATGATTTGGAAGCAGTTGGCGAATTAATAACAGCGATTGCCGAAAAACCTCGTCTTTTAGATATTGCCAAGATAATGCAAGAATTCTTAATTAGTGGAACTCATTCATTTGTGCGAAAAAATTTGCCATCTGATACGCTCTCGTTGCTACCTTTAGTGCCAGTCACCACAATGGAAGAGTGTGCAGGTTTTGAGGCAAAAATAAATGATTTAAACGTAATGCTTAGCCATGAAAAACTTTGGAATACCTCGGTTATGTTGTTATCACCTCAACAACGGCTTGTACCGTATCAAAGTGATCTATGGACTAGGCTGTGGGATTTGCTTATTAAGAAAAATGACGAATTGCCCCGATTTAAGCCAAGTCATATTGCTGAAAAATTGTTAGTTTCACTAGCTTGCTATCAACCCGAAGCTTTATCACGCTGCACAACACCAATGTCACCAAATGGAGGGTAATTCTATCAATTTTATTGAAATTTATAAGAATCACGAGATACGACGAAATTACTTTTATTATCCGCTAATTAAAAAAATATAAAAATATAAAACTGGCTAAAAAGCTTAATTTAAAATTAATAAAAATGAAAGTAAAATGAAGGTGATCCTTTTTTTTTTTTTATTATTTTCGATCGTTTTCAATATCATTTTATTTACTTTTATTAGTTTTAAAACAATGTTTAATAAAGAATATTGTATAATTAAAGGATTATTGTCGGCATTTACAAACTGTTGGCTTACAACAGAGGCTTTCAGAAATAATTTAAGACATTATTCACGATGTCTTGTAGGATTTTATATCTTTCTTAAAAATGTAAAACAAATCGTACAAAAGAACATTTCGTTATATTGTGATTGAGAATACCTAAAGTGAAAGGATTGGCTATTTAATTTTTTTATCAAGGATTTTAAATAAAAAAGTCGTTCTCAGTTTTGATTGATTATAATTATGATAAATTTCGTATCAAGGTGGGTTTTTAAAAAACCCGCGTGCATTTTTACTTTCAAAGGATTGAAATTGCATAATTTTAAATTGTTATGAAGATTTATTTGCTTTTCTTTAATATATTCTTGATTATTAAGTAAAGTTATTGCATATTTATATCCTGGCTACGATGTTTTTATTAATATTTGGATATATAAGAACAATAAATCAATCTCGGAAGTGAATTATTAAAAAGATAAAACAAGTGAAATAATTTTTTTCTAAAGCAAACAATTTAAATAAAAAGTAATCTTCGAATTAATTTAATTTAGACATTATTAAGTCGATGGTAAATTGAAGGAAAAAAAAAAAAAATAATATGAACGAAAGGCATTGAGAAGCACGACGTAGTTAGTAATCGCAATAAATTTATAATAAATTTTAATACATTTAATATATTATTCCATTTGTAAGTATAAACAGTTATTTTATATTATTTTTAGTCTACCTATTTTATTATAAGTCATAAAAAATTTAGCTTTATTAATAATTATCGTTCATATTTATAGAAATTGTTTTTTTTTTTTAACATTATGAGCCTTATTTAATAATAATAATAAAAGAGTTTCCGTATATGGTGTAAGAAAAAGTAAGCCAATAGAAATGAAGCTTTACGGTTAACGTAAAGGGATAAGAGAGGTACAGGTATACTTTTTCTAATTAGAGATTTGCAACGTTGAAAGACTTTTACGTAAGTTTCATCGATTTAATGAATGTAATATAATTAATTCATAAGAATCGCCGAGGAGAAATAAATATTAACGACACGTAACCGTATCGCTGACACATAATTTTCAGTAAATAAACAATGAGGTAAACATTAAAATTTAATAAATTAATTCAATTAGTTATTTTTAGTTAAAATACGTTCAATTTAGGATGCGTAAAACGAAATATTTAAACAATATTTTTTGTAGGTAAGTAGATAAGTTATACGATATGAGATTAAGGTGAAAAATAAACAATAGATGAAAACATTATGTTTTTTTTTTAGAAATCCGACGGTACATGGTTTATAGACGTTGATGTATTTATCCATCAGATCACACCCATTATGATTTATTTTATAATAACGGAATTATTTAGCTATATATATATATATAAAATTATCCGAGACCTTATATTTATATTAGTTTCCCGTATATATATATATATATTTTTTTTTTTCGAACAATGATTTACTTACCGAAGAATACTTTACGCTTACAAAAAATTTTCATAACAGTTTGGCAGTCACTACGGCGACTCTTGGAGAATCGATGGGCAGTTGGCACAAGTATGGTGATTATGGACTACCGTTCATTGAGATGGAATGCTGCACCGCCTCAAAACAGGAACACATAATCTCGGTAAATCTACGCGAGCTCTCAGTCCATTTATTGAAGTACGGTACACAGAATACTGCCGGCCGATTTAAAGCCTCGTGTACGCCATTGCACGTCCATCTAATGTCAACAAGGCACGTGGCCTCGCAATTCGAAACTTCAAGACTCTTGTGTCAAATGCTATGCAAAGCAGCAAACGTCGATTCTAGATTCGAGCTCGAGCGCGGCTTTTCTTTAGTGTAAGTCATAATTCACATTTGTAACTTTTTTTCAATAACAAATAATTTTCAGTCATTAGTTTCATCGCATTAGGAATCATCCTGACTTTACCAATATCGTCATCGGCCTATCGTCGGCGAAATAAATTGCAAAAAAAAAAAAAAAAAAAAAAAATTCCAATTCTTATTACAGAGACCATTTAGATGATGCGAGGCGGTGGCTATTATTTACGTTGTTGGAACGATATCGATATGCGACCGAAAGTATTGCATTCCCCGTACCTCAAGGCTTCATGTCCTTTTTTACTTATCTAGGGTATCGAACTTTATGTTATTCTAAATTTCTTCAATACGTGAGGCATTCTGTTTTTGAATTACAAGTCGATGTCGCTAAAACCATTATGGCCGGTTAGTATTCAGAATATCGTATTTAATAATATTGCTAATGCAATCTCGGAGCTCGACGAATTATAAAAATGAATAATGAAAAATAGTGTGTGTGTATATATATATGTATATATATATATGTATATATATGTATATATATGTATATATGTATTTGTAACCGACTTTATTGGCTTATCGACTACTTGCGATCTTTGCGAGTTAAAAATAATAAATTACACATTAAAGTGCACGCATATGATAATTTTGATCGCTCGCAATATATTTTTAAAATGACGTACCTTTCAAAAAAAAAATAAACGTAAAAAGATAATAACGAACGATTGCTTTTTATTTATTATTTATACAATGATTTTAACGCTTAATAACCCCCCACCCCCCAATTAAATCGATTAAATCGTTTAAAGACATCAATGACACGAAGGAAAATGTCTCGAGGAAATTGGAATTGATATCTCTGCTTCCGAGAACGCGGGCAAAGCGTTTGCTCAACCAGTGGGCTCATCCGATGAGTTTTATGATGAGAGCTAGAGAGCACGCTGCTAATATTCTATCGGGCGAGCTGTGCCTGTCGCGCAATAAGCCCCCGCAACATCGACATCACCACAATGGTACTAAATTATTTCCACTACTTTGCAAACGCACGTACCAATGTTTTTATATATCTTTAGGTTTATCTGCATTCCCTTCGACGGATCGATTCTCACCTCTCGATACATTTCTCGATTTACTTACGGCTAAAGGTCAATCTCTTAACGTATCTTATTGCAAAATTATATATCGAAGATTATATTAATAAATGCTATTTATACGATGATTTGCTTTTGCAGCTAGTCTTACTGAATTGGACTTTGGACTGTTGATCGAGGCTACGATCATGTCAACTGAAAATTACCTTTAATTACAGCTGTAATAACAACGACAAAAAGTCTTTTAATCTATTTATTAATTATTGAAATTTACGCTAATACATAATATAATAGATATTTATGAACATTTTTTTTTTTTTTTTTTTTTTTTTTTTTTTTTTTTTTTTATTAATGGCTCTAGTCAAAACGTTTATTCTACGTGTTAGTGATTTTTAATGAAGTTTTAGCGAATGAAAAATAAATTTTCACGTAACGTGATTATAATAATATGTATTAAATCTAAACTTATTAAGCTTAGAAAAAAGTAGAAGTAGTTAAGAAGGCAAGTAGTATGAGCGATTATAAGTAATTATAATTAAATGCTGGATTGATTTTAATGTACGTATAATTTCGGACCTCACACTTCAAGTACTCCAAATATAACAAAAATGTATTTTATTTTTTTATACGAAAGAAATTAAAAAATCGTAATTATAGCTATTCATGGCATTTACATGCAAAGACATTTTTTATAAAATATTACTTATGTAAAAATTATTTCTTAAAAATTGTATTTTCATAATGTAGGCTTTCAAATTATATTTTTAATTTAAATTATCCTTGAATTTGAAGAGACGAGCCCCTGTTTCATCTTGGCAACCGAGATTTTTTTTTTATGCCCTACATACAGCAAATAAAGTTTACGTGATTTTGCTCATGATATTAACTATTGTATTTATTTCATTTACAATACCTCCTCGAAAAATCCTCTTTTAGAATATCCGTAGAAACTTTATCGCTACTACTAAAATAATAATTCATTATTCAATAATGAATTTTTTCATAAAATTTACTTAGCACTGACGTAAGAAGTATCCATTGATTTTAAAATAATATATACGAAGACAAGATTTTATAATATTTTACTTACATATAAAATTTTTAAAATTATGATTGAACTATTGTTCAAAGTTTCATTTATATGTTAAGAATTTATAAAAGATCATGTATTGTCTGAAGTTAAAATGAAATTTTTGCAAAAAGTAAATGAATTTCCTTTGAATTATTGTTTGATTAAAATAAAAGAGATAATTTATTCGCAGGTTTATTCATTAAAAAGTTTTACGTATGAGGGTTTTTATTCTAAATTTTTTTTTTTTTATTTGATTTTAAATAAACTTTATATTAAAAAAACAAAATATATATATATATATATATATATAAATACAGATATTTAATTACTTTAAAATAATATTTCATATATTAATATAAAATTATAATCATTGGGAAACATTTTAATTTACGATGTTCTTAATATAACTTCGTGGTAATTAGTAATGATAACGTCCAATTGTAAGTAAATTTTTGATTTTTTTCTTAAAATAATTTATTTTTAATAACTTAGCAATATATTTTTAATATTTATTATAATTAAATTGCATTTTATTTAGAAATATAATTTTTTTGTTAATAGTGTAATATTTAAGTTTTGACTTTTACTACGATACAACTGATTGAATGCAGTTTTATTTTCATTTATGTATAATAAATTAATTTTTACAATTGAAATATTTACAATAAAATAATGCAGCCGAGAATTTTTTAAATAACAACTATTAACTAATAATTAATAATAATTAATAATAATAATAATAATATTAACTATTAAGAATTTAATTATAGTTAATTAATTTTTATATTTTTATTTATTGGAATAAAAATTTAAATAATCATTTATAGAAATCATTTATCTTTCATTTAACTGTTTATTGAAACACGTCTTACAGTACACAAGTAAATATGGATAAGCATTACAGAATGTTTTAAAAAATTGAACAATTTTTTATAAAGAATCACATAAGTAGATATCATTACAATCATTAAATCATATTGACGAGTAATCGAAGGCACAAACGGTCCTCGACCCTTACACCAGAGCATTTCGCCGCAATAACACACTGATAGCAAATCATCAAAACGTAAATGTTTCGAATGTATGTTAACAAAATAACAAAGAACCTTAAGTATGAGTCTAAATTACAAGACAATACTTTTAAATCAATACAATATTCAAAGTACTAAGTAAGAAATATTGAGTATGAAGTTAGAAAGTAAAGCAAAACATAACGACGCAAACAAGTTTGATGATACGTCATCACGGCAAAATTTAGCTTCTGCTGAACGTCAGTACATGCAATATTCGTCCAGATCATTGTTATGATCGATTATTACGCGCTGAGTTCTATTAATTGTAAAGGGGACCGTGTGCCTTCGTTATACAAACACATTTTCATAATATACGTATGCTATAATTATATACGTCGTAATAATAATAATAGTAATAGTAATAGTAGTAGTAATAATAATAATAATAATAATAATAATAATAATAATAATAATACAAATTACATTTTTCTTCTTATTTTCTATTACAAAGATATATTTCTATAAAAACAAATGCATTTACGCGTAATGTCCTCGCATTTAATAATTATTTTACATAGATCGGTCGTTGAATAGTTAAGCAATTGTGTATATGCTGCTCTTTCAAGTCTTTTACAATAAAATGACCTACAATAGATCGCTCAAATAGACTTTTTTACTCCAAAATTGCACGCAAGGCCATGTTAATAATGTAGTATGTTTTATAATTCGAGGAAAATTGCTGCTCACAAGGGCTATGTCCCTTGTTTTTAACTGAAACTATATTCAGTCACGACTTGTTTTAACGAGAGGCAATGGCACGGCCAAGTTAATTAAAATATAATATTACCTATTGACATTGCATTTTTTAATATTACAACATCTTAATGCATGCGTCGACGAGACATGCTGTTAAACTATATAATATTTTTGTTTTTTGTTTTTTTTTTTTTTTTTTTTTTTTTTTTACATCGATGTATTGTATTGTATTTTTTTTTTCGTACTTAAGGTAATTTAAGTTAAATGTTTTCACAAAATAGCTTAGTATTAAAGACTGCATGAAATTGAATTATAATCAGTTTTTATATGTAATGAAATTAATTATAAATGTTTATTTTTGTAATAATGTATGTTATTAAACAGTGAAGACGTAGAGCTCGAGCAAGAATATTATTTGAATAAATTAACTAATAATCCTTTAAAAGCAAATACAATTTTTATGTTCTTATTACATTAGCGATTTAATAAATATTTAATGCGAGAAGCGAACAAAATAAATATTAATATCATGGATATTAATTAGTTTTATAAATTTAAATTATATTTAATAGAGAAAAATAATTGACATTAGTTTTTGAATAAGCAAATAATATATTGGACGTGTGATATTAACAAATAATTAATTGTACAGAAAATTATTGTGAAGCCAAGATTATTTGGAACAGTATTTTTATGTCAATGGAAGTACGACGGACGAGAAATATTTGTATACATAATCCAAAGGTTGTACTTAGTATTTGCTGACTGGTTCTATATATATTAGCTTAATTTTTATTTTATTAGTATTTAGTTTTGACAGTAAAATATAGGCATTGATTTAAAAAAAAAAAAAAAAAAAAAAAAAAAAAAAAAAAAAAAATTATATGAAGGATTAAAAGTTAAATTTTCTTAAAGTAAAAAGTCTTTGTTCAAGTGTCATTTACAAATTATTTCTTTTTAGTTTCTTTTGAAATATTTTTCTAATTAAGCATTTTAATCATTTATTCCTTTAAATAATTTTGCAGATATATTTATGGTGGGAAATAAGAGCTCATAACAGATATTCTCTAGATATCAGATAAAAGCTGACAAAAAAAAAAAAAAAAAAAAAAAAAAAATAGATAAACTGTTAAAAAAGAAATCCTACGCATTTAGCAAACTTATTAATTCTACTTTTTCCTTGTAATGATGGAAAATTGAAAACCATAAATGATCGTAATTGTAATGTTGTTGGCTGTCGTCTGACGCAGTTTCGGAGCAGAAGCTAATAAATCACGAAAATTAAAAAATATCGCCTAACCTAGTCTACATTAAACCTCAACGTGTTTTTATGTAATAATCACAAATATGAGACCAAGACCCGATCGTTACACGGATATCTCAATCTTGAGTACGGGCCTCTATTAAAATACTTTATAAAAGTACCGTAAATAGTGAAAATAAAAAATGGCGGATATTGCGTAAGACTATTTGTCGTTGCTTGTACACCGCTGTTAAACATATTATTCACAGTTACATTGATCAATGAAATTACATCAAAGAAAATTATAAAGCTTAACGTAATGGGCCTAAGGTATTTAGTATTTTTCAAACTCCTATTGAAGAATAAATAGAATTTACATTAGCGGGCCGAAATTTTTAAAAACTTTTAAACTTTTATTAATCTTCTTATTCAATATAAAATATTTAATATTTTTTTTTTTTTTTTAATGATTAATAATATATAATTAATGCTAATGATTAATTTTCGAAAAGGCTTATATAACCCGTTAATATTTGTCTTTGAAATATTACTGTAATTCATACGTTTTATTTTGATCGACGACAGATTCGTTAAAATATTATGAAAAATGTTTGTATACCAATCGTAATGTTCGTAAAATAAATAATAATGAAATAGTCAAAGATTCGACTAATGATTCGTCGTGAAAAAAAAAAAAAAAAAAAAAAAAAAAAAAAAAAAAATGATGTGCACAAATAGTTTATAAGAGTAATGGATTAAAAGGAAAGTAAGAAAGAAGTCTTTTCACTTTTCTCCTGCTAGTTCAGCCTTAATTAAACTCTGATCGTTGCATCTTATGTAAACAGGAAAGTCATGAACACAGCAAATTAAGCAAACATGAAAATACCGCCGTATTTTTATTATTATTATTATTATTATCATTATCATTGTTGTTGTTGTTGTTGTTGTTGTTGTTGTTGTTGTTGTCGTTAAAATTATTAATTCATATTAACTGTATTAGTTGCGGAAGTTTTATTGAGCAATGGTAATAAAAACCTAAATGTTTTGTTTATTAGGTATTGAAGAATTGCCGTTTAAAAAATGTTCTTTGTTTAATAAACGACGAGAAAGCTATATGACCAAATTATTTTTTGTAATTTAATTCTGAAGTGTAGATTAAAGCAGTTTATGTGAATATTATTAGAATAAGTTATTACATCTTTCAGTTTTATAATATAACGTGTATACAATACGTTATATTATATAAATTTAATAATTGAAATATTTACAATTTATGATTTAGGAATTTTTAGGAATTATAAAAGTTGTGTTCATTTCTTCCCTATTATTCATTTTGACACTATGACAATCAATGAAACTGATAATTAGAACGATAATCAAAATTAATCATTCGATTATAGCTAAGTTTCTAATAATAGCTAATAATTATAAGTGTATGACTTAAGTACAACCACAAAAACTTGGTTATTCATTATATGGCATTCGTATTTTTACGCGCGTATTAATATCATTACCATTATCATAATTATCATCATAACATTCTTTAAAAGATATACACTTTTTTTTATTTCTCATACGAAAATCTTGGAACGTACGTGCGGTTTTTATTATGGTCTTTTCCATGGTTATTATTGTTTTCTTTTCTTAGAAATCTTCATATTCGTTATAACAGATTCACCATGAAGCTATACGAAAAAATGGATGATTGCTTTATTGTATTATAAATAATATTGATTTTAATAATGTAATACAACATTATAAATTTTTTTCCTTCTTCTTATATCCAAAAAAATCACCTTTGAATAAATGGCTTTCTATTTATTCTATTTTTTTTTTAGCATTAATGGATATAAGCCTAATTTTAATGTCATAATATACTTATATTATCTATTTACTAAATTTTATTACAATAATACGCGAATACGGAAAAAAAAATGAAAAAAAAAAAAAATATGAATAAAAAAAAATATTACAAAATAAAAGTTATGGATAAAATGAAAATAACTGTAACTTATATTATTTGGTATAATTTAAAATATTCTTTACTTACAAGAATACACTCGATTTGAGAAATATGTAATGCAATTAATAGAAATAAAATGCTTAACTGAATACAAAGTTTCTAAAATATGAATTAAAAGATTTTTTTTTGTTTTTGTTTTTGTTTAATTACATTAATTTTGTTTAATATTAATGGTTACACCATTAATTAAAGAGCGTATTAAATTTGCGTTCCTTTCGACGTTGTTAAAATAATTTGTAAATTACGAATTTGCAATCATCCAATTTTTTTGTGCCTTCAACCTGTATGATTCAAAGTCAAATTTTTCATTTGCGTAAACAATACAAAACATATATAAAAATACATACAATATAATGACTTATTCCTTATGACTCGAGTACCTAACACATAAAACAATTAGGACTGTGAAATTACGTTCATTTCGTTACTCTAAAAAGTTGATTATAAATTACATAACGCATATAATAGCAATGAAGATAGGTGATAAATTACATCACAGAATTTACTGAATAAGTATAGTATAAAGAATAATAAATTACTAATTCGTAATAATTTATATTTTAGATCTGTAAAATCAAAAAATAAGGGAATAAAAATTCATTTGAAGATTTCTTTAATGTAAGTTATAGGTACCGAAAAATATAATGAACTTTTACTCGATACTTAGGCAAATATAACGTAAATTTAGATCATTTCATTATTTCTAAATATTTAATATCATTTGAATATTAAAGGTTAATTTTAAATATTAACATTATTTCTTTTTATTAAAATACCATGATTTTTTTTTTTTTTTTTTTTTTTTTTTTTTTCATGTTCATTTATGATATGTATATAATTGATTATAAAAATACGATAAATTTATTTACAGCTATAACTTTTAATTAGAACTGACAGCTCTGGTTTTGTAAAAATATCAATATATACTCGATATAACTAAATAAAAAGGTATCGCGTAGAAAAGTGATAGCTGTAATGAAGACTTAAGCAATTTTTCTTTACGTTCTTATATATATATATATATGTAAATGTAGCCGTTAATTTTGAAAACATATGAAAAGCATTGTAATTTAAAAAAGGGAATTAAAAAGCAGATTTTTAATACATTTATTTTCTTTTATCTTACGTATATACGTTTAAAATGTCTATTCTTCTTTGAAAATGAAAAGCAATCTTATGAAATTTACGTACCATTATAAAACAACTGATTTTACTGAATTCATGCTTTTTTTTATTTTGTTAATTCTCATGGGGTTTTCACTAATCAATTAATGCTGTAAAACGAATGCATTAATTCAGTAGCTGTGCTAATAAATCATCTTTCTTTTTTTAATATTGAAATTATAAGTAGAATGAAATCTATTTTTTATCGCGTAGGAGCTTGTATCGAGGCAGAAAAAGGGCTAATTATGTTATTTAATTTTATAAAGAGCCATAGAACATTATATATATATATATATATATACACACACACACATATATATATATATATATATATATAATTTATGAACATCTAAAGTCTTATTCATGGTAGAAGGCACACGCAAATATTATCATACAGCATAAACATAACACTTATATCGTTGGACGAGAGAGCATCAGAGGCTTTACTTGTTTTACACTTGCAAATAGTGAACTACTCATCTCATTGTATGTACACTTGTCAAATTTTTTCATTGACTCGCTCATGATAGACGGACTTTTGTTTCTACTTAGGATTGTAAGGAAGCTTTTACTTTAATAAGATACACGAATTCACTTAATCATTTCTCACATCAGCATCTCAGCAATAACAATCGTCGAATATGTTTTCTCTCTTCGATATCTAATACTTATATTATGATATCTACTTTTCCCTTCACTTTAGTTTAAAGAAGATATTTATGTCCCGCTGTTTCCTTCAGCTTTTAGATATTAAATCGAATCTGCAATGAGAAATAACGTGCATTAATTTTTTTTTTGCTATATAATATATACTATATAATATAATGTATGTAATTTCTATTTAATGAACATTAATTTTTGCTTTATAAATTTGAATTAATAAGCTTGTCGAGAGTGACGGGGGTCTGTCAAAGGAGGGGAAGGCGTCAGTAGGCGATAGAACAAGAATAAAGAAAAAAAATATTTCTGAATCGTTTTGTATTTTGGGGTTATTGGGGCGAAGTGGCGCGCCGCGTGGGTGGAAGCCTCGGTGCTCTCCTGCTGGTCGGCCCCCTTCTACGTCCCGTTCAGTGCCCCGCCCGTATATTAGATATAATATTGGAAGTATATTAATTAGAAGCAGGCCGGTGCCAGGCTTGGGGGAAAACTTGGGCCCATTCTTCCTTACTTAGGATTTAACGGGACTCCGGATCTTTATACCACGAAGTCTCCTTGCGCAGGACGCGGCGAGGGCTCATTCCCGGCGTTCGTCATTGTTTACTTGCAAGTGAATATATTCTGAGCCCAAGAACTAGTTCAAAAACTATTTTACTTCATCATTAATAAATTAGGGTCACTCACGCATATTTATTATTCATTCGACTAACTTTAAACTAACTAGAACCACAAATTTTCGAACTTTGTCTCGACGAATGGTAAAATTTAAGTTGTATCGAGTTAATTTATTAATTAAAAAAAAATTAGATAAACCTTCGTAATACGTAGTAACGGCCGTACTACAGCCTTTAAATTAAAAAAAAAAAAAAAAAAAAAAAAAAAGAAGAAGAAAACATTAATAATAATTTCTTACTAAGCAGAACATTATGTGTTTGTGCATTCTTTAAATTAACTTAGCAATGCGTTGTAAACTGCGTAATATTCAGTGTGTAAATAAATAATTCACGTCTCATTCGGTTGTAAAACACCCACCACGGTACTTTTTCCCTTACGGCCTAAAGATTCTTGGGCCGTAAAACGTGTATAAATAATTGCGCGTGCTTGCGCCGGTATGAGTATGTGTGCGCGCGAAAAGCTATGTATTTAAGAATACGGCATACATCGTGAGCAGGATGTAAATAAGAAAAAGGCAATAGCACTTCACTTTGACAAACTAAAGGAATAATAGAAATAAGTTATAAAAAAAAAAAAAAGGATTTAGGTAAAACGTTGCATGACAATAACTGCATACATAACGCGAGTCTAACTAAGCGCGATTCTTTTTTTTTTTCTTTCAAGAAAATGTACCGTAAAACACTGTACGTGCATTAGAGTGCAATAGCTGTATATTACCCTCGTGTGAATATTTATTGCTCCTTGTTCCCTCCGCTTTTAGCTTACGTTAACAATGATTTTGCCTGCCTAAAGTAAATATCAAAGTTACGAAAACTCTCTCAAACGATAGAGATTTTTTTTTGTCTTCTTATCAATGCACTTTAACAATTTACAATTAAAATAATTTGTTCCTTTCTGAATCTTACAATTTCAAAATGATTCCTCGTAAATCACAAATAGTCAAGTGATAACTATAGCCCTTAAGTCGATCGATAATTTTAATACCACCGGAATATATTATCTGATTTTATTAAAATTAATTCCTACGTTGTAGGCTTATTACGAAGAATTTATTGCCTCACAGCACTCATTTTAATTAATGCATTAATAAAAATAGATAATCGGAAATGTTTAGCTCTGATAAGTGGCAACTTATTCTAAGAAGAGAAAGTCTTACAATAAAAAAGAAAAATATCACACGGTAGCTTTACGAAGCATTGTTTTTTCTTCTTTTTTCTTTCATATTTCTTTCGAAATTCTTTCGAATAACTATTCGAATTTTAATATTCTGCATTTTAAGTACATTATAAGTATATAAGAAATTTATTCTAGTTTTAATACAATTCAAATCACTATTTATGCCGAATTTATTTTGCCTAAATAAATAAATAATACAGTGGCTTGCAAGGGGTCAATTTTAGAATTTTTGTGTTCGAAAGAATAAATGAATATCGCTGATAGGATCAACACTGTTAGAATAATAGAGATTTAAAGTATCCTTGTACGAAGTGTTTTTAGCTTTATCGTTATCATAATAAGATCATCATTATGTTATCGATTTTATATTGTAATAATTTTTTTTAATGAATTAATTACTCATTGAATATAATTTTAAATATCGTTTGATTCTTTTGTATAATCAGATTTAACATGCACTCTTCCATGCTTCGGTATTGACTATTACTTTGACAAAATGACGCGTTCACCGAGTATTAAAATCTGAGTACAAAGTCTTATATCATAGATCGTTTAAATATAATTGACAAGTCATTACGTTAAATACGTATAAATCCATATACATTATGTTAATTCTATATGTATTCTTCGCCTACGTTTTCATAATACGTACATAATAATGTGTGCGCGCAATCGAAAGAATATTAATGAAAAAGCAAATAATAATTGGGTCAATTAATAAATGAGATTTTCCAGCTAATTCGGAAAGACAGTACATAACATTTCATCACCTTTAAATTACAATCATTACATTTTCCTCCGTGCAATTGTTCTGTTACTTTATTCATGGCTTGTTTGCTTTTCTTATTCAAATATCAATTTTCTCATATGTAGTTCTTTTTGTCCTTTGTATAAAACATTGCAACCTCTTTAGTTGTACCAAGAAAACAAAAAAGTATCGTAAAATTTAAAAAGAGAGTTCATTAAGGATTATTTAACTGGAGATATAATATATTTCGAAACGATAAGTCCATTTGTAAGAATTAATAAAAATCCATTGTATACGTATTTGTCGATTATTATTTCTGAACTTTATAATATTTGGCTCAGTGCTCTTATCGGATAATATTAAAAGTAAATATTGCTTTGCATCTGCCCCGTGTTCAAGTTTAACAAAAAAAAAAAAAAAAAAAAAAAAAAAAAAAATAAATAAATAAATAAATACAATGTACGAACGTACGTTAAGTTAAATATTTTTATCACATTAATGATATAATATCCTAGGGTTACATGTGCTCCAAGTATGTATATTTAAAGGAATGAGAAAATTATTGTATAAATGAGCAGCTAAACGAATTTTAGAGCTTTTAGGTCTTTGGAGTTCGGCATAAATTTGCGAATCGATAAAAATTTAGCAAAAAGTATTCTAGTGACGATTGATTTTTTCTATGGCACGTCTAGCGTATTGTTTCTTCTCAAACAATTTTTTCACCGACAGTGATATTATTATCTTTCCCTTTATAATGTCCGTGCGCTTGTAGCTACAATTAAATGTAAATTTGTTGTATTCAAGAAACAATGGCGATTCCAATTACCATAATTAATAATTCGACAACTGGATATGAGATTAGGTTCAACGATAACGTTACTGCATATGCAAATAATTTGTTTCATAGGCAGTATCATTGTGACGGGGGCGGGGGTAGAGGGAGGGGGAGAGAGAGAGAAAGGAATTTGACCATCCCGTAATACATTACTGAGTGTCAGAAATCGACCGGCTAAGCTAAACGTAAAAACAATGTTAGTCAACGCGCTTTTAAACGGTTTTCGATCTTGACAATCTTCCAACGGGTATTACGTATGCGTGCGTGTATTTTTGCAATATTCACACGCGTTATGATGTATTTGTCATTTAAAATACGATGTTTGGTATTACTTGGGAGGGGGTTATTGGGGTTATTGGGGTTATTGGATTTTCATTGTAAATGAAATGGCCGGTGGTCTGGAATTTTTCGGTCGTCCTTCGGATCGGCTACTTACGCTTTTTAGAGGTAGAGGGTTCCGACGCGCCTGGGTGCTAAGACGGTGACGGCGAGCCGGGGTCCGCACTTGGTCGGAGTCAAAGGCATCAGTGTCGTCGTCGTGGGTGGTGTTTCTGGTCGCGCACAACCGCCAATGCCACTTCCATTCCGAATCTCCCAAACAAGATTGGTAAGGGAGCGCGGTCTGCTCAGCCGACGCGATCTGTCAAATCAATAAAAAGCAGAGTTTCATTTATTCCTGTTCTGTACATCTCCCCATCCCCTTCCCCCTGCCCCCTCTCCCCACACCTCTTCCCCATTACCCCCTAACCCATACCCCCTAACCCCTACCCCACCCTCATTATCGCATATCTATCCAAGCGTGTGTTTACAACGATCACTTTTTTATTTAAATAGAAATTTAAAAAAAAAAAATAAAAATAAATAAATAAATAAAAGAAATAAATAAATAAAATGTGCGCGCTATGTGCCGGCGCTGCTGCCGGCCCTGACATTATTCCGTCGATCATTGTGCTCGGTCGACCGGAGCTCAGGGTTTTCAAACAGACAGAGGCTCGCCCGGTACGCTACGCGAAAGTCCGTTTGCAAGCAAGGCAATTTGGCCATTTTTTTATTTATTTTTTATTTTTTTATTTTTTTATTTTTTAAATTTGCAATACCGCTTTGATTATTAGCTCAATTCAATAAAAAGTGAGCGCGGCAGCGAAGAGGGCGAGGGAGAGCGGCGCCCGGACTACGAAGGGGGGACGACCATGAGTGGACGTACCTTTTTTCAGGTAACTTGGCTCCGGCACCCGAATCGCCCGACGTCCTGCCACCGGAATGACTGGAATCGAGCGTCCCGTCCAGCTCCATGGCCTGCTGCAGATTGGTAAGGCTCTTGTAGCGTATGTTGAAGAGAGGCGAGCCGCCTTTAAAGCTTGGCGGGGTTTCCTTGAGGGGCGAGACGCTCTTTTGCCGCATAAGTGGCCGGCCCCTCTGCGTGCCGCTGTTCTTTACGTAGAGTTTGGCTAGTGGCGGTTTTTCCGGTCGCGTCATACCACCCGTCATTGTCGTCGATGCCGGTGGCGGCATCTCCTTCACAGCTCGACGCGTCCGCTTCTCCGCCTGGTTCTTTTTAGTCGGTATCGTTTCGATGGGAGGCGGCTCGGGCCTGTCGTCCACCAGTGGCCTGTCTATCGTCACCGTCACCGGCGCCAATGCCGGACTTCCCTGATGCACATTAACGCCGTACTTTAGATTACATTGGCATTTCCGGTTTACCGTACCGCTCCAACGCGCACAATTCTTTCCCTCTTTATTTATTCAATTTATTACATTATCATTTACAATGCATTAATTACAAGTTAAATAAACGTAAATCGATATTTCTTTCGTAAATAATTGCCGTCTCGTTGTCGTTGTGCCAATAATATCAATGGCCAATAATACAAGCAGTAACAATGCTATAAAGATTATTTAATAATAAAGGAGCTCGAAGGGGCTCTTTCTTGTATTCTAATTACAATGAAGCAGGCCGTCTTAAACAAAAATGCTTGCTTGGAACATGATAATTTTCAATGTTTTTTTTTCAATGTTTTTTTTTCAAATCTATCATCGACGACAAACAGTATTTGGTAAAATAAATAAAAAAAAAAAAAAAAACAAACTATTTGCTTGCCTACTCGTTTGCTTGGACGAAAGCCCAATATCTATATGCTCACTGTATTATCTATTCCCCTATATTAGTAAATTTTACCAATTTTATTCTTTTCAAAGGGTTTATTTTTAATTCTTATTATGTTATGTTTTAATTCTTATATTCGGTTGACGGATGCGCGAGCGCGGCAAACGAAATTACACATAAAGAAAGGAGTGAAAGTGATACCGACGATTCGTAGAAGAAATAGAAATAAATAATAGAAAATGTGAGATACTTGTGGGGGCGGTGTGCGTTTAATAAAATACGTGAGATTTGGCAATACGTGAATATTGAACTAACCAGGCCGTTGGTTTGCTGATTGATGTTACTTAAACCATTTCCAAGCATTCCATTTTCATAGGGCAGCTTGACGCTTTTGGGTAATGGCGCAAAGCCTCGCACGTAGTCGTATATCTGATCGATTTCATCATACTCCTCTATGTAGGTGGACGGTGACACGCGATTCTCGTCTCGATAGCTGTGCCCGTGGCTTGGCGCATTGTGCTGATGATGATAGTGGTGGTGATGGTGGTGCCGATGATGAGCACCGATGTTCGCGCTGTCGGAGCTTACTGAGCGTCGGAGGAAACCACCGGGACGACTTTGACGGCTAAATTTATTGTCTCCCAGCCTACCATCCAGAACGTGAGCCCTAAAAAATAGCTTTTACCTTTTCCATTTGCCTTCGCAGTTCTTATCGCGTATGCGAGCGTGCGCGCAGATGTTCAGACAGACCGACTCAGGGTCATCCGAACGAATGCACAGACTTTCTTATGCGTGCGCGCAATCGAACGTTCGTGCTCCTTATGGAAAGACACGGCCTCAGAAAATTAGGAGGAAAGAAATGGTTGAAAAGAAATCCTCTCTATACTCTATGGTTTAACGATACAAGGATACAATGGTACAAAGAGAAAAAAAGAAAAAAGAAACGTAGCCTTTGGATTTGGATCGATTGCTTCGCGGGATGGGAGCGTATTAATCCGGAGGACGGTGGGGCTGAGGACGGTGGGGCGAGGGGTGTGTGTGTGTGTGTGTGTGCGGCGGCGTCGGCTTTACAGGAAGAGCGAAGCGATGGGAAAGACGGGATATCTCACTGACCTGTCTGCGACGTCTGCCACCAGTTTCGAAGCCCTCTCAATGAGCCTCCCCAGTTCCGGCATGGTCCTCAATACCTCCTCGTTTCGGGCCTTGACGAGTTTGAGGGGTGCAGCTAGCGGCAGAGCCAATGCCGCCCCCTCTCGTTGTAAGGGCAATGCAAAAACGTGCTCCTCCTCGAAGCTCGATAGCAGCCGGAGCTCGGGTAAGAAGTGCGAGGATGACTTGAGGCCTCGCGGAGGCTGCCCGTGCACCAAGCGCACTGTCAACGGTAGCCGCTTGCTCAGGAGCGCCCGGGCCGTATGCACCCCACTGATGTTATCCTCGCGGGCTAAAGCGCTGAAACGTGCCCGCTGTTCCATCGGCAGGAGGACGCCCTCGCCCCGGCAGTCGACGCATCGCAGGAAGCGCCCGCGACCCGTTAATCCAAGCTCTCCGAGCACGGCTATTGTTTCACCGGCGTGTAGGATACGGCTGCCCTCCGGCAGAACCGAGCCGGTCTCGTCGAGCTTGCAAGCCAGGCCCCGGATGCTCTCACGCACGAGGACGCCTTCTTCGGGACACCGGCGTGCGAGCTCGCTCACGGACTCGATGCCTCTGACGGCACGACCCTCTTCGCTCAGGATCTCGAAATAACCGACGTACGAGTCGGGGATGGCGAGACGTGGCCCTACACCCACTACTCGACGACCTTCCTGCAATGGCAATAAGTCTTGTGTTAATCGTGCGCCACTCTATCTCAACTCTAACTCATCCGTTTTCTCCCTTCTAACTAAGAGAGATACAGATAGATAGATATATAGAGATAGATAGATAGATAGATAGATAGATAGATAGATAGAGATAGAGAGAGAGACTCTTTTATCAATGTATTCCTTCTTTTTCTTCTTCTTCTTCTTCTTCTTTTTTTTTTGCTTTCACCCTTTCATTTATCATTTACATATTTTAATTATAAATTGTGTAATATAATTGACGTAATTGGAGGGAAATCTATGATTGCTCAACGTAAAGAACTCCAGTACTAAATATAATAGTGAAAAAATATAAATTAAATATATAAAATTAAGGATCAATGGTTGAAGGTGTTCATGCTTTACAAAAATTAAGATATGATCAGAACGAAAATTTCCAAAAATAAAGTATTAAGGAATATATTTAATTGAAAAGCCAAACGACAAATAAATAACAATAAATAATAGTAGTTCGACGTTGATTGTTTATTTTAAATTTAAATGACTGTATATAAAATGTAGCTGAAATTTTGGCCAAATATAATAATCGAATCCTTGATATTAATGTCTAATCTATTTCATATTTAAGATGTAATTTTGTTATTCAGTTGGTTATTGCAGCCGATTGGAGCTGTAACGTATAACTGGAAATAGACCTTAAGCACCTATGCTTGCACGAAACCCGGTCAATACAATGAAAATGAATATACACATATAGAGGGGGAGGCTAATTGTAAGGAAACGGGGATGACTATTTTACTTTCGCCGGATTCCTATCTGGGAACAGAGATCTGGGGTTATTAATAAGGATACCTTGATCTTGACGGCCTGGGCAACGATTTTACGACGACGGCCTGCCGAGACGAGTAGAACTGTACTTTGGAGACTGGGGGCGGGCAGAGTTGGCACACCGAGACCGCCATATTGGCCCTTGGTGATTTTAATGACAGAAGGCAGCCGATGCTTGGCCACGAACTCGCGCAAGTAAGTTGCCTCGTCGGCCCAACGGGCCGCGGCCACGATGATTTGCCCATCCGTTGCTGCCATGGGACTTCGTCCGCGAATCGATACTCGATCCCGCCACTGGCTCAGGAACCCCCCCGCCAGCGGTATTCACTGTTCGGCAGTCGCGTAACGATGAGCCTGCTCCTGCTGCAACCTTATTATGTGCTGGCGCCCCATCTGAAAAAAACGGTCCCAAATCAAGCCAAATAGTCGCATATTCGCATCATACAGCCCCACGACTTCTTATTCTAATTTCTCTCTTGCCACCATGAAAAATATCGTCTAAGCCTTCGCAGATACTAACAACAACAACAACAATGATAACAACAACAACAACAACAACAATGATAATATACATCATTTTTCACGAGCCTCTCAAAATTCTATTGATCTAACATTTTTCAATACAAATTTCATAGAAAAAAATAGACCAATACTTTTTAGACAATTCAAATTGCTAATCTCAAATCTAAAGCTTCTGTACATATAGTGAGTCAGTACAACGGCAAAATATCATTTTTGAATTTGCGATGAAAATAAAATAATAAATACGCAAAATTATGATTGAGCACCAGGTATTTTAATAATAAAATTATATTCTTAACTCCCAAACTCGTCAATAATAGTTTTTCACATCAATAAGCAATTAGTATACAAAATTTTATTATTATCTATATTTAAATGCTGGCGCAAATTTATACTTTTCTGACATTTTAATTTACGTGCAATGAAGTATTAAAAAAAATTTGCTTTTAGCCAATAACATGTATCCCGTATAATTGTAGTAAAATTACTACAAAAGGTCTATACATAGAATACATTTGTTGATAAACCATATTGAAAAAATTGCTTATCATTCGCTTTTTTTTTTATTATACGTTGATTATAAGTTGTTTAAAAATTATTTGTTATTAAAATTTACAGTATTATCATTATAGGTAAAGTACTTTTTTAATTTCATTATTTGTTATTAAAGTTTCGGTATTTACGACTTAAAAGCATTCTTCATAGAAGCATTATTCTTTTAAATTGTTATCTTTTCAAATTTAAAGAAATTCAAATATTTATCATAATTTGTTAAAATACAAATTATTGATATATACTTTTACAATGCTCCAGAACGCAAACTTTCATATACCTTCTAGAAAACTAATTTCTACCCTAAACGAATACATATATATATATATATTAAAATTAAAAATTTTTTATTTATAAAACGTAACATTATGCAGATGGTTACAGTCAGTTAATTTTTTATTTTCGTTAATAATATAAAATTTTTTAATTCAATATTCTTGATATAACTCACTCATTTATAATAGTAATATAAAACAATTTTGAAAGCCAAAAAATTTTTAATCTAATTTTATGATACATTCTACGAGCTAAGATAAATTTGAATAAAATATATACTAAAATGTAATTGTTTTTTTATTCTACATTTCTTTTTATTTTATTAATGAGTTCTTGGGAATTGAAGTGGCTCGTTTACAATCTTCTCTAAATCTGATATTTACAAAGTATAAAACCGTCGATCGGTTTCAAAGCAATAAGTTTTAATAACTTTAGCAACTCGAACCTTTTACTTTAATATCTGACTTTCATATTATCCCTCCCTTTACTTTGGATTCTATCGTTTTTGCAGGCTGGCGCGCTCAATGCGTTTTCAGTAGTAAGTATTTTCACTTTATTTATCCTCTTTTTTTCTTATAATACTATTTGTTATACATAATTTAATGAATTTTTCGGGTTAAGACAGTTTAAAAATCAATATAAATGTAGATCTGCGTTAAAAATTTTTTTATCGCTCATTCCGAAATATATTTAATTATAATATTTATAAATAGTCCGTTTTTTTTTTTTTTTTTCGTCTTTTAAAAGGAAGGGAATCAGTGAAGCCTTCGATTACGAATAGTCATGAGTCTCGTTCGATCAGTCACGAGAAAAGCGTCGATGTTAATGATACGTGCGATAGAAATGACGCGGTAGGTTGAACGACGTTCAATCTTGATGATCATTAAGTCAAGCCAGCTAAAGTAATTACATAACGGATATGCACTATAAATAATGTTAGATTTGAGTGTGAATAATCTTGTTAACTTTCTTAAGCAAGATTGTTAAATACAATATTTTGTTGATCTTCCATGAGTCTAAAGTTTCATATGCGCTTACATGTTTTTTTTTTTTTTTTTTTTTTTTTTTTTTTTTTTTTTTAAAAATATTTTTTAATATAAAAAAATTTAATTATTAATTTTTATATTAAAAAAAAAAAAAAAAAAAAAAAAATATAAATAAAAATAAAACACATTGTTTCAACGGAATAACGAACAGCGTTAATAATTTTATAATATAAGAACAGTTGTATTTAAAGATCTTTAAATATTTAAATTTGAATATTAATAATTTTATATTGTTTTTATATTGAATATAAAATTAAAATACATTAAATTTTCTTAAAAACATTACATATGAGTTGACGAGTTTCCCCTTGGCTAATCATTATACGCAACATATAAATAAATATTATTTTTAATAAATTTATATATTTGGATATATGGATATATTAATGGGCTAAATTTTATAAGAAAATAAGAAAAGATTATAATTTTTTTTTTTATACAAAATATAGGATGTAAATTTATCAACATTGATTATCTTGATAAAATTAAATAAAATTACATTAAAACTTTAATTAATAGATACAATTGTTAAAGCATAAAAATTTCACTCATCAAAAAGGATTTATTATTCTATCTATTGATTTACAATTTCAATAATATATTAATACTTACGTATACTTAATACGTATTAATACGGACTTATATTATTGGCTCTATTTAACTAGATCATATACTTATTTTTAGAAAAAAAAAAAACTTACAAATTTGTAAATTGTTATAATAGTTTAGCAATTTAAATTAAAAAAATTGATTATTTTAAATAGGAATAATGTAGTCATTTTTATTGATTAAAGAGTACCGATTAGAAATAAATTAAATATAGTGTAAACCGAAATGTGATTAATTATGTTACGTTATATTATAAAAGTATCTTTAGAACTGAATTAGTTTATTCTTACGAATACATGTAGTGTATTTTTATTATAAATGTTACGTTACCTTTTATAAACAAAGAACAGCGATGTTTTATTAAATAAGTATATTAATTGATATTTAAAATTAAAAAGTCAAACTATTAGAAGTAGTCTTAATTGAAAAGTTTTCGTAAACAAAATTAGTTTAAAAAATCCTTTATTGCGTAAAGTATAGTAAATGTATAAGCTATCGATTAATATTTACGGAAACACAAGAGCTTACAAATAAATACATCAGTATACATAAGAGTTTAATTAAATTTAAGACATAAGAATAATTTTTTATAAAAATTTTATAATATATATGTATGAGATTTTATAATTATAATTTTAATTTCATATATAAAGGTAAAGCTTCAATTTTGTAAAATTGTATGTTATATGTAAATTGTTATATGTAAATAAATACTTGTGCCTCAATATCTCATTTTTAATGTAAAAATATTTTTCTGCTTTAAACTTACGTTTTGTAATTTTCATATAAAATTATTATACAAAAATTTTGAGATTTTCTAATGCTTCGTTTTAGGAGAAACTCGTATTATGTAGTGTAGTAGCATCTATGTAAATGGAACAATGTATTGAAACTTGTTTTGAAAAAAAAAAAAAAAAAAGAAAATTATATTTATATCGTAGATAAGAAAAATTATAAAGCGATTATGAACAATATTTGAGCGTACTTGTAATTTACTTATTTAGATATTACGCTTACTTGGCACATTAAAATGGCGGTCCATGTAAATATATTCTCTTAAGTTTCATTCGTCCTCTTCTTACTTCTATTTGTTTCCTTTTGTTTTTTATTTAACAATTGTAAGCGTCAGGAGCACTAGAAAGAAATATATTAAATGTATATTTAAGATGTATTAATGCATTTATAAAAATTCTGCAATATACCGAGATTTTAACACAATTCTTTCTATTAATGTAGATTTTGTATTATTAATTATACAGGATTTGAAAAATGTTAATTTTAAAACCTCAGGCCAAGACGGATGAGATCATGTAATTATTGAAATACAGTGCCATTTTTTTTTTTATATAGATTCATTACCATTCCGATTTAAGCGCTCTGATTTTTAAATATCATATAAGCTGCAACTATTTGAAAAAAAAAAAAATTGGCATTGATAATTAAATATGTAAATCATAATAATAGCAGAAATGGTAAATTTCTTGCTTGGGAAAATGATGTAAATATATGACAGTATCAACGGGACGATTTTATAATTGGTTCAGGCGCAACAGATATCTCGTTAAAATTTAGATCAATTTTTGATCTTCCTTTTGTTTTGTTTTGTTTTGTTTTGTTTTGTTTGTTTTTTTTTTAACGAAACAAGTAATAAATGGTTTATTTATTTTATGTATTATTTTATTTAAGTATTTCATTAAATGTACGAATGCGAATAGAAAGAAAATGTTCAGTAGAAATCAGAATCTCGTAGGATTTTTAATTAATACATTTAATAAAAATAAATATCTGATCGAGAGTGTGTGATTTTTAAAGAAAGAGGCAAAGATGGGATGGGATGAGATGAGAGTAAGAGGCAAAGATAAGCGTGAACGCGTGTTCTTGTTATACATAACTCGTGGTTGTTTTGGTTTTGGATATCGATAGTGCAACATAGTAAAAGAGATTGACCGTTATAAGGAGCAGGCACAGGACGAAGCCTTAGTAGAAAGAGCTCAAACCATATATGTACGCGTCGAAATCTATCTCATTATCGATCGTCCCTTTCAAGTGTGATTGTCATTAAATAGCAATCGTAAAATAAGCGTCATTATCGGCGAGCAAGACGTTTAAGCCCGTTAACTTTAATAAAGATAGATATTATAGGCGAGTAGAGGCGTCACTATGATCCGGTCGCTCAGGACATCTATTATCTACTACTCTATGACCTGCTGCTTATCCGCAGGTCCTAATCTTTCTTTCATCTTGACCTTTCTCTACGTTCAATCGTACATGTGCTCATCCATTGAATCCTCGCAATATAATTAGAATCCCTATTCCTTTTGTGAACAATATATTACGATTGTTCAAAAATCATTGAAAATAAATAATTTGTAGCCAAAGCCGTATTATATACTCCCGAGGTTTTTGTTATTTTTTGTTTCGATCCGTAATGTTGTGTATATTGATTCAATACGAGCGCGTATGACGTAACACGATAATGTCGTAATGAGGCTTTGCATTATATACTTACGCATAAAATTATACAACAGCAAGCATTAATTCAATTATAAATATTATATGTTATCTTTAACTCCATCTGCTTATAAAATATTAATGTATAATTTTTTTTTTTTTTAGCGTTCATAGATTCATTATTGATTTGATGTGTGTAGCCAAGCTTCGTAATGTAAGTAATAAATAATATATCATATGCGTATATTTATTTCTCAATAAATCAGTTGTTTTAATGTAACGTATATCCGACGATAAAAAGGAGTGAGAAAAACAGATTATGATTTGCAGTGATTTATATTCTAACGTCTATTTTTACAATTTATATTTTTTATATACGGTCGAACGGCCGAGTATATGTAAATTGTAAGGATAACTGTATTAGGATGTGTCATTCAAACCGTAATAAACATGCCATTTATGACTATTTCTTTTGTATTCACCAATTCTCTATTGTCCGCGAATTAGAAAAATATCAATTAAACATAAGTTTTATAAATATTAATTTTTAATTAAAGTGATTTGATCCCCCGAGCGCGTAATATTGTTCGCTTATGCGATCCTTTCAACTTGCACGGCCCTAGGATCAAGTTTACCAAATAACGGGCCACGTGTCAATAACATTTCCTTAGAGATTTAACAAGATGGAGAAAACGAAGGCCTTTCCGAGTTCTTCTTATGACCCCATCGCCGATGACCCGCTATGATTATACGAAAACCCACAGCGATCCCGTTTACGTATCACTTCTCGTCATTTCAAATTGATACAAGAAGGTTATAATTATATTTTTATAATTCCGATGATCAAGACTTCCTTTCTGCCCTGCTACATAGCTTCACAATTACCGTCTACGGCGCATTATTAAAAGCTTGGCTATTATCTTTTGACTATTAATTATGATAAATTTTGCCTGCCCCAATAACCCCTCGAACCTGCCTCGTTTCAATGACAAGCGAATCATAGCGAAGTACTGGCGACAGAGAAAAAAGAAATTTTCAACCGATAATTCGTTATCTTTCTTAAAAAAGGACGTTGGTGCCGAAGACACTTTTCATACAGCTGGGGAGTCATTTAGTATTCGCATTTTGTAACCATTGATATGATCTAGTTGGGAGAGCATTCAGGTTAGAGAAAGAAGATCGCCCCGTCCTTGCTTGCTTACCTTACACTTTCCGGTGAGCAGATTCTTTGCGAATTAAGAATTGATGCGTAGTTTATTTAAAAAATATCTCTAATAATAATTATTTCTCACGTACTTAAGAAGAAGGGAACAATGCAGCTTGATGATGATATCTCCTAACGATAATCTAACATTTATCTCTTCTTTATCCCAGATTTGCCCTATAAAGTTGCAATCCGTGATTAGTTCGTAATAATTATTACCCGTTATTGTAACTTGCATGAATCCATTGAAAGCATCATAATACTTCGGGATTCTCGTATAAATCAATAAACATTTGTTTTTTTTTTTTCTTTGTTGGATTAAATTGTACCAGTGAGATCGCTCATTTTATCAGTATAGTTGTTAATGTACGAGTTCTACAATTTCCCGATTTGTTATTATGATTATCTTTTGAATCTCCGTTGAATTAACAGTAACAGTGTCTATAAAATTATAAATTTATATTTAACGCACCCATGAGTTCCCAACGGAATCTCCATAAAGAATTGTGCTTTGTAATAAGACTCTTGTGAAAAAGAATCCGATCGGATAGATCTTCGGATATTCAATTCAGATTTTTTTAATCATAATTCTTATAGAAGCTCTTCTTTTACTTGTGCTTTTCAACCGCATTATCATTTATGTTTTTTTTTTTTAAATTTCGTCTCTTACTGTTCGCTGTTCACTTGCTGTCCCCCCACTCTACAAACAGTTAATGTATTGAATGCGTTCTGAATGCAGCACAGTTTTTTTTCTGTAAATTTCACTAGCTATACCTGGAGGCGGGAGGCGACTCTTAACAGAAGAGAGTTATAAGCTCTAGTAATAAAGTGACCATATATATATATATATATGCGTAAGCAAGTATGCATTGTTAACTGAGCAGAGCTTTGTGACGGACACTTTCGATGCTCAGCAATCCGAAAAGCGAACATTTCAAACTATTCATTGTTTATACTACTTGTTGTAGCGGGTGCCAACTCTATCGTTACTAGTGCTACTTCCATTGGTTAATTGCTTTTGAAAAAATTGGCAGTTAAAATTGGTCATTATTTTACAAATATTATTATACATACAAATTATTATAAATTTTATATATATAACACACATTATATATAAATTATTATTTTACCGAGTGAAAATTTCGATATGTAATTATTCACAATCGGTTGTAAAACTTACTAAATAAAACAAATATTTTGCTTTCTTCTATTAATTCTATTAATTATTGAAACCTTCCGTTTATCGAAGAAAATGATTGGGACAATGAGGGAAAGTCAGTCTTATAATTTTGACTTTTCCGTGTTACATTGTGCCAGTTGAAAGGACACTTCAATCACAAGTAAAGACGAAAAGTCGATGCATAGGACAAATAAATTTTTCGAAGACGCTTGAGCAATTAGATTTGCAAACAATACTGCAAACGGTAATGCCTTACTCGTTACATCGACGAGAATGGGCAAAGGATAGGGAAAACTGAGAAAATCATAGTCTTATATTTATTCGTCGAATCGTCGCGTAAAAGAAAACTGTTAAATAAAATGACAATAGATAAGTGTTAGAGGTGACGTTAACAAGGAGGACTTGGACGACGATTAGTAGCAATAAGGAAAAGAGGCTCGTTTCGCGATTCGACCGCATTACAACGATTGCCAACGATTTAATTACCTTTAACCGACGCTCCCCTTGCCGATCCTTTGCCATTTTCATTGCACGATTTTTCCACGGTCTCAAGGGATCGACTATCAATCATGACTATCAATCTAGCCGTCCGTCTGAAGCGGAATTTTTTCAATTCAATTTTACACCTACGCTAGGTCCGAATGTATATTGAGATTTTGGGAGCTCACGTTTTATCACTACATTCTATTTTAACTACCGTATTCGAGTCTATTTTTAGAAATACAACGATCCAACGATATAAGAAATTATAATGTCAGACTTAAAAATTTGCTCCTTTTCTTTTCTAATTGCTTAATTTTTATATACGCATAAAAAAAAGAAAAAAAAAACCTATTGTTTTGAATACGTTATTATTATGTTTATTAAAATATGCGTAAAGTAAGATTGTCAAGTTCGTTATTCCACGATCGAAGGAAATTGAAAACATTACATGTTTTGCGTTACATGTTGATATATTTCTTTTTAGTAATCGCGTAAAATAAGGGCATGGTTAAAGTATTATATAAAATACAAAATTTAATACTTTTTAAACATTAATAGTTACTACAGATTATAAGAGTTACTCTGATAAAAAAAAAACTCAAGGGACTTTTTTATATCTATATATTTAAGTTAGCTATATATTTAAGGAAATAATTTAAATAATTTAAATGTTTAAAATTTCAAGTATAAGCTTAAAAATAATTTTAAATATAACATTTGTTTAAACATTTACAATAATATAAAAATAATATAAAGTACATTTTATTAATTTTCCTTTTTTTTTTTTTATTTTTTTTTTCTTATTTAAAGAGCATCAAGATTGTATAATAATGATGAAGTATTTCTTTTTACGTAAAATGAACTTTTCACAATATAGTATTCTTAAAAGTAGCCCCTTAAATATATTCAAAATTAATAGATTTTTCAAAATGACGCTATTTAGTAATTAAATCTTACCGGCTAGATATGAAATAAATCCAAGTATAAAAAGAAGTTTATTTTCAGTAGAATAAAATAGATTTTACAATGGATTATATATATATATATATATATACACGTACTTTTGAACATAAAAAAAAAAAAAGGATCACATGAATAAGTTAAGGATGGATTAATGGAATAGAGTGTTACCAATTTATAACGACTACTTTGTTTGTTCCATTTATTATATTGTTAGCCTTATATACTTTTTCTTGGACTTGTACTATTAAATGCACAGTTTATTTAAAAATTTAAACAATTAGAGAAGATACGCGCGAATTATTTGAAGTGCCTTTCAATTAAACATAATATGATTCGAAAAGACAATATTTTATAAAAAAAAAAAAAACAATAAAACAGGTTTAAATTTACAGGTATACGGATAAAAAAAATAATTGAGAAAAAAGAGATGGCGAAGAAGCAGACAAGTGGTATATGGGAAGAAAAATTGCTAGGCGCTACCTACGAGAACAGAGTAACCAGTTGTTCGTTAAACCCTGGTTCGCTTCGTCTTGGTCTACGGTCCCTTCGGCTCAACTCGGCGGCATTCGGCTTAGCTCGCGACCTTGAACAGACCCCGTATCCTCTATGCCACTGACACGGACCAAGGACGTCGTCGGGGCAATCGCATGCGCACACATTTATACACACATACACGCACGCACGCTATTACAATCTCTCTCTCTCTCTCTCTCTCTCTCTCTCTCTCTCTCTATCTCTCTCTCTCTCTCTCTCTCTCTCTCTCTCTCTCTCTCTCTGTATCCACCCTTCTGATTTCACGTTGGTGTACTGATGTCCCGAAATGCGGTCGTGGAACTTGCTGTGGAAAGTGCTCGTCGATGGCAACTCTTTTTCGTGCGCCTCGATGGCGGCAGAGGCCAATGGCGTAGGATACTTATGCTCGAGCCCTATAAAATCGTTTTCCTAGAGTACGGCTATGCTGCTGACAGGAGCAAGAGAATGCGCTTTTACTTGCGCATTCGTAATTAAACTATTCCATAGGAACCGTAAATGTTTGTCTTTGATCTTCAGTAGGTGTATATTGATTTTTATACATTTTTATACAATCGTTTGAGTTAATAAAAGAATTTTTCATCTTTCTATAATTAAGTTTTAAAGTTTTCGTATTGCTTTTATAAGATATACCGAATGCCTTTCATCATATAAATATAATATTAATTAATTAGGGTAGTATCGATCCATTTGTCCATTAGGTGGCTGCAGTTCTAAAATTTATTATCTACAATGTCTATAAACTTTCTAATTAGAGATTAATAATGTCAATTATTCTTCAAAGAGTCAATGTCTTTAGATCTTTATAAATTATTAAAAATACCAATATGTAATATAATGACTTTCCATTAACTGCTTTAGTGTTGAAAGTTTAAGAAATAATTAAATAATTTAATTACGTTGCATCAAATGATTTCAATATGGATGTAATTGATTTTCTTTCTTTTTTTATAATAGTTATAAAAGTATGAACAATGAGTGCCAATATCGATGTACTTACGCGAGATAATCAATAATTCGATGTATATTATCAAAGGTGGACAATTTTCCGTATACGAAAACGAATATTTATAATTGGACAATCACAAAATATTTTCATTCTACTTGTATTTACTTATCGAATGGAAAAGAAAATTATTAAGAATTACATAATATAGTAAGCTTATTTAATTCTGGACGTTTAATCAACAAAACTTTTTCTTAAAATTGACGTACAAAATACCTAGTACAATAATCTAAGGTCAATAATTGTGGGTAGGAACTCGGACGACATTGGCTGTATATCGATTCGATCGATTTTACGCCTATATTATAAACGTTGCATTGCAAATTATTGCATTAAATTATTATTATTATTATTATTATTATTATTAACTATTCCCAAATTAAGGAGAGATATTTTATAAGAATGCCTATATGTGCCGAATGATTAATATAATTCGGTTCTTTTTAATAATAATACAGAACGTAAGTTACACTTGTATATAATTCGTATATTAGTTGAACTTATCGGGATAAAGTACATAAATTTACAATATCAATTAAAGCATTAATTTATTTATGATTACAACCGAGCAGCTCTTCATTCAAGTCCAATAATAATGAATTTGTAATAACCTGGTTGTATCGATTTAATATCGATGATTTAATCTGATATATTAAGAACGAAATTTGTTTAGATACTCAAAAATAGCTTATTTGACTCTCAGCTCAGAGGGTTATGAAAATTAACAAAATATAAATCCAGTATTATTCACATATAAATTTAACAATCGGTTATTCATATATATATACATATATATATACATAATTTATCAGTTATATATAATCCGAAGGGTATTTTATTTGAGGGTAATAATACGAATGCCATGTTCAGAGAAATACAATATACGAAATATGTAAGTAAGAAATTACCTTTCCGTATTAAAATTAAAATAAAATTTACATTTAAGATATTAATCGGTATTGATATTATCACGTTAACATCAGTCCTCATATTAATGAAAACGTACGTAAAATTTTTAAACGTAAAATAATATACATCTTATAAAGATAAAAAAAGTAATAATACATACGTATTATTATTTTTGTTTGATTGTAATTTATAACAGAAAATTGATGTTTATTGTTGAAAATAAAGCTTGGAAATTTAGCATTTAGCATGAAATTCAGATTCAATCATTGGTTCCGTCCAATGTATAATAATGACCAACGGTTTAACATACGGTGAAATAAAAAATCTCCTTAATTTTTTCCTCCTCCTATTTCGGGATGTAAAAATATCTATTATCTTTGAAACTTTTTCGAAATTATATTTAAAAAAAAAATTATATACTTCGTGAAACCATCAGCGTGACCTTTGACATAATTAAATTAATTTATCCACATTACGTCTGAATCATATATTAAAATGGTTTGTAAATTTGTCATCGAAAGAGGAATCCCATATTTCTAAATCGACTGAATCTATCCACTGCTTCTAAGATCTGAGATTTTTTTTCTTTTTTCTTTTTTTTTTTTTATATAATGACTTCACATCTGAAGGTGTTGAGTTTGCGCGAGTATGTTTATGAAAGGGATTGCGAAGGGCCTGGAACAAATAAATCGAGAGCCGCCTCGTCGAGTCTTTTGTTGTTCCTTGTCATGATGTAGCTTTTTAAGCCTCTTAATGTGTCGTCAGCTCTGAACATTCTTTTTTAATACAAAGATCGACCTCTCTGAGATTTCTGGCTATTTTAAAAACTGAAACCTTCTATCGGGATATATTTTTTATAATAATAATATTAGAGAATTTTACACTCATTTACACTCATAGGCACTTGGGCATAAATGTTGTAATCAATATAATTTAGGAAGAAAAAGTAATATTATATAATCATCGGTATTTCGTTAGTATTGTCGTCATACTGCTGCTACTGCCGCTGCTACTGCCGCTGCTGATAATGTCATTAATCTACCGCCCCCCCCCCATTCCCAGGCCTATGTATTATTATGTTAATATTAAAGAGTTCTCGGATTTTATTGAATAATTATAATTCTGCATGAACGAAGTTTTTGTCCAACTCATTCCGTTAGAATTCGAAAAAAGCAGAGAATTAAATCCTTTGATATAAATGTCCGTATACTAAGTTAGGGAAGTAAGTTATTATTAATATTGTTTTTCTCAATAGGCAACTCATACTCTTCGCAAAAATTAAAGACACTACAATTATATAATTACAGGCATATTTTCTTTGGATTTTCTGCTCTTAGGGTTTAAGAGTACTGCGGTGAAGGTAATGCGTAGTAGCGGATAAGTTAAAAAATTAACGAAGTCGATGGCCAAGTCGCGGAGAGTCTTTTCTTTCATAGCCAATTATTTGGAGCTGTAGTTTAAAAAAAAAAAAAAAAAAAGAAAAAAAGAAAAGAAAAGAAGTCTTTAAAAGTTATTCAGTGATATTGGGTTGCGCAGTTCTTTAAACGAAATATAGAAATATGGCACGGGGATTAATGGAAAGCGTATAAAAATGGAAAGCGGTATGGAAGCCTAGCGATGGGCCAAGTCGGAGTTTGCCAAGGGGCGGGGTGGTGGTTGCGATTGTGGCGGTAGGTTAAGGGAGGGAGGGGAGAGAGAGAGAGAGAGAGAGAGGGTAGAGGAGGCAGCGACGAAGAAAAAGGAGGTAATGTAAGTTAAAAGAAAATTTAGAGGTAGGGAAGAATAAAAAGAGAAGGGAAATAACGTGAGCCTGCGATGCATATTTAAGTAGGCGCAGCAGTGCGAGGAGGAGGAGGAGGAGGAGGAGGAGGAGGAGGGCCCTTTCCCATCTTTCCGTAACAACGCGCTGGCTAACCGACGAAATGTGCATAGCGGTGGCTGCACTCCGCTTTGAGGCCGCTGCCCCCTCGCGCGATGCATCGGCTGCCGCCGCTGCCGCTGTCCCTGCCCCTGCCGCTACCACCGCCACCACCACCGCCACCACCACCACCGCCACCGCCGCCACCGCCACAGCCACCGCCGCCGCAATGGCAAGGGGCGAGGCCCTCGCAAGTCTGGCTTCACGAACAATGGCGGGCAATTGAACCAAGTGAGCTATAGCTGCGCGTTATGGCTAGCGAGGAGCCGCTGGCGTCATTCGAAGGATGAAAAAGCAGAGGGCAAAGCCGGGAGCTCGGGACCGGCGCTCGGAGCCGCGAGGGAAAGAATGAAAAAAAAAAAAAAAAGTAAAGGGGCGAGGTAAGAAAAAATGAAAATGGAAGAGAAAAGATGGCGGGGAAAAAAAAAAGAAGAGGAAAAAAATTAGTTCCAAGTTTCTGACGAGAGAAAGAACCAGTGGCCTGGTGATAAAGGGGGCGGTGTCCGACTGTCTGTCTATCTGCCTCTCCTCCATCCACCCTTCGGCCGCAGCCTCAGCGACTCGGCTCGCTCGCTCGGGCCGTTTCACCCTTTGAGCGTAATATCGTGTCCGTGCATGCGCTCGCACGTGCGAGCTCGCGCGTATGCTGCGCGGAGCCGCGGCAGAGGGACAGGGACTGCCCGCGGCTGTTAAGCTGTAGGAGGCTGTTGGCGGTGATGGGGCCAGGGGGGCAGGAGGGAGGGAGGAGCCCGTCCTTGCGAGCGCCCTCGCAAAAGTTGCGAGTCCGAGTTGCCTGGAGCCGGACCGAGCGTGCGTATATATTACTGCAAGACTAAGGGGGCGATATTGCTTTACTCTTAAACGCTTTCGCGACCAGACTAGCGGGTAACCTCACCACTGCCTCCTCGCTGCGCTGCACGCGGAATTTTGAGATTGGCGTGTAAGGACGAATAATAATTTTCGCGAATTTACGATCGCTTGCGTTCGCTACGTCACGTTAAGCCCAAACTGCTCGCAAAGAAATCTCTGTTCCGAGGCGGATTTTTTTCCCTTTTTTCCTTTTTTCCTTTTTTCCTTTTTTTTTATTTTTTTTCGGGTTGTTTACCTGATTTTATGACTTTTGGCATTATGTATTTAAGAGCGACCTTCGTGTTTTAACTTGATCTCAACCCGGGCTCGCCAATTCCGATTTCTTTATTAAACGAAGGGCAATGATCTTTGTTTTAGGGAGTTACGATAAGAAAAAAAAATTCAACCGCCCCTTACTATTACGAGAAAGTCGACGGGAACGGAATATTTAAATATTCTTAATGTCAAATTGTAAAATAATCGGACGAAATGGAGAACGGCGTATTTGTTCACTTGGTACGGAGGTCTCCGGAGTCTTTCACCATATCGTGTGCCGCGTGTCTTTCAGATCATATTCATTATGTTTATTACAAAGTTACGAACTTTGGCTTTGGCAAAAATCTGAGCGCCGAGCTCGAACGAAGGCAAATCAAAATCCAAATTCACACGCGGTCGTAAAAATCACTTTTCTTTTTTTTTTAATGCAATAGCCCGACTAGCAATTCCTTCGAAAGCATCCGAGAGTTTTATAAATATACTTACTTACACAATGCAAAAGCATTATGATATACAATCATTGTATATTATACACGTGGACTTATTGATATTGATAAATTACTTCTTTATAGAGTAGCAGAAGAAAAAGTGCTACAAGTCATAAATAATAAATAACTTATGAAGAAACAATATACACTTTATTTGAAGTGTAGGATTATTTATATATATATATCTTTTTATTTAAATACAAGCTTTACTTGAGAAATATAAAATTGTTTATACAGTTTTTATTTAAAATATTTGTAAGAATTTCATTATTCTTATTGATATTAAAAATGTTTTTACAAATTTTTATTAATAATTATTTTTTATATTGTAGTTAAATATTATAAAACTATTATATATCATTATTATTTTGTTGTTGTTGTAATAATTATTAAAATTATTACATATTTATAATTATTTTGAACTTATTCAAATAAAATTCAATTTCGTTTAGTTAATACACTATGTATAGTATAGTATGGTACAGTATGTATTAGAGGAAACATTCTTGCTATCTACATTGTAGATCTGTTGTATAAACTAATAAAATATTTAATAAGATACGAGATCTAATATCACGTGCTCAAATAACGTGCTTAATTCTTGACCAGACATAAAAAAAAAGCTGCTTCTTCTTAACACTTTCTTTTCTACGTATCCGTGCATACACAGAGAGAGAGAGAGAGAGAGAGAGAGAGAGAGAGAGAGACCGAGACACCTGCGCACATATATATTTATATATATATATAGGAATAATGCTTGTGCACTCGTTTATATTCGCCTTAAAATTAATCTTCCTGAAAATTTTAAGTATCTCTGACGTTCTCATGAATTTCGTCGTTCTTGTTTTTCATTTTGTACGCCAGGAGTTTAAGGATCTACAACAGTATACACATACTTGTATAAGCATATGCTTCCAGACTGTCGATACTGCCGATACTCCATAATTACTAGAATTTTTCGACATTACTATTAGAAAATATAGATCAGGAGACAAGGTCAAAAAGGAATTGGTCTTGATAAGCTCAAACCGTCAGGTTAAATTATTTGTTAATAATTTAAAAAACAATAATAACAATGCAAGTTTAATTTAATATTTTTCACGATATATGCAAATACTATAACTAGAATAAAAAAAAAAGTAATTTGTATTTTTTAATGATGACAGTAATATTTTGATAAAATTTTAAAGTTTAACTTAATTATATTTTATTTTAGATTATAGATATGCTAATAAATAAAAGGATGTAATAATATGAGTTAACGTTTACTTTTCATTTGCTTAACGTGATTATATTATATTATGAATTTTTTTTTCTACTACTTTTCCTGCAAGATGTTATAATAAACTTGCTTCTATCCATTTCTATCACGAGAAAGTATAAAAATTTATTGAAATTTCTTATCAGTACTTAATATAATCTGTTTGCGTATGTATCAAGGAGTGAGAGATAGAGCGAGGGGGGGGGCAAGGAAGAGTGAGTATATTGGAGGGAAGAAAAGGGATGCTAGGGAGGGAGAGAAAAACATAACAATGTTTTTAAAAATGAATAAATTATTTATAATAATAATAATAATAATAGTAATAATATTAATAATAATATTAACATGACTCTAATATTAATAACAAATAATTTAAATGTTATGAATGTAAATGGAAATTGGACATATTCTTTGGCGTATAATTAATTCATTTAATATGGTAAAGTAAGTAATTGTATTCAATGCATTACTGTTATTCTCTCGAGGAGTAATAGCTACTTCTTTCTTTATGTATTTCCAATTATATATTACTTTCTCTATCATTATTATTTTCTCATTCCCGCATTTGTTTTACTTTCTTGACCCCCCCCCACCCCCCGTTACTTACACCCATTTGATTTCTTTTCTTTTCTTTTCTTTTCTTTTCTTAAGCATTCTCTCACTCACACACTTTTTCATTTTTTCTTAAGCTTTTGCACTCTTTTGTTTCTTCTTTTTTACCTTTTTTCTCGGTATCCCTCTTGTCCTTTTATTCTTTCGCTCTCTCTCTCTCTCTCTCTCTCTCTCTCTTCTTTTCTTTATCTGTTTTACGCTCGTATGTACTTAAGATAACCCGTGATTGCTAATTCTTTCTTTTGAAATTCATGCGCGGGAGCCGTGAGATCAAAGATTTATCTCAGTGCTACTCCTCCTATAACGGGGCGACTCTATAAATTTGCGATCATGCTCCATTACCGTACATCTTATGTACTTTATGTACTTTATGCACTTTATTCTCTATATGCTATGCGTGAGTAGTGCGTATATGCACACAAGTATTTATATAACAATAATGCATAATCCTATGATGTTTCATATACTGCGGTTAAAGTATCTGACATTGACGTTGGAGCATTCTTTTTCTTGTAAATAATGAAATTATTTACAAAACGAGACCGTTTGATCGGATTGAAATAGAATAAAGCTGTTTCGTTAATAATGTATAGTAGAAACTCTTATTTATCTGACTATTTTAGAAACGGTATTTTCAAATGCTTTGATTCATAAGAAGTCAAACTATATTTGTCATTCATAATATACGTATAATTTTATTACAATTATTCGTTAAATTTTTATATAATTTTAAAATCTAATGGCTTCTGGACGATTTCATTTCATAGTCTCGAGTAGAGTTAAATTGACGATTACAATTAAATTACACTTAAATACATACCCGATCATTTTTAAAACCGCGTCATTAATTTAAATAGATTAACAGCTATGGCACCATTCTCTCCGTACACTTCGATATTTCCTCCTCTCCCCACGATTATCTTACGATTTTTTAAATCTTTGACCATAATAGAGTATAATCTAATAGCATAATCTAATTATTTTATGAGAGAAAAGTTTTATTAAAAATCATTAGTACGGCGGTTAAAATAATAATAAATTGAATAATCGCATTAAAAGTTGCATACTTTATAAATACATAAATATATTTATGCTGAAATGGATCACTTATTTCAATGTAGAATTTACTACGATTTAATGTATTGCGCATGTATTCGAATTTTGACGTATTGTCCAGTGCAATTGGTAGGTTGATGATGCTACTTTAACGTTTGTCAATCAAAAGCATATTGCAATGCCGTTAATGGCGGACGGATTTTGCGACTTTCCTGATGCTCGATATAGCTCCTCCAATTATTATTATTATTATTATTATTATTATTATTGCCTGTGATGTTGTTCGTCAAGTCGACTCGACTCCACTGCCATGAGAATTTTTTATTCCACTAATTTAATATAATAATAAGCTTCGTATCCGTTAATACGAAAAGGTCTATTTACGTGTAATCGATACAGGCCACGAAACCGCGAGCTTTGCACTTTTAGAAAGCAATTCTTTTCCTGGTTATTTCAATTTTAACTCAACCTTTTGATAAAAATAAAATATAAATTTCACAGATAAACTTTAATCATATTTTTATACAAGATATATGGATTTTAATTGGATAAAAAATTAATGCTTATAAAAATTATGATATTCTATTATAATTGAAATTATAAATATATATTAATATACTGTGTTTATTCATTGATATTAAACAAATTTTAATTATATTATAATAATTTTTATAAATAAAAATTTTTATAAATACTTTTGTAATAGTATTATTTTTTATTAATGATAGAACAGAATTTTCTATTTATAATTGCATTCTCCATAAGGATAGTGAAAATTATATTTTTTTAAATTATATTCCGAAATCAGAGTGACATTTAGGAAGGGCTAATATAACAGGCAGTAACATATAATTATTCTATCTTAAAATTTACTTAATATTTTTTTTGTATAATATTCCTAACACCGTGCATAACTTACAACACCATAAATACGTTTTTATTTTTATATACTACATACCCTTTTATACCCTTTTGCCATGATAGCTTTCAACTAAAAACTCGACTCTCTTACGTGTTTGTGTGATACAATCACGATGTTTGAATACTAGATGTGTATTGGTTTATTAATTTACTCCTGCCTTTATTGATTATTATATAAACTCATTTTATTTTTTCAATTTATCTGTATTATAATGTCACGATTTATGTAATTATAAAAAGTAAGTGTATTGTATTTCAATATTGTGTTATTGAAATTTTTTTTTTTTTTTATATTAAGCAGGTAAATTTTATATTTCTTGTACATAATATTTTTGATTCATCGATTTACATAAATTGCATCAATAATGCCATCATTTGTAAGGAAAACAGTTAGTAAAGGTTATTATTGTAATACGGTGATTTATTTATTATTTATTTATCCATTAAAATCAGTATTTAAATTAGTATATCGTAAGAGTTTTATATAATTATCGTAATTATAAACAAAATTTGTAACAAATATGAATGTAATATGATAAATTTATTATTATTTTATTATAATTATATGTTTATTATAAACATGATAAATTAATTAAAAATTGATTAAGAGTATTCATATGTTAAGATTTGAGAAACTTTTTCTTTCAACTTTTTTAATTGACAGAAATTTTAATTGATTATTTATTCTATCATGGATTTGTTTAATCATAAATGTAAGATTACGTAAAATAAATAAATTTATTTACAAAAGTGAATATTTATTTAATAGTAAGATTCGGAAGTATTGTTTGGAAATAGAATGCGTAGAAATATAAAGAGAGATCGGAAGATATATATATATATATATATATATATACAGAGAGAGAGAGAGAGAGAGAGAGAGAAAGTAAATTAAAATTGGAGGTAAGGGAAAGGAAATTGTAGTAATCTCGAAAGTCCAACGAGAGACACATAGCACATGTACAATCGATATTGCCGTAAGAGACTCTTGCGTATGCCCGTATGGGCGAGTGACCGAATGGGAGGACATACTGAAGCCCCTTAGGCATGCTTATCCGTTACTTGCGGAAGAACTGGACTCGGCTCGGTTTTATAACAACGTTCTGTTGATGCTTATAACGTATTCAAGGATACGCACGACCATACCAGCCACATCGAAGCAATCATTTGATTCACGCACATCATCTTTATAAAGCGGCTATTTATATACATATATACATATATATATATATATGTACATTTCTATAGTTATTTGGTCAAGATTTACAATTACATTCGCAAAAGATTTTTCTTATCCTACAATACAGATGACTAGATATGAAAATTAAAGAAGCTATAACTATGTGGGGTTCTTTCAATATTAAAATCTATTTATAAGCATATTCATATCTCAGTAAAATTAAAGTAAATCTTTACAGGATTTGCAGATAATTAATTATCTTAATAATTATTATTTAAGAAATTTTATATTTAATAACTTGCATCCTCGTTTCGATTATAAATTTTATGTATTTCAATATTTTTATCCTTCAATTATGTAATTTAATAAATAAATTAATAATCTCGATAAAGTGGCCTCCTCAATTAGTAAAATAAAGTAATATTGTAGCCTCTGGACAATAATTCTACAATGTCCGAATAAATACATGTGATAATAAATGCAATAAGTTTGACATTTGTTTTTAAAAGATACGAGAGATAATAATGAAGACAGGAGATGATAAGGATAATAAAGGAAAACCTTTGGAATTTATAATTCAAGAAAAGTTATCCAAAAGTCAATCTAAAAGCCTCGTACGGATGTAGGTTAGTGCAAAGCCATCCAAATAAGTCCGGCATCCGAGATTTAAGATAACATGTACAAAGCTGCTTAAACAGGCGAATGCAGAACGATAAGAATGAAAGAAAGAGCAGAATGAAAGAAAGAGCAGAAAGAAGAAAAAAGAATTAACGGAATGGCGGGAAAATTGAAAGAGTGATGAAATCGAAAGAAAGTTGTAAGGAAATAAAAGACGGATAGACGAAAGAAAGTCAACCGTTCAGAGAAGCAACGCGAGAGAGCGAGAGAGCGGTGGATGAAGTAGTGGTCCGGGGGGTGGGGGGAGGAGAGTCAGAAGGCGACCGGTAAAACGTGTAACACCAAAACAATCAGCCAAAGTCACGTCCTCTCACTTTGCAACTGTATAAATGGCCAACCTCGATATCGCACGCTCACTAATGTTTATTGCGAAGAAATCGACGCTGCCCTACCCCCCCCCCCCCCCCCTCCCCCGCCCCTCGGCGGATAACAGCCTCTTGAAGCAATGCTTGACCGTGGTCGAGCTATTCAACACGAGCACCTACGACTACATGTGCTGAGGCGCGACGACGACGCTCGATGCCTAGCCTCCGACCGATTCCGCATTTTCCGTTACATACTTGTACCATTGCCACGAATCATCTTTTCCTCTCCGCCCGTGTAGGCCCCGATCCTCTTCGCATGCTAAGCGAAAAGAATGAAATAAGTGACCCTTGCGGTACTCCCATTGCCCGATCAGGCTGGGGACGAGGAGGAGGAGGAGGACGAGGACGAGGAGGACGAGGAGGAGGGGGAGGACGAGGAGGAGGACGAGGAGGAGGTAAAGACCTTCTCGTGCACAAAGTTCCTCACAAAGGTGGTGCGGGGTCATATTCTCATCGTCAAGACGCAGCGAACGAAAGATGAAGAGGGGAGGGGGGTGGGGTGGGGGGAGAGCCGAAGGAGAGAATGTTGAAAAACAATTTCCATAAGTTGCCCATCCCCCCGAGCGACCAATTTATATGACTCGTACTCTCTCTTCTCGTTAGTGTGCGCGCCCCTATTATACATGCCTTAAACGCACGCATACACTTATTGTTATTGTTACTATATTTTTCCGTACGTTAATTCTTTTATAAGATATCATTAGTTATTAAATACTTTTGCATTATCACACGGAATTCCCGTGGACGTTTCGTAGATACGTATAATATTAATCTTAATACGCAATCGATATTATAAAACGGATTGCCTTAATTAATAGAATTCTCACTCCTCGATGGCAAAAAATTGTCTAACTTCGCAAGAATGTGTATAATACATAGCGAATCGAAGACCTTTAAAGAGCGAATAGTGCCTTTTATCGATCTAATTTCTTACTTATACTTTTTCGCAACGCAAGGTCATGTTTTCATGCATTTAATGAACAAAAATTTACAAGGAAAGTCTCAACGAAGATTTATATATATATCATATTTTCAATAAAATATTAATTAATCAAAGATGACAATATGACTTTGTATTACTTTCTGATTCTTAAATATTGTGTTTTTTTTTTCTCTCTCTCTTTTAATTTAATCCCATCATTTTTCATTCGCTATTTTCGCCAGTACATCACGCAGACGCGCGCGCTGCGCATATATTTCCTGCCTAATCGAGATCTTATACGTAACAAAGAAAAATTAAAATTATAATGAAAATGAAAATGAAAATGAAAATTAAAATTAAAATTAAAATTAAAAAGTAAAATAATATGAGAATGTTATACAAGTAGATGTGCAGATAAAACGTAAAAAGTGTCCGATAGACTTGGTTCCAGTAAGAAGATAATTGAAAGATAATGTATTATTAATTTATTAAGGATTAATTAGAAGAAACTATTAACTATTTATTTCGATGGAAAAGAACAAAAAAAAAATTTCGCTGCTTAATCAGAAATAAATACGCTGATGCAGAATTTTATTTATAATTATTTGCAATTAATTTTTACTTTCTTTTTAATTTTAAATTGTATTTAGCGCATACTTGTTAATTCGTAATTCGTAATTCTTAATTCTCATACTATTAATTTAATTTCCCATTTAGAATATGCAATTATTACAAATGACATGTATAATTAAGTATACGCATATAACATTATGATACAGCTTTACTAACTTTTAGCATTAAAATATCAGTTATTGGAAGCTAAATCTTTGTAAATTTAAAATCCACTTTCTTTTATTCTAATTGTCTTATTTTACACGAAGTAAAAATAAATAGAATTTTTTGAATATTGATGAATATTAGGATAAAAACAGGTCAAGCATAAGAAAACGTAAGTAAAAAAAAAAAAAAAAAAAAAAAATGTATTAGTGTATGGTGATTAAATATTTTAGTTATTTTATATATTTAAAGTAGATTAAAATAAAATAAATTCATCTTTATATATTACGTAGTATCGAAAATATTAAATTTCATACACGAGTATCTAATTTTCATCACAATAAATAGTTATATAGTAATAAAAAATTTTGCGGGCAATTAAAAATCGTATTAAAATAAAAAAAAAAAAAAAATAGTAGTAGCTTTAATTCTCATAGAATATCAAAAATATCAAGCATGATTTAATAATTTCTATTAATAGTCCTAGGAAAGGTTCGCCCGATAACTCACGATTAATTTCGACAGTGCGACCAAATTCCCCTTTCCCCTTCTTTCGCTAATGTCACTGTCGCTTTATCACAGATTACCATTTGGATAAAAAAAAAAAAAAAAAAAAAAAAAAATTCTAAAGGGAAAATGTATCGTCTAATGATACTGTAAGTACGTACTTATTTCAGATTATACTTATTTACGTTTTCAGTGAAACTAGTAAATTTTTGTCTGAGTTTAATAATTAATATGTTTCAATACATTCCAAGTATTTTTAGGTGTATTTCGCCATAAATGTATTACGCATATTTCTATGGTACAATGAAATAAAAACTATATAAAACTAACTTATACTCCTGTCATGACATTACATGTGTAGGATATTATAATGCATTTGTATACAAGTATTTAAGAACAATATCCTAAAATATTAACAATAAAATAGTATAAATAAATAATATGAGAAGAGAAAAATGTAATAATTGAGAAAAATTAATTTTAAATTATAGCTTTCATAATATTATCCATGTCGTATAAGCAGTCGGTCAAATAATTGACTAAAACAAAATTTATACTAAAGAGAGAGTTAGTGAGTGAGAGAGAGAGATAGTGAGAGAGAGAGAGAGAGTGAACATCGCGTGCCTTAAAAAATAGAAAGGGGATGTGTGCGACGAAGCGTTTTTTTTTTTTTTTTTTTTTTAGATAGAACATGAATATATATTAAAAGAAATTGAAATTTATCGACTCATAATATACTTTTTAAAATTATTTATCTGAGTTTTTACGAATTAAGTGATAAAGTGAGTATTATGTAATAAGTGACCATTAAATTGTTTCTTCGATAAGTCTCTGTCTTGTGTATATTTAATCCTATGGTGCTATTTTTGCGACTGTAATTTCAAATAAGAGTGTGTGTGTGTGTACGAGCAATATCTCATTATGAATATGATGTGATTTATATAATTACGTTGTTATTATTATTATTATTCTTATTATTATTATTGTTATTGTTATGTCAGTCAATAAATAAAGAAAGTCAATAGCTATTTGTTAAAAATAGAATTGTGGCTAGTCTTTATACATATATATATATACACACACACACACACACACTTACATTTGAAAACATATTTCTTACATTATACGTAATAATGTATTTTTTTTTTTTTTTATCAAATTGTAATAACAATGAGAAAAAGAAGTATGGGTTAATTCTAGAGAACATTTGTAATAATAAATGTGCAGAAATTAAATATCAAAGCGAATGTATTTATTGATAGCGGATGGTGTTTGGATGAAATCGATTGATTATTGGTAAGCAACAAATCAAAGTCCTTTCCAAAATTATTTTCACTACGTCGAGTATCGCTCCATTACCTTTATTTTAATAATTAACAGTGAATAAATACGCATATAAAATATATTTCATAAAGATAATTAAAACTTTCGAGCAGCCTGGTAGTTGGAAGAAGCCGTTCAACCAACTAAAATGAAAAAATAATTAAGTTTACGACAATTCATTGTCGTAATCACTTATAAATTGCTTGGATCGTAGTTACATTCTTTTTGCAACAAATACATCTATACTTACATCTAACATGACGTATACAATATATATATATATATGTCATGTAAATGTCGTACATGATAAATATGTAAAATAAAGTTCATCCCTTATTATAGGTGTCAGTTCCAAATACTGTTTACTATTTCATATTTCATAATTTACAGTTTACGTTTGATTTGAACGTACAGAGAGAGAGAGAGAGAGAGAGAGCGATTTATCGCTCTTTTTATTTTCATTTTAATTCTTTATTTTTCTTAATTTAAATGATTTTAACTTATTCTCTAAATTAAATAAAAAATTTTTAACCATTAATAGTTCAATACTAACAATAAACTGTAAGTCTTTGTATTAATATATAAATATTATTTTTTACACAAAAAAAGGATTTAATATCTATATATTTCAATTTCTTAACTATAGATTTGTCTAATATCTAACGCTTATATTTAGTTTATGAGTTATGAAATACTGATAATTACTGTTTACATTGAGCCATTGAATCAGTAAAATAAAAAGTATAATGAATTTAATATACTTAATACTTTATTTCTTTGTTACATCTATTCGGATTCTTATCTTTTTCATTATTTACTTCTCTCTCTCACTCTCTCTCTCTCTCTCTCGCTCCCTATTCTTATGTCTCTATCTGTCTTTCTATCCTTATCTCAATTTATTTTCTAATAGTTATCAACACTAATTCTGCATCAACTTTAGCATTCGGAAGAAAAGAAAATTTGTTTACACGTTTAATTTTTGTTTTTTTTTTTTTAAAAATTGAGTGACATTGTTAATGATTTTAATTTTCAATAAGTTTTCTTTTTCTTATGAATGAACGTAAAAAGTAAGAAAAGGATATATATATATATATACAGTTTGGTAAGGCAAGCACGTAGCGGGTGCAGATTCAATCTGGAAGATTACTTCCCAGTAGTAAAATGAAAGAGCACGTTTTTGCTTGCTAATTAGACATCAGCACGGAGCAGTCCTCCCTCTTTCTCTTTCTTCTTTCCTTTACCTCTATCATGTTTTCTATATCTGCCCACCTCCCCTCCCCGCCCCTCCCCGCCCATGCTGTTCATGTGTTTCTTGTCTTGTGACTATTTTTCTCTCTTCTTATACTTCTTACTCCCGTGTGTCTATCTATAGTTTCATTGGTAATACAATTTTCAAGGACGAAGGAGACTCCAAGATATGCATTCATCTATTCATTATTCATTCCACAAGCATTATTATGTATAAGTAAAAGTAAATATTTTAATGACAATATTAAAGGGAAAAAAAGTACGTAAAATATAAATTCTTTTACAAAATATTCTTCATTATATTTCAATAGATTTATTAAATAAATTTTATTAATAATATTAATCATTACAACGTTGTGTGCGTGTGCGTGTGCGTGTGCGTGTGCGTGTACGTTTGTGTACGCAAAGGAATGGCCTTATAAACTAATAATATAGTGAATCTTATAATAAAACGTTTTACTAAAATTTTGAAGCCTTATGCATCTTTTCTATTTTATTTTAAATGTTTTTCTAAAGATATTTTGCGTTATTTATTATATTTAAATTCATTTTTTCCAGTCTATTTTAGATATTGGTAGGATTGATAATTTGATTTAAAAAAATCTATAGGTGCTCACATTTTTCCGCGTTTCTTCTATCTTAATTACAACGAGAACTTAAAAGGGAATATTTAATTCTATCACTTATATTTATTTTATCAACTTTTCTCTGATAAAATATAAATAATAAAATATTTTTTTTATTTATATTTATAATAATTATTATTTATCAAGTATTATTTTTAAATTTATTTTTAAATTAATTACCTAAGGTCAGATAAAAATTGTTGCTAAATCAAGAGAATAAATTGTCGAATCTTATCGATTGTCTTAATAAATATCTAATTATTTGTTATGAAATCATTTGAAATTGCAATGCTAGATGATGAAAAAGAATAGTACAATTAAATATATTAATCTTTCGTTTTGTCAAGATAATAATTCTTTTGATTAATTTTTATTTTTATTTGTTTCAAATCAACCAAATATTATAATTTCCATTTTTTCCATTATACTTTCTAATGCATTCAATTTTTAATCTAATTAATAATTTTTAAACTATTTATTTGTCGGCCAATTTCATTCGCGCGATATATTATTATCTTTACATACGTTATTATTTAATTACAACAGGATATATAATAATTATAATTACTTTAATTTTATTGACTTTCAGTCGCATGCTATTAGAATAGATTAGTACTTTATAAATTTTATAAAACTACTAAGAGAAATGGAATCGAACAGAATAAATGTTCATATTTATTTTAAAAAATTAAATACTTACAATTATGTTCTTATAATATTTAAAATACGATGGGACTAATTTTTGTAGATGGGGCCCCGAGGTTTTCTATGTTATTTATGTTACGGCTGTTAATTGCCAAGCACGCATCTATTTATACATCTTTTTATGCATGCACACTTTGGACGGTCAGTGTCTGTGAGCGCGTCGGATACATACATCTTCGGTTTCTGTCCATGGCAAAAAACTGAATGTTTATCTAGATTTATTGGGAGCACGACTTATAAAATTACGCGTAATTTTTTACCTACGCTATTTTAGAAAGATAGTTGCGCTATTACAGCCATTCAAGATAATAGTAATAAGATATAATTTCTATCTAATTTGGAGACTTTTGTATAAAGAAAAATGAAATTTCAGAAATTAAAAGCCGATGCATAGACAATATAAAGGTAAAAATATTTCTCAAAATATTTAAGGCTAAAATTATTATTATATTTAATTACGGATTGTTCTAGAATGCGATTGCAGTATGTACTAAAATATTAAGTCAAACATAAAATAACTTTTACGTGAAAATATATAGCATAGTATACTTTAAATTGATAAATTTACTATATTCACTTCGTGGTTGTACTTTTAAATTTTATAAATTATATTTATGTGCTTTACTATAAATTAAATACAGAGATGGAAGGATTAATGATGGAAGGATTAATGAAAATAATTACACTGAATATAAATGAAGTATCGGCAATAATAATAACAACGATAACAACGATAACAACGATAACAACGATAACAACGATAACAATGATAACAGTTAATTATATAATAATAATTATTATATTATGAATATGTTATGTATTATTATACAGTACATATAGTATATTATTATATATTATTATATATTATATAATAATTATTATTATATTGGAGGTTTTAAATTTTATCTGAAATTAAGCCAAATTTCAAGTTTTCTGCTTACCTATTTAACACTGACTTATATATTTTAAATACAGGCAATGTATGTTTTTATCAGAAAGCAGAATGGATAATAAATTTTTAGCATAACGAACAGTTTTAATTATAAATAACTCAATTGTCGAAAAATATTGTCATGCACATTAATTGATAATATCATATGTGTATTTATTGTCTTTTGATGATATCTTGATTGATCTCAATCAACACTTCTTGATAGACTCTTATTATTATTATTAAAGCCACCAATATCGATTACTTAAGCAAAACAAAAACAAAAAACAAAAAAAACAAAAAAAAGAAAAAAAAAATGACCCAATCAAGTGTTTTGGCACTTTAATCGTGAGTTATATGAAATGTCGGAAATGAGAATGAGATTGTGTAGGTGGTAGCGATAGGAAGGATGCGGATGATGACTAGCAGATAAGAGAAAGAGCATTAGCTTTCTCCGCAAGAGCCGTCTTTCGACGACCTCACAAAGGTTACTGATCCTTGCAATACGTCTCAAGGTCGTTATACTTCTTTACTAAGCTCCTCTGCGTTCGCAACACTTTCGTACTCGCGTACTGTATCTGATAGTATGCAACACTGCATAAACGGGCACCAAATTACATCTACCAGCTTATTTATAGAATTTATAGAATCGTGTTCGAAAGAATACCATTTCAATCTGTGAACTAATTACTGATTATATTTCTTTTAAAAAAAAAAAAAGAAAATACCTTGTCTAGATTTTGTAATAATTTTATAATAAATATTTTTCATAATAAACTTTAACGACGTTTAATTACGAGCTTTATACGTTCATACATACATATCCGTGCATATATATGTGTATGTGTGTATGAATATGTGTGTGTGTATATATATATATATATATACAAATATTTGCAGCTTTTCCCGAAGAGTTTATAATAGACGTTTACAATAAAATCGGCCTAGAACCAAAAAAAAAACACATACACGCGTGCATACACCTTCGTTTAATTAAATACGAATTGAAAATATTATATATATATATATTAAATAATATGAAAATTTAATTAAACAGGAAAATCGTATTTTCTACGGAATACGATATGTAAATATTTACCTTCAATATGTGAATTTTAGCGAAAAAATAGGCAAACTTATCATTATTTCATCGTTACTACGCGTATCATCAATCTAAGCTTCAAGAATGATTTGTTATTTACTAAGTGATCTTATGTCGAATAAAGTTCAATCCTAATATATTTTTATTTTATATAAAATATAAAATATAATGAAAATAATTTTCTTTTTGCCTATCCATTAAAGAGATTTAATTTTACGTAATGATATATATTTCTATTTGAAATTTCTTCTCGATGTTATTCCAACGATAAGACAATCTTATTATTTGAAGAAAAAAAAGAATAAATATATTTATTTCCTTTTTCCTTTTTATGATAAATTATTATTAATAATAAGTTGTTTATTATTATAGTTAGCTGTATTAATATTCGTGTAGTTATCATGTAAATAATAATAATTTTTTTTCTTTCTTTACGTTATTTCCTAATAATCCGCGTATTTCACGAGTACAATGACAATATGACGATTCTTTGCATTCGATGAAAGGCATTCAAGCACAAACGAACATAGTCTTTCTTAATGCGTTATGTATTGCTACGTACGGTATTATAAAGACGTTGTATTGCCGCGCGAGACTGTGCGACGATTCTAAGAGAAGAGTCGCGTACAAACTGCCCGAGATAAGGGCGAGGCTGCCGAGGTCACGCGGGTTCGCGAATTTTGTCGTTCGCCTAGAGCTCATCGCTTCCTCTGTCTGTAGATTTGCCAGGAAGCTAAACGACAAGGAAGCTGAACCGATAGAAGACGAGGGTCAGTCTAGCTGCTGGTTGGGGGATGGGGGGAAGGGAGGACGTCCGCGCGGACCGTAATAGTTACCTAAGTTATACGAATCCTCGCGATAGCTGATTATTTCTAATCGCGTGTAAATTAATTATTTTACTGATTGATTATATTTTTTCTAACGTGCATCCATTTAACGTTCGATGAATGATTGTTTATTCAATTGTTGTTCCTTTTCCTTAGCAACAATTTTGGGTGTTCAATAATAAAAAAAAAAAAAAAAAAAAAAAAAAAAAAAAACCGATATACTAAATATTTCTCAAAGGGGCAAGAAATTTGCATATAATGAGAAAGTATAAAACGTAATTGCAGCTCGAGTCTCAATGTTTACCAGTGGCCAGATTTCAATTTTCCTCTCCAGTCTAGTGAGCAGAAGAGGGCCCCTTGAAATATTTTCGACTAAAAATTACGTCCGTATAACATCGATGTATGATGTAAAAGTTTCCATCAACCTGCAAATGGGCATACCGTAGGATATAATTTTCGGCAATTACCCATTCTTCCATATATATTATGCTCAACAGAAAGTTCATCGAACTGTATTTTAATGGCAAAGTCGTGCAAAATATACATCTTTTTTTTTTTTTTTTTCTTTTTTCTTTGTTTTTTTGCATTTTCAACAGCTTCTCCTGTTTCCTTGGATATTTTACTCATTTTAATCTTATTACTTCGCGAAGCCCTATATACGTCGTTGGATATTTTTGTACATTTTCTATACAAAAATATTACGTCTTACTTAATTCTTTTTTTTTTTTTTTTTTTTTTTATTTTATTTTTTTTCTGTCCATCTTTATTATTCCGTTGTCCGTATAACCTTGTCTTCAGAATTCTAGTTTAATTAGCCGAACATACTGTGTATTTATTACGAGTAATCGGATTCAACTCGCAGTTATAATGCAAAATTTGAAATTAAATTATTTTTTAATGAAAAGAAAAACTAATTAATATAATTAATCATTTAAAAATTTATTTTCAGAATATTAATTATGATTTACCTGAAATTAATTGGAATATTTTATAATTCGCGCAGTATACTTATTCATTTACAGGGAATGTTTGTAAAAAACTTATAAAAGAAATTCTTTTCATAAAGTAAAATTTCGTAAAATTATAAATGTTACTTTAATAAAATAATTGTAATATCATAAATACCCAGTCTCAGGGTAAACAATTGCGTGCACTATTACAAATACTTTACAATTATTTAAATACTAACATCTAAACCGTTAAAATAAATGTTTAAAATAAATTTACATTCATATTCTGAAAAGTGTTTTGTATTAAATCATATTTAATTGATGCTTGCAATAGTCAGTTTCTTATTAATGTGAAATTAATTGATTTTCCTACTAGCTAATAATATCTTTGTTGTAAACACTATATTTACGCTTACAGGTATATAAAATAAACGTTTATATTTTTAATATTACCCATTAACATTGATTTTAATTTGAATAAATATCAATATAGCAATAAATATTTTGTTAATATTAATACGATTCACGAAAAATACAAAATTAATGTATCGGAAGAGTTGGTTAACAAGTTAGTAGTTAATGACTTGATTGATTGAAAGCACGACAGTATGATCTTTTCAATGAATAATAATAATAATAATAATAATAATAATAATACTTTTGTTTGATTATTAATATAATTTAATTATTATAGTTAATAATCGATCGTGAGATACCTTTTTTCTCCTTTAGAATGTCTGAATCCGAATTATTCTGGTTCTAACTGTAAATGCTAGTTGATAATTTGATGGGCCGTGTTCTGTATTAATAAAATGTACCTTACGTACAGGTTTGTGTTATGATAAAATTATTCATTACGTTGTTGTATCATACAAAATAGAAAAGAGTGTAGTTTTATTTTCCTTTGTTCAGTATGAAAATTCAGTGGATCGAGTATTATATTATAATAAATAATATTGCTAATACGTAAAATACAAATTTTCAAACGTGTATATTGAAAAGAGTAAGAAGTGTAAAGTATGTGTAATGAGCAAATATACGGCAGACAGAGACACATATAAATAGATTGGGCGAAAATCAGAGAGCGAGAGAGAGAGAGAGGAGAGAGAGAGGGAGAGCGAGAGAGAGCGAGAGGGAGATAGAAGAGCGAGAGAGCACGAGAAGGGGTGTGGGGAGGGGTGCTAGCTTTGGAATAGACGCGCCAATCAGGGTGGTATCGGGTCGGCGAGCGTGAGATACTTCGAGCAGCTCAAAAAGAATGTTAATCGGTGTCGTGCTTACGTTTTGTGGAGATGCATCTTCGACCTTCGGCCTTCGGCTCGTAACGGTATATGCCTGTAACGCCATTGGAAGTATGCGAGAGCCGACTGGTAAATGACTTACCTGGAAATAAAAGATAAGATAATTAACGCAAAAGAAATGCAGGTATAAGCGGTGGCATACTGTTAACCGTTTATTTACAGCCCCGAGACAAATCTCGCCACCGGTCGGTCGATCGCTTTCTTCCCAATCTGTCGCCTAAAATCTCTATCCCCTTACATTTCATATACAAGTTATTCATGCACGAACTTTCGAACGCGCATTAATCGATCCGTTAATTACATATTTTAATAATATTTAATAGCATTTGTATAATGATTATCAAACATTTAAGAGAAAAAGTTACGTTTAATATGTCAAGATTTCTTATATTCAATTGAGGTAAAAAATACTTTTTGTACTGCAATACTTGTATCTATATGTCTATATAGTATTATATGTCTATAATATGCCTATATATATATATATATATATAGTACGTGTGCAAACTTTTATTAATTTTCTTAATCGAATTGAATTAAATTTGTTTTATAGGGCATTATATTTTGGCTCATGAGTGTATGATGGATATTAAGGTGTCGGGGAAGGAAAGTCCAAGTCCAGTCGAGGTAGAAAGTTAAAAAAAAATTAGAAGCGGTATTTTCGTGAAGTCGGAGCAATCGGGCGCATCTTAGAGATAGTAAGTACCATATGCGACGGACTGAAATAGATGCTCGGCGATTCAGCAGTGCAGAAGTGTAGTGGCGAAACTAGTTTTTACCGTAAAGATCGAAGAAGGATTTGAGATAGGAGCTGGGGGTTCTGACGAGGGAGTAGCCACCGCCGCAGAAAACTCGTTATTCGGACCTGAGAGATCCTTTACGCATATCCGAAGAGAGAATGGTTTCTAGGAGAATGGTAACTGCGGGCAGATTTTGAATTTGTCTGAGCGTGCACGCGAAGCAAGAGCATAGGTAAGAATACACAAAGCGAATACGTAGACTGAACAAAAGTAATTTGTTGATTCGCTTCAAATAAAAACTAATCTATCCATATTGTTCATAACTACTACTATCCGTAATGCATGCAATCTCACATTTTTTAAACAAAAATTTAAATATATATATATATATATATAATTTTTTGGCTACTCTTAGTACAAAATAACGGAGCGTTTATTAATTATTTATCATGGATTAGTTTTTTTTATTACAGATGAATTACAATTTATTTTATGTAACAATTATTTGGCTGGAGCCTGAAGATATTTCTTCCCTTCAATTTCTTTCATTTTGATGTAACAAATCTAATAGGATATATCAATTATTAAATTTGCAATTAATAATCTAAATGACCGAAGAAAAAATAAATAAATAAATAAATAAATAATAATACAAGATATTGTAAGAGTTTAGCTTTTACGTTATAATAATAATAATAATATATATTGCCACACTATAATCGTAAAATAAATTACCTTTATTATTCCGATATCGAAAAAAATAAAAACAATATGATTTATTTATTCTGTAGACGCGTGGGGAAGAAGAATAGTATTCGAGTAATTAAGCATTCTCAGGAGGGGCCAGTCGGCGCTTGGCCACGATAACGCTGAAATCCGCATTACAGCAACGTGGCCGTCGTAAAACTGGCAAATATTCTAAATACATGTTCCTTTAACGAAACTATTATATTCATATTAATTGATTTTCTTATAATATATAATTTCGATAATTACAACTAATTTATTGAGTTTTGAGATCCCGTAAAAGAACTTATTTTAACGTATCTTCGATCATCGATTGTGAATTTGAAATAAAAATTACTGATCCGCATCGATATTCAGGCTCTTCGTAACAAGTCGTGAGCCTAGTATTAGAGCTTATTATGTATAAGATAATAATTATAAAATGAAATATCCACCAGTTGATTCAGTGACATATATTTCGTAGGCCGATGAAGATGAAAATAAAAATAAAAATAAAAATAAAGAAAAAAATAACGAGATGAAAAGAAGGAAGGAAGAAAGAAAGAAAGAAAGAAGCAAAAGTACGAAAAGATATTGTTAAAGGAATGCCATTCGATAAAATAAAAAAAAAACAAAAAAAATATCGTACTAATTTTTTATATTTGTGCGTGGCCGAATATGCACGAAGACGAAGGTAAAATTGGGATTACATGAAGTTATTCGTAAATGAAAAACGTACGACAATATTGTTGTATTGCAATGGTATCTATCACTCGGACCAATGTAAATATATATATATATATATAATACCTGCGATGGCATGTACTGTGAATTATAGGACAGACGTCAAAAGGAAAATTATCAATTACCCCGTATTAATGAGTAAGATTTTCATTGCGCATGTATGGTAAGAAGTTTTTAATATCAAGTGAAATGGAGAACTTGATTCGTGAGCATACGGAGACGGAAAGTTGGCAATGATTGGGCCGATTCGATCGAACGGGAGCAGCGTAATAGCTTTTTCACGCTACCCATGGTCTTTATATTATTATTATTATTTTTAAACGACCGAGGCGAGTATATGACGAAAAATTAATTAATTGTACGTCATTTTATACAGTGATCTTTATGATTTTTATTAGCCTGCGTTCAATAATTGAACCGAAGTCGGCTTTGAAAGAAGGAAGGAAAAGATGCATTGACATTACTGCTAGCCCAAGGTCAGATAATCTTTTCCAGCTCTTGGCTCGCTTTCGCTCACTCAAGAAAACTTAAGGAAACGTACTGCTGGTATATACGGCGCCAGCGCGCCTGCACCGTATCCTGCCTGTGTGTATAGTAGTTATATATACTCTCTACCCATATAAACGTACATACAAGTCGGACGAGTTGAAGGAGTCGGAGGAGTCGGGGAGTTGGTCGAGTGGTTCTAGCGGCATGGATTGGGGGGGTGAGGGGGGTGAGGAGGGGTGAGGAGGGTGAGGGTGAGGGGGAGGAGGAGGAAAAAGTGCCTTGAACTCACGCTACGCGTTGCTACTCTCTGCAATCCTCGTGGTATTGACCTGCGCGGGCGTTTTTCTACGGAAAAACGATTCGAATTGCACGTATACGCTGTTGTTTTCTTTCGTCAATATTTTCTTAGCTTCCCCCACCCCTCCCCCCACCTCTCATTAAAGACAATGCCAACCCCCTTTACATTAGCTCACCCTATAACCCTCAAGCTTGCTTATAATAATAATTCACAAAAGCTTAGCATAGCTTATTAACACGCGCGCGCGCGCGCGCGCGAACGTATAAATTGCTCTTAATATTTCCGTATAAGCCTAATGGAATAAAATGAAATTACTTAACTGGAGCTAATTCTTTGTTTCAAAATCTTTCTACAACTATTCCTCGCGTTAGCTGCTTTTTTTTTTCTTTTCTTTCTTTTCTTTTTTTTTGGGAATTTATCCAAGACTAATTAACATTACACCTTCCCTTTAATTTTATAGTCAACGTGATTTTATTATTCATTTATTTAATTGCCTATATTTAATTATTTTTATTATAATAAACTTTATACGTATTTGTACGAGCAGGGTTATAAAAAAATAAAAATATATATATATATATAATTAATTTATCTGGTTATTCAATCTATTTTGGTCAGCGAGCATTATTGCCTTCGCAAATAAAGATCCCAATATTACATATCTAAATAGTTCGATGATTTTGATTTTCGAATAAAAATGAGTTTTAAAATTGTACAATACAATAATGGACTTGTCATTTGTAGTACTAGCTCATAACTTAAATTATAAATACATTTTTATAGTTCTTAAAGTGACGATTATAATTAAATTTTCTAAACACCAAGTTAATCCGAAATCCATCGTAAAGCAATATTTGCAATATGTCAATTATTACGCAAACAGCGTCAACATTGATTCCATAAATGATATCTTCTAGCTGACCTGTAAAAAAAACCAATTACTGCACTTACATCTAAGCCTGTAAGTAAATATTTCAGTCAATAATTAAAAATCTAAATATTAGCTTTTTTAATTTTACATCATTCCCTCGTTGTTATTAAATTTTATGCTCAGTTAGGTCGAAATAAAGTACGTGATAAAATATTCTAATTAATATGAAATGGCATTGATTGTCTTATAAGAGGGGAAATTGAAAAATCGTGAAAAAAAGTAAATAACATAAATTTTTCCAAACCATTTAAAAATAACGTTAATTTAGAAGTACTTGTAATAACGCGTTATCGAAATTTTTAAAAATTGAGCATAAAAATTTATAATACTTCACGAAACTTGGCGTTCTTTCTTATTTTCGTATTCGTAATGTGGAAGACGAAGTTGCATCGTGGCTGAAAATATTTTCTTAGTTTTAGAGTAATATAATTTCATAAATCGTGTAACGTTTCGTAAATCGTTATTTTATGGAATTCAAATGGTTTTGTTCTAATTGGTCAGTAACTTGCGTAGATCGTAGTGCTTCCCTATTATTATTAACGTTAAAAATCACAAATTATTACGAAAATGTTTGTATTATATATATAAACATTAGTTGTATGCCCATAATGTATAATGAATTTATTTGCTTGTGCCGTTTATAGGGATATTTGCTAGCGGCAGCATCTCAACGATGATTTGTATAAAGCCGAATAATGCCACTCTGGCATTATGTGTAACAGAACATCTAATGCCAACGTACGCTAACGTCGCTGTATTTATTCTAAAGAATATTTGGCATTTCGGTTATAGCCAAAGCACGTTTCGCGCCGAAAACCCTATGGAGCATGAATGGGAAAGCAGCGGAGCAAGAGGCTCAAAAGCGCATGCGTTATATCACCTTAGCCGCCTCGGCAGCGACATAAAACAAGCTGCCATACATGGGGCGAGCGTAAGGCATGGGTTTCGAGGCGGATTCAAGTGCCCCACCATCGGTGTAACTACACGATGCACCATGTAAATTGTAAGTATACGTGCGAATTCTACCAATGGTTAGCGTTCGAATTCTATCCGACCGGCAATATCTCATCAATTATCAAATATACACAGATGAAAATTATCCCTGCTCATTTGCGCTATTATATCCATGCATGTGCTCGTCTTACAGAATTATTTTTTTTAAAAAAAAAGGTTTTAGCACATTCTTGACACGTTCGTTGTTAAACATAACGAATCTGTCTGTCCTCTAGACGCTAGAAATTTTGAGAAATTATAATTTGTAATATTTTGTAATGTTTTGTAGAATACCCGACTACTGAAGCAGTAGTTTCGATAATTAGATAGTTGTAGCGCGCACGCGCATTTATTTATTCGTTTAAATTAAAAATAAAAAAAAAAAAAATAAAAAAATACGTTGAAATTTTAATAGAAATTAAAAAACTATTGCGCTCAACATTTGCTTTAGATATGCGAACAATAATTGTCAAACCATTGTTTAAATCGTTCATTATTATTTACAACATAATGCAAGAGACAATAATGTTTATATATATATATATCACGATTAACATTAACAGGATTATTACTATGATCACTGCGAGAATTATCGCAGTAACCATTTTTATTGTTTTATTCTTGTAATTATTGTTGTTTTCATCAATGCCATTACCATCGTCGTTCCCATCGTCATTCCCATAATTGTCATTATTACGAGCATTTCATCGAGTCATGTTATACATAAACATCATTTTAATTGTCACTGAATATCTATCATCATCCAACATCAGCGGTAAAAAAAAAAAAAACAATAATAAAGAAAAAAAGGATAACGCCGATTGTTGTAATTATAATCATCGCCGGGATCGATACTGCCATCGTTAACGTTAATGATAATATTAAAAGAAAAGAAAAGAAAAGAAAATAGATAAGTGTAATTAAATATATTATTAAAATTTATAAAATAAATTTTTTTTTTTAGTAGAATATGTAATTTATTGAAATTGAAAATATTTCAACTCTGATAAGAACGTAGCCGAATAAGATTGAAATCTTATTTCTTGGCCCAAGTGGCCATAAAGTATTGTAAATATAAATTTTGGTTAGAATTATAGTTGTTAAATGCATTTTATCAATAATAATGCGTCGTAAATATATGGAAAAAGGTCGCTGTATAGTAACGCCGGCTGAAAAAGCAAATAAATGTACGCCTTAGAAAACATCAAGTGCACTACGTAGTAGTTGCTGTATATCATAAGATCTCGCAGAATTTATGTCGTTTGTTCTCTGGATGGTTCTATAGGGCTTTCAATGAACTACATAAGAATGCACAAAGGATACGACCCGCTGTTCGTTCATATATCCTCGAACGCGCTCGGGCACAAAAGAGGCGTCCTTTTAAGAGAGTGTCAGCTCATTCTCGCGGGACAGACGTTTTCATAGACCATCGCGAAAAGTGTTCACGAGTGTTTTGCCCAACGATGCATCGACTTAAGAATCTTCGTCGTCGTCGTCGTCGTCGTCGTCGTCGTCGTCGTCGTCGTCGTCGTCGTCGTCGTCGTCGTCGTCGTCGTAGTCGTCGTCGTCCCAGTCGTCGTCGTCGTCGTCGTCCTAGTCGTCGTCGTCGTCCCAGTCGTCGTCGTCTTACTCGATATGGTTGCACTGGAGGCTCTGGCCTCCGGCCCCCTGCACAACGCGAGTCTCCGACATACGAGTGGGGATAGAGACCCGTTGTTGCGCACTGCTTAGTGACCCGAAACTCGTCAACTCACTTTCTGCGCGATCCTCCTTTATCCTCCCTTCCTACCTCCACCCTCGCCGGCTCTCTATAACTATCTTCGACGTACTTTAGAACCAGACCAGCGTGAGAATCCTTTGCCCTCCTCAGACTCCTCCTCTCTTCCCTTATCCCGCTTACGTTCCTCTTTTTCTTACCTCCCGACCCTCATGTCTGAACATACAATTTTTGGCTTCCACGTAATTCCCTTATTTCTTACGACGGCGCTAAAGCTTGTATTATTGTAATAAATCCTCACATTAATCTTATTCCATAGACGCATAGTGATTCATTCATGTATTCGTAGACTTCATTCATCGTATCTATTTAACATTGTACGATTCAATGAAGAATTCCTGTTACGCATGATTATTTAAAATGATTTTATTTTCTCTAATTCATTGGATAAGCTTAATTGAAGAAGGAAAATTTTCACAACATACCTCATAATTTGCGATTTATTTCCTGTTACAATATACGACGACGATAGAATAATTTTCATTGCATAATAATATATGTAGAGGGAAAAATGTTTTGCGAACAGTCATATACGAGAGGGATCATTTTAACAACCGATTTTTCGTTATCACGTATATTCTTATCATTGAACTATTTTTCTCATCGTTGTGTAATATCTAGCTAGTTTATTTTTTTTTTTTTTTTTTTACTTTTTTTTTATACTTTTTGTTATATGTTTTTACGTAGACTAAGAATCGTAAGTAAAAAAAAATAATGAATTTAAAATAAAGAATTAATGATTCTTCTTTATTTGTTTACGGTTATTGTGAAAGGACATTATTAGAGTGGCTCGCGCCGAGGAAGGGAGGATTTTTTTTCTCTCCCACTTATTGTTATACAGAACGCCAGCATTGAAAATAATTTATAATTACATTTAATTCAATTACATTTAAGACATTAAATGTAATTTAAATCGAAAGATCTTGCAACTTTTTTATTCCATATTTTTTTCTAAATGTATTATTGCAAATGTATATTACAGTAAGCAATTGTTAAACTAATAATATCTGTATAATAAACTTGTTACATAAATTATTTCTTATACATAAGAAAATAGAGAACGTGCCTTCTCGTTTAATCTAAGGATATTTATTTTGTAAATGTAGATTAATTTTTTTTCCTTACTTTAAAATAAAAAAAAAAAATTACAATATAATAGTTGAATGAATTACAATCGTAAAAGAAAAACAACAACAACAACAACAACAACAAATCTAGTTCAATAAAATATCACGATGACTTATTAAGCTTATTTTTTGTAGAACTGCGCGAAATAAAATAATTTACAATGTAATCAACTATTTTTCAATTACGCAGTGATATTCAAAATTAAACAGTTTAATTGGTATTGAATGGAAAATCATTTCCACAATAAGATATATGGGATAAACTTTATTATTTTTAAACAAGTATTAAACAACAGGCGAAAAGTTTAAAACTGAAAATTCATTACTTATGCAATTTAATCTAAAATTGACTGACAACGTGTTACAAAAATGTTATTACCAAATTATAAACAGATTAAAATCTGAAAAAAATCTTATTACGTCCTAAGTTTTTATCTTGAAATTATGCTATCGTTACTTTATACGTAGTAATTAAGATATACGATAAGATAAAATTTCTTAATACAATTTAAATATTATTTAAAAGTGGCATAAGTTCCTTCGTGCTTTATAGCTTTTTAAAACATGAAAAAGTCAAATATGAAAATACCTGTAATACAATTTTACTGTATGGTGAATTATATTATATTCTTTTAAGTCGTAATTGTAATAAGAAAAAAAAATAAATGTCTAGGAGATACGGTTAAATATATTTTTCAGAAGTTAAGTAAGATCAGATAACAATTAAATATATTTTATTAACTTCGAATATGTGTGTGTGTGGATCATGTAACTAAGTAGCGCATAATTTAAGTGAAAATAGGGCGCAATAGGCTGGCTGTCATGATGATGGTGATTATATGTGTACATCGAAAGCTGCAACACTAGAAACTCGAGGGACACGAGGCCACAGAGTATCGCTCGGCTGCTTTGTCACTAATGCGGTATTAAGTAATATAGCTTTCACTGCATCACCTACGCATTAAGGCACCGAATTCCTCACAGACTCCGGTATTTACGGGTCTACGGGTCTACAACTATTAAAATGCTTTCATTTCTATACGAATATATACGGATAGAAAAAAAAAAAATCATTCACATCTGCCAGTTATTATTTCGACCTAAATTATTATTATTATTATCGTTTAAAAAATAATCTAATAAAATTTTACAAAATATAATGCCAAGTGTTGGGTGTAGAAAAATGTCGGAAGCATTGAGTAACCTTTTTTTTTTTTTTTTTTTTACACTGTATATTGTAAATGATGTGTGTTTATAATAATTAGAAAACTATTCGGATTCTCGACAATTTTACCCTCTCATAATTATAATATGAAAATTTAATAAAAATGACTTGATAATCTCTATTACATGCAAATGTTAACATTCTCGGGATAGTAAAGGAAGACAATAGATTCCGCTTCACCTTTTACTTCCAAATTCTCGATCTTAATTAATTAATCGGAATGCTGTATTTTCGAATCAAAGATCATAATTTTTTATTCATTTTATATTAGATATATAATTATTATAAGTCTAGTTCATTAATTTAATATGTAAATTTAAAAAATATATTATATTTTTGAAATTATATTTTTTTACGAATATGATTTGCGCCATTTATGCATACAATTGAATCAATTTATTGTTGATATAAATAACCTACACAGATAAGCTGAATTTAACGAAATTTTTTTAATTCCGTTTGTATCTTTATACAATTTACGATAGAAATTTAAATATAATTTAAATAGATGTTATACAATAAATTCCTATTGAATTAACTATATATTGATTTTAGTTTTAATAAGAATATTAATAGAATTAATTGTTTGTTCGATTTTGTTAAAAATATCAAATAATTTTAAAATGTTTAACGAAATTAAAATTTTCAATTTATTTTATTATTTTCCATTATTTCTATTTTCTTGTTTTAAAATCGAAATACATCGTTTTTCATTTAAATATAGTTTTTATTATTAATATTAATTTCTCTAATACATTAAATTCCGTAAGTGTTAGTAACTAACTTTATAAATTAATGAGTTAATGTTATTGTTAATTACATTATCGAGTAGCTACGATTAAATTGAAATTCGTATAACAAATTCGTATAACGATCCTCACACTAATAGTTACGTACACACATTTTTCTACATTCAGAAATACATATTAAGAATCCTACAAAACATTATAAAAATAATTTTAACGTAAACACACACCCTTACGATCAGTAAAGTAATTACGATTTTGTCATTTTAATAAAACAGGGACAATGGGTGGTTGGTTTATGGGTGTGCGATGTTATACCATTATACCAACAAACGATCTATTATTCCCTCGTGATATATGTAACCAATTAACGAACATGCGGGTCCACGTTCGAATAACATGACAAGCTTGCGTGTCATGAGAATATTAAGCTCCGGTACGCTGGATCAAATATATTTTAATATTGCCAAGTATATCGACGTATTATTAGAAATTGTTTAGAATTCTATAATACGTTCGGAATATTTTATAATGGGTAAATGCGACACTGTCTCTATAACAATTATTTCGAAATAGAAAATAAACGAAAGCAAGTTACGTACAATAATCGAATATCAGTGATTTTTTTTAAAAATCTTACAGTTAAAATTATTATTGCATTGAATATCGTGAATTTAATCGAGACTTCAAATATTTACAGCAAATAAAATTAGTAAAAGTACCAAAAAACTGTCATTTGTTAATTACAATACTATTGGTAATATAACTTGTTCCCAATTAGAAATCCAGTAGTGTAAAATAAACGGATACAAGTTAGACATGCATTAGAGATAAATATATAGATATATAGATATATAGATAGATAGATAGATAAATAGAGAGAGAGAGAGAGAGAGAGAGAGAGAGAGAGATAGAGATAGAGAGAGAGGTGAAAGTATAGTTCTCGGTGAAAGGATTACAACGTAACTTTCTGTAATAATCGCAAGTTCTAAAATACTTTTTTTAGTTTAGTTTTATATCGTAAAAAAATTTTCAATTACCATAAAATAGAAAGAGTTCAAATGAAAATTATTATTTTCATTGCTTACCATGAGTTTAAAATTATATTTTAAATATAATTTAAAGAAGAACTTGGATTTTTGACAATAATAATAATACGTAGGTAAGAAAATGAAGCGAGCTGGCGGTAATAAATTTTCTCCTATATTCATCTGCGTTCGTTACTTTGCTTATATTTATTCCTATATTATGTTTTTTTTTTTTTTTTTTTTTTTTTTTTTTTTTTGCTCAAAATAAACGATCGGCTGGCCAGAGAATTGAATTTAATATCAATATTTAGAATGATCTATTTTCAAAATGCACCCGACATATTTATGAAAATAAATGTTTCGCTGTCTGCTGGCCAAGACTATCTAAATAATGAAAAATACATAAATAAATATATATATATATTTATGTGCATAAGAAAAGAGAGAGAAAAAAATGGGAGAGAGAAATTTACGGTAAGATAATGAAATTTAGGAGGGGTGGGGGGGGACCATTTATAAATACAATGCTGATTTAATTCTTGAAGTTTGAGCGTAAAAAGCGAATAAAGTAGCTCGAAGGGAATTTACTCGAACGGTAGTGAATAATTATTGTTCGGACGATTAGTAGGTGCGCTATCCGAGGTGGAAGTGTTGGAACCCGACAGGGAGGATGCTTTCAAAAATCAATGCTCTCGTATTAGTAAATAGATTTGACCAGGAGGGCAGAGACAGAGAGAGAGAGAGAGAGAGAGAGAGAGAGAGGGTGAGAGAGAGAGAGAGAGAGAAGCGAGAGGAGAGCTAATTGATCGACGTGAAGTTGTTTCGTGAAGCTCCGAGTGACAAGACAAAGGACAAAGCGCGGAAAAGGACCCAGGTAAAGCGCGTTTTCGCATTCTGTCGGCTAAGAGGAAGAGCCAAGCGCAGGCCTACATCCGGATTCCAGGTTCGGATTGTCCATGCGTGAGCGGGTCCCGTGCATTTCTCTGCCTAGTTGAGGCCACTCTACCAGGAAACTCATCAATCCACCGGTTATTTATTCTTATTCTCGTATGAGTCTGACCATAATTATTGAGCTGCGTATTATCGGTGTCCATAGCGAGGGCTTGTCGACTCGGGAGGGAGCGCGCGCGCGCGCGCGCACGCACGCACGCACGCACGCTTACCTACGAGACGGTGGATTCTTGGGCTGGATGCGCGAGCTCGGCCCTAAAGCCAAACATTGCACAAAGCACAAGTCCCTACAACTAATACTTACGGCTACTTTTTCTCTTACGATTTTTTTTCTCTCTCCCCCTCCCCCCCCCCCAACTTTCCTCGTGCGAATGATGCACGAGGATGTTATGCGCTACGACGAGCGAGAGCTACGAATATCCGCCCACCGTTCGTATCGTTCAACCGGTTGATCGAAAATTATTAGAAGAGTGAACGGTGCGCGTTCATTATACGAACGCATTACCGAAGCGACGTTTGGATTTGTTTTTGATCAATTTGTTTTTTGACTCATTCGTGTAACGACAGCTTTTCATTATAACATATTACGATAATCTCAAGCGCTGATTGTCATTATAATTCACAATGATCTTTCAAATAATATATAAAACTTGATTACGGCTCGTCCGTCTTTTGTATTTCGTATTGTAGGACAACGGATCGGCAAAATAAATGGACAAGCAGTGTCATCCCTGCGGGCAACAATATGATTTCTGCAAATTTATAATACGAATGGATGGATCCATAGGAACGTAAAGGGCGACGAAAAATTTGTAAATACTTTTCAAGTGCGGTGGTTGCAAGAAGGGTACAGCCAAGACAAGCGCGAGCATTTATTAACGAAATGGGAAAAAAAACAAAAAAATAACGAATAAAGGTACATTAAAAATAAAAGCGCAGCTTAAATGGGTTGAAGAATTGAAAGTAGTCATGCGAGAAGGGTGCGGAGATAAACCGCAAAATGTGGTTTTGCGAATGCAAAAATAAGTGCATATGCAAATGCGATAGACTACCAAGGAGATGGTGGTTAACAAAGCATGTCCAGCGCGACAGATGCAAGAACGGGCGCAGAGGTTAATAGCCACGTGTGTGTGTACGCGCGAGCGCGCGCGCGCGCGCTCACGCAAGTGTATGAACATACACGCTAGAACGCTTGCACAAAATGTCCCGCCTCCCCCTGCCCCCACCCCCGCCCCTCTTTCTATCACCCACACTTACTTGCTCGCTTTCTCTCTCTCTCTCTCTCCTCACTCTCTCCCTCACTCTCTCTCCCTCACTCTCTCTCCCTCACTCACAGTCTTTCATTGTGTTTTATTGCTTAAATGCTTGAGTAACTGCCTCCACACCTTTCTCTCATTTTCTTTTTTCGATCTTTCTTCATTTTTTCAAAGTTAAACTTTATGGAAATATCTTGCTTTCATAATGATTATTAATATTTATTTCAAATAATAATATTTACTAACAGAATCTGTCAATTGATGAGGAGATGAAAAAAGTAGTATTACAGATATTACAATATCCATACGTGAAATTAATAAGTAAACATATAAAAGAAGCCATTTAGTGGAAAATTAAATATATACCAAAAAAATTATAAACTATAGGTTTTAACGAGATAGTACAGAGTTGTCATAAATTAGTTATGATTCAATTTTTATTTAGACGAAAAATAACGAATGTAAAAAATTTTTATAATACATATGCGCAAGTTTGAAATCAAAGTAAATACAAAGAGGAAGTTGTGAAATGAAAATTTCTTTTTCAACAGAATATCTCTGTACTTGTGCAACGTAGTAATTATTTATTTACTACAATATTGTATCAGAAATAAATTTTGGGTTTTTTTTTTTTTTATACAAAGAAAAAAATTATTTCAACTGAATTAAGAAAATATATTATATATTGATCTCAGCAGTGATCGTTCGATATTTTATTTTACAAATGATCAAAAAGGAATTTATAGCGTAAAGATTTGCGTAAAAAAATTAATTATATTGTAATTTATTTAAGATGATTATAGATAAATTATACTTTTCCAAATGTACTCTATATCTCAGTATTACATTTACGGAAGTAAGGAACTTCCATGCTACTCATACGATTTCTGTGTTTAATATGCTTAATTAAACACAAATGTTCAATTAAACATTTAATTACAAAAACTGTATAATTTAATTAAGAATTCAATGGAAAGCAGACAAAGCAACTTATAATGCCTTAATGTTATAAGATAAATTAACCAGTCTAAATCTGGCAGATACGTTTAGTTTTAGCAAGTAGATTACATTCGCATTTTCTCAGCAAATCAATATGAAATTAATAGATCACTGTGAAATTTAGAAGTTTTATATGTGAATAATATCCTGCGTATGATTCATTATAAAAATTCATTATAAGTGCATTATAAAAACAATTTTTTTTAATTTTCAAAAGAAAACATACCTATTAATAAAGTTGCTTTAAAAAAAAATTATTTGTTTCTATTTCATTTTTTAATTAATTCGTTTGCTAATCAGACTCGTTCTAAACTTTTAAATTAAACGAAATTAGAAAAAAATGTTTTAATTTATAAGATAAAATTATTTTCTATCGCTGAAATCCTAAGCTAAATCTGAAGATTCTGCAACAACAACAACAACGACAACAACAACACAACAACAACGACAACAACAACAACAACAAACAATAATAATAATACTTTGAAATCCATTTTCTACGTGCGATACAAAATTTGTATATTATATCCGGTGTCGAATTAAAAGCTGAAAATCTTTCGTCACGTTAAGATAATAAATTGTTAAATAATCAAGACATTGTTGCGATATTACCCCGTTCCAGAGGATTAATGAAAAAAAAAAAAAAAAAACATTGATAAACGTGTAAATAAAATATTAAGCAAACATATAAATATCTTGTATGGTTCTATATATATATATATATAGGTAATCTGTTGTTTAGGGCTATGATACTAAGCCAATGAAATAGGCTTATTTGATATAAATATTTTTTAGGCTTCAATTAAGTTTTCACCGAGGAAGCCGTAAGGCTAATTATTAATTTTAAAAACTCAACTAATGTAATTAATCACGTATTAAATAATTTTGTAAAATAAAAAAAGAACGATTTCTATTTTTTTTTTTTTTTTTTTTTTTTTTTTATCGTTTCAGTACTACTATCGTATCGAATGTAATTTTACTTATTAATATTATTTGTATTAAATAACCAATGGAATAAATAAATGTATGTATTATAATTAAAAACAGTGAGGGAAATTTTATGCTATAAAATTTTTTCAGTGCATTATATTGAGTTAAATTTTATTGAGTAAATAAATAAATAAATAAATTGAAATTTTTCCTAAGTTCAATTAATTCCTTATTTATTACTGTATAACCCTCTGTATAAATAAATCGTATTCGATTTATTTTTTTTTTTTTTTTTTTTATTTCACAACAATCAGATAAATTATTATGAATAAGTACGTAAACAAAGTATTTCATTGTATTTCATTGACGATTAGAAAATAAATAAAAGCTCTTAAACGAGCCCGTGTGTATACTACAAAGCAACTTGCTGAATAAATATAAGGTTTACAATATCAATATAATAACAAGTTATTACATCTAATTATTACATCTTCTCATATGCATTTTTTCTTTTAGATTTAATAGACAATTATTGAATTTAAACGTCAATTTATAATTATTTAAATTCTTTTTTTTTTTTTTTATTAATATTTAATAATTTAATTGTTTATTAAAATTGTATGAAAAATTTAACTGTATATATTAATAAATAAATAAAGAATAATTATTTTTAAATTTGTCTTTAATAATATCAAAACAGCACATAGTAAAATATTTATACACACACACACACATATATATATATATATTTTAACTTTACGTCTTCGCCACTATAATTTAGTCTAATTTTATCAGATTTTATTATTATACGTATATACATTGAGTATAATTTTCAGAGTAAATTTTAATTTATAATATGCATATTCGTATCAAGTCTACCTTTATAATACAACGTGAATTGTAAGCATGATTCAGTTGATCTCAATAAAATACCACGTTATACTTTCTTTTTCTCAATCTGCCTTGATATTTCATAAAAAAATATATAGTTCATTAAAAATATTCATAATATTTGTATATGAAGAAATTTACGGTAAGCATCATCGCGTCGTCCGTTTAACTTTTATAAAATAACTAATGTATAAAAAAAAAAAAAATCAATATACACGAAATAAATGCACATTGTTCTAATTTCGTCATTTCAATGTATCAAAATTATCAAAATATATATATATATATATATATATTTAGTTATATAATAGGTAACGGGAGCATCAACTGATACCCGCTGATTTTCGATTACTTTACGCGCCGTATAACATAAATATTTCACAATTACATCATACGGCCTATGTATATTAATATGCCAAAGATACATTACAATTAAAATTAGTTGAAGTTTTCACGTATTCCTTCACCATGAATTCGAAATATATTATCAGGCACGAGCAATACTATGTGATAAACACGTCTCACCGAGACACGTTGCTTTATTCCTATTAATAATAATATTAACAACATGAATTACTGTTAATAATTATATCAGCAATTTATTCAATATTTAATTATTCCATTTATGGAATATTTTTTTTTTTGACAAATTTGTATATTTTTTTTTTTTTTTGTTTTGTTTTTGTTTAAACTACAATAAAGCAGTATTACAACTTTGGAATATCGTAATTCCCTAAAGAGTGAAGATTTTAAAGTCACTAAAAAATTTACAAATTATTTACGAAAAAGCTATGATTATTATTAAAAATGCACCGATTATTATATAATGAATAAAACGAGGTAAATGCGATAATAACTTCAGCCATTAATTTGATGATATGTAGAAAAACTCACCCTAGTAATAGTAAAAACGATATATCCTTTCATCCGACGAAAAAAAAAAAAAATAATAAATGTCCACAAAATGTCAAATATAAACAATCAAAACTTTTATCTTTAATGAATCACTTTTCTTCTATAACTAATAATATATATATATATATATATATATATTATTTATACATTATTTCTGTAAGCATATATCTATATACATATATATATACATTTATACGCTTGTTGCACATATGTTCACAAATGCATACAAATTCCAGTCATACAGCCGACTGTTTGTGCGCGTGTGTATGTGTGTGCGTCCGCGGGTGTTTTATTGCATTCGTTGTAACATTAATGTGTATGAAGATATAGGAAAAAAATATAAATACACACGTATATATATGTAAATATATGTACGTAGATAAGTACATAGGGTGAGAATGAATACAGATTTACGTAGATTAGGCATCCACAGATGCACATGTGCATACATGCATGCAGACAATTGCATAATATATATATATATATATATATATAATACTATGTCAAAATTTACGTAGATCTGCTAAATTCAAGCAAGCATGCACAGGCAATTGTGTATATGTTTAACACGTGTACACGTAGGCGCACGCGAGCGTATGGGTATGCAGCCACGTAAGTGTGTGCATATACATAGTCGCGCGCGTTTACGTATAAGTCTGTCGACGTACGACGTATGGGCGCATTGGTATGCATGCATGCAATGCACCCAATCATCGTACAAATTGCCAGTATGCAATCTGTGTGTACGCGTGTATTTCGTGTATTCTTATGAAACTAAATATGACACTTAAACACTACAGAATTCCAATTCACAGTCGAATCGTATACCTCGTATATCGACTTGGGGATAAAGTCAATATTGAAATTAATCAAAGCGTAAAAAATAATGAAAAACGTTTTGAATAAATAAAAATAAAAAAAAAAAAAGAAAAAGAAAAGAAAGAAAAAAAGAAAAAAAGACGCATTATACCGGGCTCTCGTATAATTATTTATATATAAAATATACTATTTATTGAACTGACCGTGAGACCTAACCCGTAGCCAAACTGCTCCGTCTCGCATTGAGCGACGAACTACTAAGAACGAGAACTGACGCGATATTGTGCCCTCGCTCTCTACTTTTCTCATTCTGCCCCCCCTCCCTCCGTCCCTCCCTCCCCCCCCTCCACCGCCACCCCCCCACAGCCACCGCCCCCGCCCCCGCTCGGCCCCCCAGCCTCGCGCGCGCTCGCTCGCTCGCTCGCTCGCTCGCTCAGTCACTCGTGTTCACTATACTTCAAAACTATACATTTGCCTCACCCTGTGTCTACCTTAGCGTCCCCACACGGTCACTCCATCCTTTCTTGTCCTCCCTCCCCCTGCATGCGAATAGCGCTCCGCGAGCGCTCGAGTAGTAGTGGTTGTGGAATGGTAAGACCACAGGAAACCGTAGTCGAGCGGTTAAGACTCGACGAGCCGCACAAGCTCTCACTGCTAGTATCTGTCGACCAAGAGCACACCGGACTCGGGCGACAACCGGCTTACGGAACGCCCTCGGTAGATTTCGCTGCACCTCGGTTCCCTTCGACTCGCTCCTCTTTACTACAAAGGATTCACTTTCAAAGAGAGAGAGAGAGAGAGAGAGAGTAAGATAGAGGCTGCCAAACGTTCGCCTATGTCTCGCACCCTGGGCCGTTGGCGCACGTTTGTGTGAGTAAATGAGCGGTGGATCTGCCCTCGTCTCCCTCTCTCCCTCCCCCCTCTCCCCCTCTCTCTCTATCCCGCTTATCCACCCTCACGTGCCCTTTTCGCATAATCAGCATACGAGTGGACACTTAGACACCGTATGCTAATATAAACTATATTTCGTTATTCTTTTGCTTCTTACTTTTACACGATTTTTTCCGTGAACGATCTCTCCCGCCCCCGCCCACCCCTCTCTCTCTTTCTCTCACTACCTCTAATCCCATTATTCCCGTGGTAAATTGAATATGTTAAATTATGTACATTCTTGAGACGAAAAATTTCAATGGATCTGGAATACCTGAAACTTGTATCTAACATTAATAAAATATAATTTTTAACATTTGAAAATCGATTCAAAGTTCAAAATTCAAATATAATATTTATTTGTATGACTAAAGACTTTTTTTTTTTTCTTTTTTTTTCCCCGCATTAATCATGAGATATACATCTTCCTTTATACATTAATTGTTTATTTATTTATTTATTATTCATTCATTCTTTATGAATAGAATAAAGACATTAATTTGATAAAAATTATAAAAAAAAAACTTTAAATAATTTTTGTAATCTTGACTTATATTCGTATTTTTTCAAATCGTTAAAATAACTTCCTGTTGTGAGAAAAAAGATTTTTGTGTAAATATAATGTGTGTCGATAATTTTATTCCGATTGGATTGCATTGATTGATTGTCAATATCAATGAAATTGATATAGATGACGAAAACGACGAAAATAATAAAAATAGAATATTTTATAAAAAAAAAATTCATTTTTTTTTAATGTTAATTTTTTTTTTATATATACAAGAAAAAATATTTTACTTTAAGAAATCAGAGTTTTATTTAATAGCGTTTTTTTTGTTTTTTTTTTATAAACTTCTATAAAAAATCATTAGATTTTCATTTAGAAATAAAAAACTTGTTTATACAATAAATAAAAGAAATATAATTAATTAAAATTACATATATATATATATATAAGTAAAATTATGTAAAAAAAAAAAATTTGTATTTGAAAATATTTGAATTATGAGTATAAATTAATTTAGGACAATAATAACTTTTCAACTAAATTTGTTTATAATACAAAATAAATATTATGTTTAGCTTTTACTTTATTTCTTTCTTAATAATTCATTAGGGTGTTTCTCTCTTTTTGTTATATTTCTATTTTCATTTATCTACGTATATATTTATATATATATATATATATATATATATATATATATATGTATGTATGTATAATATATATATATAATCTATCACGTTTTAGTTATGAATAAAGGCGCGGCCAACTCATCTGTACTCTTAATAATCGTTTGCTACCGTTCACTACGTTGCGCGGAGAGCCTTCAATCTGACTGGTTAAGTGGATAGAAATAGCTTCCAGTATACTTTAGGTTGCCCCCATGGTATTCGCGATCAAGTCTCCCGTCGACATAATAAAATGCTCAAAACCGGCCTTCGATAATGTTATACTCCCTTTTCTTTTCGTAACGGAACATCATATATGCGCTTGTCACGATGGAATGTGGAAAACCATTGCATAAAGTACGCGCGTCCTAGAGATAGATAGAGCTAGACAGATAGAGAGAGATAGAGAGAGATAGAGAGAGAGAGAGATAGAGAGAGATAGAGAGAGAGAGAGAGAGAGAGAGAGAATGTGGCAGACGGAGAATTTGGGGGGGAAAATTCTATAGAAACAATTGCAAATACAATGACTAATAGAGCGATCGAAATTCAGTTTCAGATAATAATCAAATACTTTATGTAGTCAAAAATATTCTAAAAAGAAATAAATCTTTAAGTGAGGTCTGGATGTACAAAAATTAAAATAAATGGCCCTTATTTTAGATACCTTACATCATTAAAAGTATTTGAAAATGTTTTTTTTTTTAAGATTATATAAGAAAGAAAACTTTTTTCAGAATTCATAATTAATATTTTTTATTATTAAAATGTTATTTATTGTACCCTGATATTATAAAAGCGATAATTTGGAATGAAATGAAATTAATAACTGATAATATTGAGGATATTTATTGAAAATCGATTGTAACTTTAGAAAATTTTAGAAAACCGTCATTTAATGTTCATTTTAATACGGACATAATTTTTAGAATATTTATTATATTTAAATTGCATTGTACGATATATTACTATATCATGTAAGGAAAAGAATATATTGTAAAGATGAAAGTATATATTTTAAATATGAAATATGAAATTAAATATATTGGAGAGTATATTCGAAAGAAAGTTAACACAAACAAAAATATCTTAAATATCCTATGTACAGTTGATGCAAGAAATTATAGAAAAACAATTAATTAATAATTTCTGGATTTCGGACCTCAAAATATGTTTCTTTTATTCAAAAATATATTTCAAACAATCAAATTTGCTCTCTCTCTCTCTCTCACTCAAATCTCTCTTTCTCACTCACTGTAACCCACACTCTCATGCTGATGTGATGTATTATCAGATGATACACACACATATATATATATATATATATGACGAATAAAGAAATTTTTCGCAGCATTTATTAGAATTGAACAGAATAAGTTTTAAGACTTTAAAAATTTAAGATGAAGGAAACATAGAGTTTTTAATTATTTTATTATGGGCGCAATAAAACATAATTTTTAAATTAATTTTTATGATATTTGTCAATATATTTTAAATACATTTCCTTTAAATTCTATTACTTTCACGAGTTCAGTCTCCAAAAGAAAAGTGAAATTTCTTTTAAATACAATATCTTTGATAACTGCAGATACCTTTCAAACATATATATATATATATATATATCTATTAATTTTATATTTATCATGAAATATTTTTAAAAAAAAAAAAAGCAGAAGTTTCTGCTGTAAGAAATACAATCGAATTAATAAAAAAAATTACCTAATATATCGATTGAATATCTTTACATTTAATCACTTTGGGAAGCTAATTGTAAATAAAAATGAATGTATTGAAAATATTTAGACCTTCGCTTTGTAATTGCAAACGTATTTGCTAAATGAAACGTAACTTTCTTGTATAAAAAAAAAAAAGTTTTCAGTTTTTCATTTTTAACGATTTATTATTATAATTTAATTACGTGTTATAAATATCAGACAAAGAATTTTATTAATTAGTAATAGCTCTTCACTGCGGCTTCGGAATAAAAATGAAACGAGCTCTCTGCAAAAAGTCTTCTCTCGGAATATCGAAGAAATTAAAATAATCGTAAATAAAGGAAAGCAGAAAAAAGAAAGAAAAAAGCAAAGAAAGATATTTGTATGATAATATGATTACGTGATAATAGAAATTATACTACTATAAGGAATACTTTATTAAAGAAAGTACAATCATGCAGGTACGCATGACTGCAAATACGGTGGAGAGAGAGAGAGGAAAAATTTTTTGTTCCCGGATGATCTACGTGGCTCAAAGATGTTAACAAAATCCTATTCGCGCGTGCATAATTTAAGGAGCTCCGGATAATGTAATATATCGAATGTCCTTTCGGGTATAATATAACAGTCTCACCGGTTATCGCATCGATCACCCGTCAGCAGCACTCCACTCTATTGCATAAAGTCGTCTAGTCATTAAGCCTCGCGACCAAATAGGTCGATAATTCAAAATATAAACACTTGAGAAAAATCCACTAAAAAAAAAAAAAAAAAAAAAAAAAAAAAAAAATACACAAGCAGTGGATAAATAAATATAAATATAAAGCGGTTCATGAGAACGCGATGAGTAAACAATGGAAAAATTCCCAGAGAATATTTACTATATAATAGGGGCCAAATCATTTTTTTTTTTTCTTTTCTTTTACCCACTCTTTGTAAAATTGTCATAGTATATTAAATATATATATATATATAAAAAGATAGAGAGAAATTTATGCGGATGAAAAGTCACCCCAATAAATAAATAAATAATAAGCGGTCGGGCTTTAATACAAGTAAAACTAATAAAAGAGTAGCTGTGATTGTAAAAGCTTTTAGTTAGGGGAGGCTGTTTACGGGCGAAGCAAAGCAGCACAACCGCTTACGACATATCAAGCGGAATTCGGCTAATTAAGCAGCGCTTATCCTCGCGGTGCGCTCGCACAATAAGGCCAGCAGACTGTTTAACGTTGTAGTAATTTATTAACGGCCAAACCAGTGACTACGAGGCATTATGGGACAAAACGGTGTAGGACGCGAGTTCCAGTCAATCATAACAATGTCAATTGTTAAATAAAGTAAAGGTATCGCGCCATGTCCCCGTAAGGATAAAAAAAAAAAAAAAAAAAAAGACATCTTCTGGGGTTATTTTACTTTGAATTTGTTTAATAATCGATTGTAACGAGGGCCGATATTTTATTTCGTCGAGGCGAGGCTCGGCTTAACCATACATCTTCAATAGCATACGTTCGCAATCTTTGTTAACTATATCAACTATAGTTTACAGTCCGATATGTACATGTATCGGCATAAATGTAGGAGTAAGTTTTTACGGATGTCAGGCGTAATCTCGTTGACGGAAGTACGTGTAATTGTTGCATTTATTGTACTCGTTAATTGGGGGTTATATTGTTATCCGGCCGAGTGAAGTAGTATTCGGCCCGATGAAGATGGTAAAAATGAAAGTTGACTCGATGTCCTAACAGTAAAGGAAGACAGTGCAAGCAAAACTCGATCTCGCTCGCGCGGTCTTTGCCAGCGACGTCCATTAATTTTCTCAGCGAAAAGGTATAGTTTGCCCTCCTCGGCGGCCAATACAACAGAGAGATAGAGAGAGAGAGCAGAGAGAGAGAGCAGAGAGCAGAGAGAGAGCAGAGAGCAGAGAGCAGAGAGAGAGAGAGAGAGAGTAGCCCAGCCTCTCCTTATGCCTGCATGGCAGGCAAAGGTCGGCGAAGCATAGCTCTGTCATATAAAACATGTACGGGGATATACTGGCAAAGCGAGGCGAGGCGAGGCGAGGCGAGCCTCGGGTGATGATTTTCGAGACGCAGCCGTAGAGATTCTCTCGGATCTCCCGTTGTTTTCGGCCGCAGGGCTCGAAGCAGCATCCGAAGGGGGAGTAGTAGTAGCCTCGGTCATTTCACTACTTCTCTCGACTGCCAGTCGTGACGCCGGCATATGAGCCCATGCAATTAACTCCCTCTTGCCACCCACCACCCTTCACACGCATAAAAACCTTTATAATTTTTACGTACAAAAAAGTGTAAAAAATATACAGGCAGGCAGACGGGCAGACGGGCAGACGGGCAGACGGGCAGGCAGACTGACTGACTGACTGACTGACTGACTGAAAAAAAATCTGCAAAAAAAAAAAAAAACGTTAAAATGCGTATGGGAACTATAATAACAAAAGCCAAGTAAATCCTTTACAAATCTCCCAGCTTCTTCGCATTTGCTTGAGAAAATATTCGAGCCGTTTTGTCAATACGTTTGCGAATTTTTTTTCACGCACCGTAAGTATTTTCATCAATTTTATTATCACCTCGCTCGTTACATCTCAATCGTTATACATTCGATAGCTTGAGTATTCGACAATACTTGTATAGGGAGGGAATCGTATTTTTCAATTTTTCAACTACTTTGCCCGTATTTCGCTAGTCCTCGAATAACATTAATACCATCTTGTACAGAGCTAATACGAGCTATTAAGCGCACGTATTAAGCGCACGCATTTAAGGTTTTCACCCAAATTTATAAGCCTGCCCGTGGCTAAATCCAATATATAGATATATATATATATATCAACTGTAATGCTAATCTTATAGGTTATACATGAAATATTTGTAATGTGTCGTCACAATGAATCATTATTTACCGATAAAAGTAATTCACCTTACTCGAATTCGAATTGTTTTGAAACTCATCGATGTATTTCCATAATTAATTTCTTCAATTAGCATAATTAATTGTGTTAGGAAATAAATACGAGAGAGTTTTCAATGCTGCACGCGCGCGCGCGCGCGCGCAATAATGGTAATAATTCTTGTACACGATCATTGTAAGTATTTATATATATATATATACACAGAACAGTTTATTTAAATAATTTATTGTATCTTTCATGGATATATGTGAAGTATCCAAGGCATGCATTGATTGAAAAATAGTTGAATTTTGAAGGAATAAATTTATCAATTTGTATTATAATATCTTATAGAATTTATAAAAATATCGATCTTTGCGGTTACTTTTAAGATTTTGTTATTTATTAATGGATTACGAAATATATTAGAGGAGCTCGATACAAATGATAAATTTACAGACAAAACAAAATACAGTCGCATTTCCTCGATGATTATTATATTTATTATCTTTATTGTATAAAAAGATAATAATGCGAAATAATGTGAAATATCATTTAGGGACGCTCGAAATAATTTTGAAATACTTCTTAGTGAATTATTCAATTTAGATATTAAAGTCAGACGCTATTCATTATATTTCTGTAGCAATAATATTAATTTAAGTAAACTGAAATTCTACTTGAAACGTCGGATTTGTGTAACTAGAAACAATAAATGGGATTTTGAGCGAATTGCAATTGCACGCTATTCAAATACTATTATACGATTTATGATGGTCTATAGTTTTTTTTTCGCGTTAAAGCGGCGTTAATCCCGTTCCCAATACTAATACATTTATTACATTAAATACATTTATTTCATACTCTGCAATTATATCATGCTAAATTAAAGCAGTTTATTTGGTATATTATAAACGTTAAAAACTTTTTTAAAAAAAATACGTTCAGGCCTCAATTTTAATATTATAATTAATATCGTGTTTTCGGAGTATCGTTACTGCGTTACTAATTATTATTGAATATATGACCTCTCCTCGATTATGCATTGTACGTAGTATTTGAGTCGCCGAACGAAAGCTTCCTTGAGCTTTTACCGAATTATGCTTCGAACAAAAAGCAGCATCGTCGTAAAGAAACAGCTTTCGTACTTCCTCGTCCTTCTCTTGCACAGCTGGGGGGTGGGGGGGGGCCCTTACATTGCACGTAATTGGGTAGTACACGGCATCGCTAGCCCATGTAACCCTGATCCTTTGTTAAACGGCCCAACATGACTTCACAGTTTACTAATAATCCACCAAAGTAGATTAAAATAGAGGTACTCAATGTAAAATCACAAACACTTATCATATCCACGAATTTTAAGTTTAGAATACATTTACAATACAAACGCATAGTTACAGATCTATTCGAAATCCATTTCCTGCAATTACAATACTCGTCATTCGTGTCAATTTATCTTCCTTGATAAAAAAAAAAAATTATTAAGATTCTTTCAGTGTCATGCTGCTGAATTACTGGATTTAAATCTATTATTAATTATTTAATTCTTATGCTTTTTTTTTTTTTTTTTTTTACTCCTGTTCACTTTTAATGATTATTATGAAAGTAATATTCGAAAGAAAATGAATATTACGTATAAGAAGTGTGGAACATTAAAATTTTGCGCTCTACTCAAGATATTGTTCGTGCGTTTATCATATAATGTGATGAATGAATGAATTCTGACAATTTTTTGCTAATAAATCATCGTGGGCGTGATTTGTAAAAGATCGTGGATTTTCTAGTGAGTATTCGCAGATCCTCCATCGGCTTATGTTGCGTAACGAATGCGTAGCATTTTTAAATTCGGATATCCGACTTGTCCGATTAATAAATAATAAACTCAAAATAATAAATGAATATGTTTTTTTCTTCTTCCCCCCCCCCCTCTCCCCTTTATATGTCTTTTTCGAAAAAATTGTTATGCTCGGGCAGCGCACGTGAGCAATAATAATACGTACAAATACGGCATACGTCAGTCGTTCGGCCATTACAATCTCAACGTATTCGTGAAGCTAAATGCATAAGACTCTGAAAGTCAGAACATAAATTTATTTAATTCTATGCTTCGACGCCATCGTAAAGTCAACTGTCCCTCCATCCCCCCTCTCCCTCCCCCCCAGAGATAATAAGCTACAGATGGCCTCGCGATTTTCCTGTCCCTTTTTTTTTTTTTTTTTTCGAGGCGCACTTTACGACACTACGTAAACCTCGTTTTTGTTTCTAAAGACACATCGATTCGCTTTCGCTCGACCCTGTCTCCATATTAACATTATATATACTGCACATGCACGACAGCATAATGTTCTAAATAACAATAACGAAATTAAGTATTTTTTCTGGTATCCACTAATAAAAAAAAAGAAAAAAAATTGATCTAATAAACTTCTACTATCAGCACTGACTAATTTTGGTAACATTTTTAACTATTTATGATTTATTACATGCTTTTCTTTCTTTCCTTTCTTTTTTTCTATTTATTTTTTTTTTTTATTTTCTGTTGTTATACACCAAAAGAAATATCAATTCTACTGTATTATTATATTCTCGATTGTTTGTTCAATATTAAAGAAAAGAAAAAAAAAAAAGGTTTATTTATGAAGAATATTTTTCTTATCGAGTGCATTCATTGTGATATGTTAAAGTAGGACATTTTAATTATTTAAAATACAATTTTTATATTACACACAGCTTTAAAAAGGAAAGAAAATTTTATCTACATATCTATCGTTTCTAACTCGTATCATTGTATTTTATCTATTTTATGTATGTAAAAAAATTATATCTGTCACTTTGTATTCGCATTATAATATTATTCTAATACCTGGAATTTATGGCCAATCTAGTCAATTCAACAATGTGAAGCTGAAGTAGTTGCAAATTTTATAATTCATAAATTTATAATTTTGAGTTAGTAATGGATAATAAAATTGTAAAAATTATGAAAGAGAGGGAGAGAGAGAGAGAGAGAGAATAATATTAATAGGAAAATTAATAGGAGTAAGAAAGTTTATCTTTAAAAATAGCATTGTCATTAATTAATACTTCAATTATATATATATATATATTCCAATGGTTAAAAAGCTGTAATTTATGTGTAGACATAACATTAAACTTGCTTATTCTACCATTCTATTTTATAGCCAATGCTGTTGCGTATTTTCACGTTCATATGCACAAAACGTATGCGGCGTCTCACGCGACCCTCCTTTTAAAAATCGACAGTTATTTCATGTCGTCTGGCCCATCCGCGGGCTCCTCGCGACCCCCCCCCCCAGCTAGCCGATTTCGACTATCGGCCTCGAGCTCACAACTTTGCATCAACTAACTCCACTCGACCCTAATCTACAACCGCGAAAGACTCCGTTCCCCAATATTTCCCATTTACTTACGTCTTCCCCGAGACAGCGATCCCAAGGCCATCCTGTCGGGCCATTTCCTTGGTACTGCTGCGCTCGCAAGCCACTGACCCGCACTCGGCAGCATCGTCGGCCCCCTTCAACGAAAACAAAACGCTAATCTGCTGCACAACTCCAGACCCACTAAGCTGACGAACAAACCTTGCCCTTGCCCTTGCCCTTGCCCTTGCCCTTGCCCTTTTAAAATTCTAATAAATACTTCGGAGTGCAAAAATAAAAAATGAAATAATAATAATAAATAAATAAATAAATAAATATATAAATAAATAAATAAATAAATAAAAGTAAGAATTTATTTCAAACTTGTTTTAACAGATTAAAAATTGTTAAACCATGTGTTGCTTACCGATGCGATAGTATTTTTGAAGTTTTTAAAGCTTTTGATTTAGCCGTACGTGTGTTTAATTCAGTTGCTGGGGACGATATCGTTGCCGTGTCAATTCGGACAAAAAGCTGCTTCAAAAAGCCTTTTAAGGAAATATGCATTAAAGGGTAAATAAATCAAAAGTCGATAAAATATTAATAAAATATATTAGCCCGTATAGCTTGAAATGCATTATAAGCACAAAAAATAAACAGTAGAATAAAGCTTAATTGGTCAGACAAGTTCGTACATTTCGTACAACGGGCGCATTTATTTTTAACGATCATACTATTTCCTTGGACTTATATAATAAAATGCATTCTATTACTATGAATTATACCTAAGAGCAACCAAATGTATTTTACACGAATGGTTCAGGAGATACCCGAAAAGTTTTTGGAATTTACTTAAATTTTATGAAAAATCAGAATCTGGATTCACGACTTTGTTTGATGTAGGACGCTAATAGTCGCCTTCTTACTGAGTACATCTCAGTAAGGATTACGAAGCCAATGGTTAATTAAATATCCATAACAATAGACGTTATGAACTGAAAGAATTAGTATAGCTAGATTTTCAAATAATTCGTTGAAATCAAAACTTTAGTTTGAATTTTAAAATGATTAATGATCCTAGTGTTGCGTATTAATGTGCTCTCATTAGTAAAGATCATCAAATCTAAACATATTTACTAATAAATATTAACTAATATTAATAATTAATGCTATGCCCAATACAATATTAATGAGTAATTATTAAATAATTTCGAGAACATATTACATCGGAAGACGTAACTTAGCAAATGCAAATTCTTGCTTATGAATTTCTAAGATATTTTCTTTTGAAAATTTAGATTAAAAAGGAAAGTATACATTTATGCAACGTGAGTGATGATATGAATTTTTTTACATCGAAACGAAAAAGTAGCATCGGTATAAGAATCTTGATATTATATAAATAATCATGTCAGGCAATCCATTCAACAAATGTATGTATTCCGTCTCTTGCATTTATATCCGTCGCGCAGAGCTAACAAACAAACAAACAAACAAACAAACAAACAAACAAACAAAAAAAATAAATAAAATAAAAATAGTTACAAAGTATTCATCGATCTGCTGTACTCCTGTCTGATTGTTTCCTAAAGTCTTTTCAATTAAAGTACTGATGGCGCGTCACGGGGATAATAGAATCCGATTCCAAGTGCATAACGGTTGCGAACGAGGAAACGCATTATTTTCTCGTTAAATGGACACGTCCGATGCGATCATTTGTGACCACGAAGTCACCATTGTCCATTAAAAGTAGATCGTGTAAAACAGGAGCCCATTAATTGCTCATCCAATTTCCTCTTCCCCCCGCCGAATGGCCGCTCTAACGATTCCGTCTACATTTAAGCACGCGTTCCTTAACTTCCCTTAAGATTTAAAATTCATGTTAAGCACTTGATATGATTAAACGTTAATTATATAGTTCGGCTGTGCAGCTTACGGATTATCCATTCGAGCACTAAATTCGAATGCTTGATTTTCGAATAATAATTTCAAGTGGAGGTGAAATTTTAATATAAATTTTTATTTATTTTTTTTTTTTTTTTTTTTTTTTTTTTTCAAAGGACTGCTTTTAAATTGAATTCCTACGCAAGTGTCCTCTGTATTGTGTGAATTTAATTTTGCGAACGATTTCGAAAAAGGAATTGCAAGTACACGAGACCGAGATAGGACCAAGAGTTTCCATAGTTATAAATATTCTGCTACTGTACGTGAAAATAAGTATATATATATATATATAAAAAAGTCATTCTGATATCGTTATATTGAATACATTGTAAATATGTTTATAATATAAGTCCCGATGATTAATGATTAGCTAGTTTTAATTATAAATATATAAAGAAATCTTGTTGATTTTTGTCCGCTCGAGTCGAGTAACATAAAAATAAATGGCCAAAAAAAAGCTGCGCTTGTGCACGGCTGCTTGTACATTACAATGCAAAACAACGAAACAACGAAACAACGAAACAACAAAAAAAAAAAAAAAAAACGAACGTCAAACTCTTTAATGGTATAGGCGATGTATTTTATTTCGATCCGTTCCGATTCATTTTCGATAGGACGATTGATTGAAGGGCACGCCGACCCTTGATTTTCACTGTAGACGGACGGATAAACTGTGGCCTGGGGTTATTGGGGTTATTGGGGTTATTGGGGTTTAATTGGCGCGACCTTGTCTCGGAAAACCAATGGAAATATTAGATTTACGGAAGAGAAGTTCCGTAATTTAGTCGCAACTCCGTTTATTGCATTTCACAAGCCATCCCGCAACAATGTTATCGCGCTAAACTCGCGCGCGTCCTCCCGTTTATATTGATACGAGGCTAGGATGAACGTGAACAGGTCGCCTAATTCGTATCCTCCGTACATTTGCATTAAAACAAATACAACGATACGTATGAAACGGTCGGTTTACGCACGTTAGTCGGTTGCTTGTGCACCGCATACACGGTTAAGCCTTAACGTAACGTAACCTACAGCTTCAAAAAAAAAAAAAAAAAAAATAAACCAATAATTATTTTCAGGCTCAAAAAACGAAAGCACGTATTTACGAATCGCATCGCGTATACTCGCCTCTACTCAATACCTTTATTTATTTAACGAGGTGTATTTTTGTTGTTGTTGTTGTTGTTTTTTTTTTTTTTTTTTTTTTTTTTTTTTTTTTTTGTATTAAAACCTTACGACTCTTAGGGATGCTGTTTTTATAATCAACTATAGTAGTATGCAGTAACGTAATCATTAGGATGGAGTTTTTACGTTTACATTTTCAATTAATTAGAATATAAAAATAAAAATTGTTCCTCCTTACTTGTGCTCAGTACTTAAGGGAGGGGGTGGGGTGGGGGGAGGCGGATATAATCTAGCGCCCTCTGTAAGGCTACAATCTAAATTAAATTTACGTACTAAAAAAATTTACAATTCAATCAAAATATTTTATATTTTATCTATAAAATTTTGTGAGAATATTCATCCGCATCGGATTTATAGATTTTTTTTTTTAATAGGTTATTGGGGATAAAATAAAAAAAAAAAAAAATAAAAAAAAAAAAACCTATTTAGAATTTATTCGCCCAAGTATTTTGAAAAATATAAATACTTATAAATTTTATCTCTCGAATGTAAAATATGTGAATAATTTACAGTGCAGCTATTCATTATGTTTAAAATAATTATAAATGAAGGCTCTTCTCTGAGGCGTATTTTTCGTAAAATCAATAATTTTTAAAAGATAATACATTACTTCATTTTTATAGAATTATTGTATCATTCGGATACGGATCTCTTGAGCGGCCAACAAAATGAAATTAGTCTTTATACGTACGAATTTCGTACGATAATAAGATATTACATTTATTTATTAACAAGTGAAAAATTATTAAAAGTCCTCTATTGAGTGCTGCAACAGTTTTAAAAATAATACAGCTAGTTTGATGTTAAACAAATAATTGTATAAAAAGGATAAGAAATGGACGAACCGAATAGTGGTTTTATTGCAGTTCACTTAGGTAAAATTTTATTTAAAATGTCAATACATTATTTTTCAATGTAAACATATGTGTTATTTTTTAAGGGGCAGGACAACATTCCAATTCATTGAAAAGTAAATATAAAAAACTCAGCCAAGATGCATGTGAAAAGGTAGCTTTAATTTCATACTACAAATCCTTTTAAATAAAGAAATATAAAATTTAATTGAGTTAATTCTGCCTAGGGAATAGAATCTCTAAGGTCATCTAATAATGTATTAGAAGCGGTTGTAAATGCAGTTACTGTTTTGGAAAATTCTTCATTAACAAATGCTGGATATGGATCCAATTTAACTTATGATGGAAATGTTGAATGCGATGCAAGTGTTATGGATGGATCGAACCTACAGTATGGGGCAGTTGGAGCAATTAGTGGTGTTAAAAATCCAATCGAAGTAGCAAAGTATTTGTGTCATTTCCAGACAGTCAATATAGGACACGGCAGGGTACCGCCTAGGTAATATTAAGTTTTTAATATTAAGCGTCGTTAAATTATATATTAATGTAATATCATTATATAAGGTTTATGTTTTAGTTTTTTAGTAGGTTCAGGTGCACTTACATGGGCTAAGGAAATGGGAATTCAATGTGTACCCCCTGAAAATTTAATATCAAGTAATATATATATATATATATTTCATTTAGGTGCTTAAATTATTAATTAAATTTTTTTTTTTTCAGTGAAAGCTGAAAAGGTATACAAGCACTATAAAAGAAAAGTAAAAACTGATATTGATGAAATTAATCAGGTATATTATATACAATAATAACTGTGTGATAATCAGTTTTATTAATAAATAAAATGTTTTAGCAATTGAAAAAACGAATGGATACAGTTGGTGCTGTTTGTGTGGATCAATTTGGTAATATTGCATCTGCATGTTCAAGTGGGGGAATTATTTTAAAATATCCAGGACGTGTTGGACAAGTAATATAAGAATTTTCTTTATTTAAAAGAAAATTCAGAAGTTTTCTTTATTTATTTAAAAGAAAATTCAGAAGTTTTCTTTATTTAATAGAAAAGAATGTGTATAAATAGTATTCAGATTTCTTTAATTGTTAGTTTTTTATCCAAAGAATTAATTTGATATAATGAATTATATCCAATAATATATTATAGGCTGCTATTTGGGGTTGTGGTACTTGGGCTAGTAAGGGAAATGTTTCTGTTGGAACTAGTACATCAGGATGTGGGGAACATCTTGTACGAACTACATTAGCTCGTACAATTGCAGAATCAATTATTGAAACGAATTGCCCTACTACAAGCTTATATACTGCGATGCAATTAAATTTTATTAGTAAGTATAAATTCAATGGTAATATCAATATATTTTCGAACTAAAATATTTATTATATTTAAGATTCTAGATTACTACAGGGCTTAACAGAAAAATTTGGAGGCGTTATAGCAATTAGATATTCTGCCAATGAAGATTGTGGTGACTTTCTTTGGAGTCATTCAACAAATAGCATGATAATAGGATATATGCATTCAGACGATAAATCAGCAAAGGTGAGACTTGTGAATTTAAAATTTTAAAATTTTAAAAACATTTCTTTTGATATTATTTTAGAGTCATATGTCTAATTTACTATCCCTTGATATCGGGAAAAAGGCAGTTGTGGAAGGGATCACCTTTAAATTACAAAGAAGTAGAACAAAATAAATAATATATAATTTATTGTATTTTTATTTTTTAAAAAATGTATATATATATATAAAATGTTTTTTTCTATGTTGACATACCAATTGATTTTTTATATTTATTTTCTAAATATATATATATAAATATATATGTATATATATATCCCTTTATAACAATACAGTTACTCAGGGGACTGTAAAGTCATAGTATATCATGAGGATGAAATTAATAAAGCCAAATTACTTGGCATAAACCGCATAAACCTTTTTAGTTTCATGCCTGTGCACAAAAAATTGACAATATGCCTAAAAGTTTGTAACAAATTACAAATAAACATTTAATATTATCCATTTTCTTAGTCTCTAATGTTACCGGCCCGAGACCCTACATCCATTACTATTTTATCGGCAAAATTATTTGACATATTAAATATTGCATTTTTATAAGCTAAAGTTCTGGGTTTATCATTAAAAAAAAAAAACATTATTTGATGTATCTAAGAACGAAAAAAAGGAAGAAAAAAAAAAAAAAAAATTACGTAAGAATAATTTTTTTTATAAATATGCAAGTCCGTGATCGACTTGCATCATGATGATGATCCAAGATCATCATAGCTTGTATAATAAGGGTCAGAGTTTATATTATCGCTTCGTAGCTCTTTAATGTCTCGAGCAAATGTAAATCACCAAGATTATCACTAGTCGAATTACTACTTTTAAATAGGCCGTTTAAAGAAAATTCTTACGGTCCAAGTGCGTAAAGCACACCCGATTCCCGAGAAACGCTCGAACAACGTAAGAAGTTAAAAAAAACACCAAAATACTCGGTATGTTTTTTCGGCTTTTATAAAATTGTTCCGAGATGCCGAGAGATCCTGCGGATAAAATTCCGCAAAACTTCTCTTTCCTTCCTTGTAATTTGTATTTTTTTTTTTTTTTTTTTTTTTTTTTTTGTATTTCCATAGCATTAGCTTTTCAGAGGCCAGCCAGGTATTAATCAATGAATTGTATCTTATGCAAAGTGTTAAAAAAATTTTCGGCTTTCGTCGTCGTGAGTTATATCGTCTTGCGAGATCCGGCGTCCAAGCGATACATTGAACGCCGGATCTCGATCCTCGCCGACACGAAATTACCACGTACTTTAAGGCGATTTACAAAGCTCCCGCGGCTCCTGACAAGCCGCGCGAACTCGCACAAGTAATTTTCCTCCTCATATTCAAATCTCTGCTCTCTCTGCTCTGTCTTTTCCTCTTTTAACTTTTTGCTCGACACGAGATATGAATGGTAAACGTAACGCGTATACCCAATCGTATGTAATTGTTGTTGTTATAATATTACTACGACTTCGTCCAAACCTTCGTTTTCTTTTATACTCATTTCGCGTTCAAGGGCTGACTCTTGAACGTCCGTAACCCGTAACATATACAATACCACATAATGGTATTATATAAAATAATTAATAATAATAATAATAACCGAATCAAGTGGATAAAGAGTACGAGAGTAATCGATGAAGTAAACGTATTCCATTGGGATTCGAATCTTCTGAAGCTGTTATAAAAAAGAACATTGTCGAGGCCAGCCGACTATTATTAGTCATTGGGTATTTTTTGCCTACGATTGCCTATGATCGATCGATCTCAACTATTGTTTAAATTTCATTTTAATTCCAAACCATGTGCGCGCCAATTTTTTTTTTTATTATTTCCAAGTTTCCATAGGACGGAAGCTCAAAAGCGTAGAGGGTTATTGGGGTTATTATTCCGATTTGTGGAACGAGAAATTCGGAATCAGGAAATGGGGATTGTCACTAGCTCGGCTTCCTTTCTACGACGTGCTCCACCACCAACATGCAGAAGGTACATTATTTTTCATAAAGCTCAAAAAATCTGATTGTTACATTTTTTTTTTTTATTACGATAATCGTATTTTAATGTTATGTATGGTAATTCTTTCAGAAACACAAGCAGCAAATCCATTCTGTCCAAGTCTTTGGGCGTAAGGTAAGTTAAATGAAAGCGTCGAGTAATAGGTTACGTTTCGGCATGCCTCCAATGTAGTGTAACAACAACATAAAACAATATCGATTCTTAATAACGATTTTCTTTATGCATTTTATTATTTATGTAGAAAAGTGCCACAGCCGTTGCCTACTGCAAACGAGGTCGTGGAGTTTTGCGAGTAAATGGACGTCCTTTGGAATTGGTAGAACCAAGAGTTCTCCAATACAAGCTACAGGAGCCAATTTTACTCCTTGGAAAGGTTTAAAACTTAAATAGTTATTTTATGCATTTTTTTTTTTTTTTTTTTTTTTTTTTTTTTTTAAAAAAATAGAAAGTTATAATTAAAATTCGTGTTTTTTTTTTCTTTCATTTTTTTTTTATATAGGAAAAATTCTCCGAAGTTGACATCAGAGTTAGGGTGAATGGTGGAGGACATGTTGCTCAAATATATGCCATTCGACAGGCGATTTCAAAGGCTCTTGTCGCATATTATCAGAAATGTAAGACTTTCATTATCATTTTCATACATTAAACCTTAGATTAAGTATCTCTTGGTTTATATATTATATTTTTGTATCATTAGCGATTTCGGCCAATTTAAATAAATCGTATTATAATCTTATAACCCGTAAATTGATAAATACAAATAAATATACAATAAATGTTTTAGATGTTGACGAAGCCAGTAAAAAAGAAATTAAGGACATTCTAATTCAATACGATAGAACGTTATTGGTTGCTGACCCAAGAAGGTGCGAGCCAAAGAAGTTCGGCGGTCCTGGAGCACGTGCTAGATATCAAAAATCTTATCGTTAAATGTAAACACATACATTATGTGTTCATTTTTATGAAATAAAAACTTTAAATATCTATCAGTTTTTCTTTATTCTTCTACAATATTTTAATAATAATTGTTTATATAAAGATTAAATAGTTCAAACGTTTAAATTTGCAAGATTAATAAAGTATAATGGGTGGTTAGTCTATATTTAATGACGAATATCGTACTTTTTTTTTTTATATATTGGAACTGATAAATGAGAGGGTGAAGAGGGGGATCACGTGTTTATGTACATATCTATATATATATATATATATATATATATATACCATACGGAAAAGTGAATCTTTTATACAATGAAATTTGCGTCGATAATAATTTACGTATAAAAGCAGATTCCTTATTAATTACAAACATGAAAAATCGATTTAATACTTATGATTTGGTGTGCTCTGTAACAGAACTTCAGAAGTGAGTATTTATGGGCCACTTAAATTTAAAAAGTATTTGTAATTTATGGGTTATGATACTTTATTTAGTAACGTTATTTAAAGATTAATTTGTATTTATTTAAATTCTGTGTAGGCTCGTGGGTATGCGTGTAAATCAAGTTTATGATATAGATCGTAAAACTTATTTAATTCGCTTACAACGTAGTGAAGAAAAGTGTATTTTATTATTAGAATCAGGTAATCGTATACATACAACAGCTTTTGAATGGCCTAAAAATGTAGCGCCTTCTGGTTTTTCAATGAAGGTATAAATTACTGTTATTCAACATCACTAATATTTCATTATTTCAATTCGTTTTAATTATAGCTTTGTTTTTTAATTTTAGATGCGTAAGCATCTTAAAAATAAGCGTCTTGAAAGTTTGAAGCAAGTTGGCGTTGACAGAATAATAGACCTTCAATTTGGAAGCAGCCAAGCTGCCTACCACATTATTTTAGAATTATACGATCGTGGAAATATTATACTTACCGATCATGAAATGATGATATTAAATATTTTAAGGCCCCATACAGAAGCAGACAAAATAAGGTAAAAGTGTAACAATATCAATATTTATTAATTTGTTATGAAAGTTTTATTGAGAATGTAAGAATCATAGATTACATCCTAATGATTGCATGTAATTGTAATATTGCCATACTGGTTATATTCTTTAATTTAGATTGGCTGTAAATACAAGATATCCTATATTTAGAGCTCATACGAAATTGATACCCACGCTAAGTGAACTTGAAGATATTATGAAAAAAGCGAAGCCAGGGGAAAACTTAAAAAAAATTTTAAATCCATATTTAGAAGTAGGTGCAGCTGTAATAGAACACGTTCTCATACAAAGTAATTTCCCATTAGGCTGTAAGTTAGACAAGCAATTCGATGTAGACAATGATATTGAAAGGTTGTATGCTGCTCTTATAAAGGCAGAGGAAATGTTCAAAAGTGCAAAAACAGATGTATCAAAAGGTTATATTATACAGAAAAGAGAAAATAAGCCCCTGCACAGTGGAGGTGATGAATTTGTATATGCAAATATTGAATTTCACCCCTTTTTATATGAGCAATGTAAGGCCCAACTTTATAAAGAATATGAATCGTTTGATAAAGCAGTTGACGAATACTTTTCTACAATGGAAAGTCAAAAGCTAGATTTAAAAGTATTGCAGCAAGAGCGCGAGGCTTTCAAGAAATTAGAAAATGTAAAAAGGGATCACAATCAAAGACTGATTTCGTTAGGAAAGACTCAAGAAATAGATAAACAACGAGCTGAGTTAATAACAAGAAATCAGCAGCTAGTGGATAGCGCTATTAGGGCGATTCAGAGTGCCTTAGCAAGCCAAATGTCTTGGGAAGATATAAATATCTTTGTACACGAAGCACAGGCTAAAAAGGATCCCGTAGCATGTGTCATCAAAGAATTGAAATTAAATACTAATCATATTTCTTTATTATTAAGTGATCCTTATGAAGACAGCGACGAGGATGAGCCGCAATTGAAGCCAATGACTCTAGATATTGATTTGGGGTATTCAGCATTTGCCAACGCAACAAGGTATTACAATCAGAAACGTTCGGCTGCCAACAAGCAACAGAAAACGATCGAATCTCAAGGGAAAGCTTTAAAGTCTGCAGAGAAGAAGACGAAACAGGCTTTGAAGGAAGTGCAAGCTATTCATACTATAAATAAAGCAAGGAAGGTATATTGGTTTGAGAAGTTTTATTGGTTCATTACATCAGAAAATTATTTAGGTAGGCGGCCCCATCATGTCTCGTTAAAATATTTCATCGAAATTTTCAATAACTCAAATTTTCTTATTGGATTGTAGTAATTGGAGGAAGAGACCAACAGCAGAACGATTTAGTTGTGAAAAGATACTTACGAAGCGGTGATATTTATATCCATGCCGATATAACGGGCGCCAGTTCAGTTGTCATTAAGAATCCCGACGGAGGTCCCGTTCCACCAAAGTCTTTGGCCGAAGCTGGAACAATGGCCATTGCCTACAGGTGGTATACCGAGCCTAGCCAAAGAAACTCGGGATTTCGTAAAAATAAAAATACCTTTAATTCGACGGTATTTCGAATTGATTGGTCTTTATTTGGGGACGTAAGACGTAATTTGGGGTTGCAATTGCAAATTTCGTTACGCGCGTAATGGCTTGCCACGAGCGAGCGATCATTCCCCCCCCCCCCCCACCAATAACCCCTCGTCTTCTCGGGCAGGGTTTTCAAGGGCTGCGGGGAAGGATTTTGGCCTCCTTCGGCCGCAGTCTTCCGAGACGGTTTTCTCGAAGCGCGAGCCTCCCCCTGCTCGCTTTCCCCCCTCCCTCTCACATACTCGTACCAGAAAAAGAAAAAGGGTTTCCTGAAATCGCTAATCTCGAGTATCGATATTTTCATCTGCAGCTTCGAAAAATCATCGAAAAAACACGTTTGCCCATTTAACGTTTTAAAAATAGTTTTCTAAACATTTGCCAACATTTGATCTTGAAATATTATGCCTTCAGTTACGGAATGGTCAAGCTTTTCTCTCTCCTTCCCTTCTTTCTTTTAGGCTACTTTCGCGGGGGAATAATAATCCCAAGGAACTTAAAAAAAAGAAAATAAATAAATAAATAAATGCCCATAAAAATATACATGCGGATACATTGGACCTATCGATAACAATATATATATATATATATATTATTTATTTACGCACCAAAGCAGTCAGTTAAGAGCGTTACAGGCGATCGCGTATATTTTACGCGTGAAAGCTCACCTTCCGCAAGTTTCGTTGCTTCGGCATAATCATAACAATCGAATAGATTAATAATTGAAATCTATAACTCAATGTTATATTGATTATATTGATTTTTTTTTTCTCTCTCTCTCTCAATTAGCATTGCATGGGAAGCTAAAGTAATAGTCGGTGCGTATTGGGTAAACAGCGATCAGGTGTCTAAAACGGCGCCGACCGGAGAGTATCTCACGACCGGGTCCTTCATGATTCGAGGGAAAAAAAATTACATACCCCCATGTCAACTGGTAATGGGATTGGGCTTTTTATTTCGTCTGGAGGACGGTTCGATTGAAAGGCACAGGAATGAAAGGCGGGTCAGAAGCATCGACGAAGCCGACGATCTCGATCATATTGCCGAGTCGTATAACGAAATCGAATTGGACGATGACATCAATGGCGGCACGTATACCTTCGATTCTCCATTAAATTAAAACATAATTAAAACAATATTGTACTCTCTCTCTCTCTCTCTCTCTCTCTCTCGTGTGGCACGCTTTTTAATTTTAACGTAAAAAAAAAAAAAAAAAAAAATGTATCTTCGCAGACGTCGAAGATAATCCGAGGGCAGAGGAGCATTTGCAAACCATTAATGAAGAGGTAATCGAGGACGTTGACAAAGCGCCTGTCGGAGATGGCAACGACGCTAATGGGGACGACGACGACGACGACGACGACGACGACGACGACGACGAGGGTAAATACCTTTTTCCCGATACGCGGATTAAGCTAGACCTATCAGGGCCAAGGTAAGTAATTGCAATAATAAAGTATAATTGTTAAGGATATTGTGCCGTGGCTACATACAGAGGAGACTCGCGCTAATCTCCAACTGATGTAATGATGATACATCGTGTCGTGATTTTAGGGTGAAATTTCGCGTGGACGATGCGCAAGCGTTGTCAACGATAGAAAAGGATGCCGACAATGTGATACATTCCTCGAGGGATACCGCGTCGACCCTCGTTCAACCCCCAACAAACACTCGTAGTACGGATGTTGCAAAAAATTCAACAAAATCCGCCTTCAATGCCGAAGGGGGGGATGCTGCGTCCGACGGTGCTGTTGGCGCGGAGGCGAGAAAAACTCACTCCTCGGGTCTGAAAAGAGGACAGAGGGGAAAACTGAAGAAGATTAAAGAAAAATACAAGGATCAGGACGAGGAAGATAAAAAAATATTAATGGCCATTTTACAGGTAAACCTTTTTTTACATTCGCGTTACATTCGCGTTCACGGATTGCAGGATTTAATAAAAGGGTTATTGGGCTAAGTTTTGAATTGACCTTGAAATTTAGTCTGCCGGGACGTCGAATGAGCACAAGCGGAAAAATAAAAACAAGGATCCCTCTGGCCCGAAGCAGCACGGCGTCAAGAAAAATGCCCCACCGAAAGTCGGGAATACATCCCAACAAGACATCAAGGCGAACGAATATAATATTGACGACGAAGATGGGGTCCCGTTCTACAAAGTTGACATGCTCGAACAGCTGACTGGCAAACCACTGCAGGAAGATGAATTGTTATTCTCGGTACCAGTCATTGCCCCTTACAGCACACTGCAGAACTACAAGTTTGTATTATTGATCAATAAATCAAAAGTATAGAAATACAAGAATTGTCAAGTACGATCGATATGTTTCTAGGTTTAAAGTGAAATTAACGCCCGGGACTGGGAAGAGGGGAAAAGCTGCCAAAACCGCGATTGCTGTTTTCCTAAAGGATAAATCCATAACGGCCAGAGAAAAGGATCTTTTAAAATCAGTTAAAGATGAGAACGTTGCGAGAAACATACCTGGGAAAGTGAAAATTAGTGCTCCACAAATGCAAAAATTAAAAAAATAGTTATCATTTTTAAAACGTTGTATTTGGAGATTAGTAAAGTGTAAAAATTTATATTAAAACTGTGTCAGTATATATAATATGCATATATCATACGATATAAGAATTATTATAATGATGTAAAGTATTTATTAAAATAAAGATTATTTTCTAGTAAACGTCTTAAACGTATTAAAAAGTCTTTATTACAAAACAGCATCGTAGCTAATGCTTTAAAATAATTCAATACTGATAAAGTAATCGCGGCAAAAATAACAAATAATGCTTAATCGTTCGAAATTTTCTGTATCTATAAACGAATTTTATATATTGCGACAATATTTTTCGCAAGGATTATTTTAACAAGTAAGTATTTTACTTTTTAAAATTTTGGAATTTGAAACTAGTCTCGTTCAATCATCATAGCTTTCTTCAAATATGTCCTTTTCACTATCATATTCTGATCTATTCAGTACTCGCTTTGGGGTCTCATCTTTCTTTTTACTGTACGAGACTTTCGATGCCGGTCGAGATCGTGTACCTTTTGATATCGATATCACCTATTATAAGATTTTCATACAATTCTTTTGATAATTAATAACAATTTGAGCTATTGATTGTAAATTTGTAATTCTTACCTCAGGCTCAGAATCTGTTATTGACGAATCTACTTGTTTTGTTAATTTCCTTCGACTTCTTTTAGTAACTGGCCTCGACACCGATTCATCGTTCGTCTGACTAGTTTTCGTTTTCCTTTTTTTAATTTGTACTTCGTACTGAGCATCACCATCAATATTTGTTAACAATTGTTTCCTAATATCTTTTCCGCTCATACATTTTTCATCTAAAATAACTAAATCAATACTACTGTTGAGAGAAACATTCTCTGGTGTTAGATTCTGCTTTTCTCTTGTATTTCTTTTCAATGAGCCAAGCTTCAATTTCTTATTCGAATTTTTATTTTCAATTGCGTTAGCCTTCGTTTTCTTTGGTGTTGATGATGGTTTGTCAAATTTTTTAAAAGAAAATTCTAATTTACTATTTGGCGTATGATTAAGTTTCTGCAAGCCTTTTACAAGTATATCTCTAAATTTATTATAATTTGGCGTTTCGTTAAATTTCATGGAACCCAATAATAACATAAATTGACAAACAGGTAATGGAGGCTCTATTATAAAACATTCTTTCAAAAATTTTTGTACATTATTAAATGCTCTCTCCTTTTGCTGTTGAACTGTGGATGGATCCTTTAAATTTTCCTCCCACGGTAAAGAGCCATGCAACCATTGAATCATATTATAAAGTAAGATTTCAAAATCCCCTCTCATTGTTGGCACTGAATCAAACAATAATATCAATTTATTATTTAAAATTATCTTATAAAAAGTGAGAGTAATTAAGACTTTACCTCCCACGTGAGCATCCCTACTAGTGTATTCTATAGTACCATTATGAGCTTTTTTAGGGTCTAATTTGTATTCATTTTTTGTAGTAAAATGTGATGCTAAACCAAAATCAACTAAAAACACGTTATTTTGTGTTTTTAGGTCAAGTAATAAATTTGCTCCCTTAATGTCAGCATGCACATAGGTCCTACCGTGAATGTACTCTAATACGTTTATCTGAGAATTTATAAAATAAATATGTGTAATAAATCGCAGAGATCGAAATAAGCCGTGAAAATCTAAAATTAATTAAATTACAATTTGCCATGCTAGTTTATATACTGTGTGTTCTGGAAATTTTTTTCCATTTTCCAAAAACAATTTCCATATATCTTTTCCATAGCGTTCCATAACAATGAATCGATATTTTTTATTATTATACTCATGACTACCCGAACCAAGAAAAGGTGGCATTCCAAGATAATCAAGTTTCTTTTCCCTCTTCCAATTATCGACTAAAATAAATATTCATGTTTGTAATTATTTAAGAGATTGTAAAAAGGTTTTATAAAAAATCAAATATAGACAATATTAACTGTCGCTTTGGCTTGCATTTCGCATATAAAAATGCATTTCAACGAACAGGGGGCCATTTTCATGTGGTTCCTGTAAAATATTAAAACAATTAATTAATGAAGAAAAAAAAAAGGATGCTACGTATTAAGGATATAAGTTACTTGCAATTTTAATAACAGCAGGATACTCATTAGGTGTCTTATCTTTATAAGGTGCGGCTAAATATAAAATGACAATTGTAATGTTTATAGAAAATGACGTTTCAAAAATATTAATAAACCAATACTTTACCAGCGTAAATTTCCCCGAATCCGCCAACGCCAATAGAAGAACTAATAATCCAACGCTGTTTTTTTAAATCCGTAATTATTTCACCTTTCGGTATTGGATCCGGTAGCTTATATCCATTGGTCGTTTTTTTTCTATTAGCCTTTTTTATTAACATCTTCGACATCTTTGAGGTTACAAAAATTCGTAAACAAATTCAACTAGAAAATTTTCGACTCCTTTATAACCGAAACTCGCTTAGTTAAAAAATAATGACTAATAATTCAAATATATATATATATACATACATATACATACATATACGTGCATATCTAAATATATTTATAAATATTTATATTTATATATATATATATATGAATATGTATATATATATCTATATATATCTATATATATATATATCTATATATATATATATATATCTATATATATATATATATATATATGTACATACACAAGGGCGCAAACGTGAACGTGCGTATATCCTATGAGGTATCATGAACAGCGAGCAAAGTAATTAAAGATCCAGCATGTACATACAGCGTATGAATGAAAATTAAATAAACTGAAGCTGTTATTATTAAGAGATTCGCAAAGAAACGTTTTGTATCTCTGTTGTTATGGGAATCCAGGAGGGAATTCGACGCGCTCGAGTTAAGGTGAGAGTGCGAGGAAGCCCCCCGGCAGAAAGCAAGCTACCTCGGCCAACAACGTATTGTCCGGTCACAGGTTTTGACGGTTACACCTCTCGAGTCTTGTACACTCGCGTGTTACAAGAAGGGCCTCTGCGCGCACACCTACCTAAAACACATCATAACGAGGACATGGACAGAAAGAGCAGCTGTTCCCCCCGTCCCCCGTCCGCCATCCCCTCCCCAACCACCGTTTTATTTTTACGCGCTACGAAAGTCGCGTCGCTGCTGGAATTATTTATCAGCTTGATGAGAATTATATAATTTAGGCTGCTTGGGTTAAATAATAAACTAATGCTTGTTCAATCACCTGAAAATCCCTCTTGATGTTCGGTTCTCAATTGCTAATTTATACGCGGATACGCTGGCAATCCATCATCATAATCATTATTATTATTATTATTATTAAATGGGGGACTGGGACTTTTTGTTGGGCACCACACATCGGGACGCTGGCAAGTTGATTCGAGCAATAGAAGAGCTAATCATTACAGATCTAACATTAATTACGATCGATGGAAGAAGAGAATCAATCGTTAGGGCGCCGTTGAGGTAAAAAGAGCGCACGCGCCTCGCACGTTGCTCGCAGCGCTCTTTAGCCGGATTTGAAAATTATTAAAAAAAAAAAAAAAAAAAAGAAGGCAAAGGATAGGAGAAAAGCGACGTAACGAGGAAGTAGTAATAATATACGGCCTTTACCGTCCCAAATACCGTGAAGCCTTTTAAAACATTGGACTAGTCATAGTCATGTCTTGGATAACGGTACATTCTTGGATAACATTTTTTCTTCCTCAATGAGTCGCCCATTTAATGGCATTATCATACGTAAGAGTGCCCTTCAATACTCGGTAATCGTGTTTTTTTTTTTTTTTTTTTTTTTTTTTTTTATTTACAATTACGTTTCTTTACTTTTCATTTCATAAGGGATACAACGGGACTAGAGATGTTGGGCACAATTGCAACAGAGACGAGTAACATCAAGGATTCGTCAGATTCTATGATCAATGCCAATGATGCTTCAGAAAGTGATTCAGAGCAGAACGCTTGTGGTGGTGTCACGACTCCGCAGCAGTCTACTTCAGAACTCAAGAGTATCGATAACTCCATATTTAATACTATTTCTAAAATAGTTAACCCCGCAGCTAAGGTGAAGTATCGTTGCCAGCCCCGATCTACACAGCCTATTATAAAAACAGCAATATTTAAATCTTACGTTGGAATATTATTGTGTAGGTACCGGAAATACAAGATTTCAAAATTGTTAAGCCTATTAGTAGAGGAGCATTTGGAAAAGTATTCGTAGGTTATAAGAAATCTAATCCTGATCAGATTTATGCTATCAAAGTAATGAAGAAAAATGAAATGATTCACAAAAATATGGCTTCTCAGGTGGTGATAGAAAGAAACGCACTCGCACTGGTCAGAAGCCCTTACTGTGTTCAGCTTTTCTATTCCCTTCAATCTATTACCAGTGTTTATTTGGTGATGGAGTACATGGTTGGGGGCGATTTAAAAAGTTTACTGGGAGTTTATGGATACATGGAAGAAGCAATGGCTGCCTTTTATACAGCAGAAGTTACCCTGGCATTGGAATATCTGCATTCTCATGGGATAGTACATCGGGATCTCAAGCCCGATAATATGCTGCTATCCAAGGAAGGGCACGTTAAATTAACGGACTTTGGTCTAAGCAAAATATCGTCTCTTCATCGCGATCTTGAGATTTCTGATTTAGTTAATTGCACGCCAAGTTTGTGCGCAAGAACACCAGGACAGCTGCTCTCCTTGACATCTCACCTAACATTTGACTCTGGCATTAAATCAGCAATAAGTGGAGATTCAAATATTCTGAACTCTAGTGAAAGAAGTAATCCAGCCATAGACTTATTGCCCGAGCTTCAAATGAGAGCCAATCATCATTCCCATAATTCATCTAATTCGATTGTTTCCTCAGGTGTACCCTCTGGCGATTATTCCCGTGTATCTGGCATCACGCCTTTCCAATCCGCCGAAGATATAAGAATCTCGGTATTTTCCAACGAGAGTTCAACGGCGAGCAGCTATCACACTTGCGAGGCCTCCTCCTCGGCGGCAACATCGGAGGTGTCGTCGACTACCGCTACGGCGAGCGACAATGTTATCGAGGAGGAGGAGGTGGAGGAGGAGGAGGAGGAGGACGAGTCGACCCTCGAGGCCGAACAATCGCAACCACTGCAGCAGCAGCAGCAGCAGCAGCAGCAGCAGCAGCAGCACCACTGCAGCAGCAGCAACCACTGCCTCATCAGACGAGTCCGCTGAGCACGTGCAAAAACACATTGGCCAGAGGTACAAAGAGAAAAAGGAGAAATCAGCCGATGCCGAGCACCGGCCTTACGCGAGAAATCTGCTTAATGGGTCTGGACGGCGATTTAACGCCGAAGAGAAAGAATCGCGGGCAGATGTTCGCCTGTAGAAGTCCACCGAGGGCCGCGATGGCATTCGCCGGCAAGGCCGAGGAGGCTGACGGCACGATGAGAACGGAGGACGGTGGCGAGTCGGCGAGAGTGGCCTTCAGCACGCCGGTCTCCTCGGCGAAGCAGCGACCGCCTCGCCACGAAGAAGGCGCCGCGTCCAGGAAGGACGAGGACAAAGCGTCGCACATCAAGTCGACGAGATTCGATTTGCCAGCGGCGAGTGCAGCGTCGGATTCGACGAGCGACGACTTGAATGGCGAGCACGAGCACGAGCACGAGCACGAGCACAGATCGCCACCGGGTATCTCACCAATTAAGACCCCGGCCTCGTCGGGCAACAACTTCACGGCCTACAGGACCCCAAAGTCTGTGAGGAGGGGCACGCAAGGCGGCATCAATCGCTCGGACGACAGGATTCTCGGCACGCCAGATTACTTAGCCCCAGAATTGCTTTTACGACAAGGTACTTAATTGCCAAGGCTTTTTACAGTCGTCACGCAAAAGGGACATTCGCCGACGTCCTGATCACGTCATTAAAAAAACATCATTAATCTAATTGATAAAATGTAATCGCACAATTGCAATCGCCGATTGCACTCGGTTGGCGACGCTCAGCCTCGGTTGGCGAAATAAGCGAGCTTGCCACCTCTCGCTCTTTTGCCAATAATAATCGCAAACGTGCCTGCGAATTAATATAATGCGTTGATACGTAGGTCATGGATCGGCTGTTGATTGGTGGGCATTGGGCGTCTGTCTTTTCGAGTTCTGCACGGGGGTGCCGCCCTTCAACGACGAGACCCCCCAAGCCGTATTCGCTAACATACTCGCCCGGGACGTGCCTTGGCCGAAGGGCGAGGAGAGCTTGTCGGCGAACGCTAACGAGGCCATCGATTCTCTGCTGACGCTCGATCAGATTGCACGGCCGACTGCCAAGGAGGTGCGGTCAATGAAACTCTTTCAGGAGTTTCCGTGGAGCGAGCCTCATAAGGCCATGCCGCCCTTCGTACCCCAACCTGACGATAATTACGACACATGTTACTTTCAAGGTACGGCCCTTTAAATTCATCTTCAAGTCGAATACCTATCGATGCCATCCACGCCGCCTCACCCGCCCCCCCCCCCCAAACCAACCCGTTATCCCTACCTGCACTCGACCCCCCTTTTCCCAACATCCACCTTCGCCCACGACAAATTACGACAAATTACGACAAATTATTCAATTCGGTTACGCAACAGTAATACGATGAAATTACTTGGCTTATAAAAAATTCACGATTCCCTTGTCTGTAACTTCGAGTACCCCCACCCCCTGTATACTTATCTGTATACGAATGTAGTAAATCGTATACTCGCCGTCGTATCGTTAAGGGACGGACTGGCTTTTTATACAATCGTGATATAGGACATGATATACGCAATAGTAGAAATATTATTATTATTAATAATAAGTTGTTTTCCCTATCTTTTCTTTTCCTAACTATTGTCAAAAATAAAACATAAATAAATAAGGCTTATTTTATATTAGTGTAAATAATTATTTATTTCAGTAGATGTAACGTAATGCATAATAGACTTACTTTTTATAACAATTAAAATGCCCATTTTAACAAATTTTATTAATTCACTTCCACTTAATCGAACTACTTACATTTTAATGATATTTAAATGATTAAATGAGTATGTTTACAATCGCTTAAATCGTTTAAATATAATATACATATACATATATATATATATATATTTTCAAGAATTTTGAAGACAGTAAGTAAATGATATTACATGTAATAAAGTATTTCAAGTTCAAAAAATAAACTATTATATTTTAATTAAACAATTATTTGTTTAATATTTCGCATTAAAAATAATTTCAAATATTTTTGCCTTATGCTGATATAAAATAAAAAGTTATATACAATTTTATACTATTAAATATATTCTATTAGTCTATCTTACATTCTATTAGTTTAAAAGTATATATGTGTATTTAGAAATAAGAAGCGAGTTGCGCATCTGTTTATTGATATAATTTTTCTTCTTCTCTTTTCTTTCAGCTCGTAATATTTTACAACATCTTAACGTCAGCAGCTGCGACACATGACCTAAAATTCCTTGGAAAAAACTGTCTACTAAAATTAACTTTAGCTATACACGTTGTACGTTGGATTATTTATTTTTTCTTTCTTTTAAATTTTAATTGTAACTCTTAATTTTTGTATGCGGGCGTATGTACAACGTTAATACGGAAGGCTGCTTCACGACTCGTGTTAGCCAGCGATTTCTAAATGAAAATTAGCAATAATAACCAAAATGAAAGAGCAATTATTGTTATGTGATTTAAGAATTATAATAGAATGTATGCAATGATGCCTTTGTACTAAATGTTGTGCACGCCTCATGGTACCGAGAGGTACTTTGATAAGAACGAGATTCGTGCCAAACTATGTACACACGGAATAAGATTTTTTAATTAGTGTGGGCCGTGAAAGTTTTTATTTCAAATTTTTCTATCTCGATCACAATTACAGTTGTAATAAGACTCTTGTCGAGGATAACAAAAGCCTGATTGTTTCCAAAGAATCTTAGAAGTTAATTCAAAAAAAAAAAAACTCAATTATTCAAGTGTTTTAAATTTAGTATTTAATAAAATTTTAGTTATATTAATTTTGATAGTACGACGTAATAATAATACGATATAATAATTAAAAATAATTTAAAATAATAATTTCCTTAAAAGCCGTGCAATGCTTTTTTTTTTTTTTTTTTTTTTTTTTTTTTTTTTTTTTTTTTGTAGAAATACATCTTTCTAAATGATGGGCTTTCAATACCAGGCCAATAATGCAATTAATGTGTAATAGAGGGATTACCGGGCTCAAGTATTCTTATTAGCTGTACGCGACGATTCGTGCGTTTCTTTCTTACGGGTAATTTACTAACGGGGAAACAAGGTATCAGGCCTGCGAAAATGTATCGATATAAAAATTATGAGAGCGGAAGTGGGGGGGGGAGGAGGGATAGGGAAGCGAATGTGCGAGCGATCTTTCGATGATGGGTAACGGGAAGCTGCTGAATATGTGTCAGTGCGAAAGAAATGACAAGATAGAGACTAATAATATTAATTAATTCAGTGGAAATATAATAGATTAAGATTGCGCAGATCGATTTACTTGAGATTTTTGTAAATCCAGGGTAGGAAGTGGGTAACACGGGTATAAACTCCCGGATATTGACCTTTGCCGCAACCTATTCCCCAACTAACGATGCCCACTTGGGTCCATCTGCCGTCGTTTACCATTAAAGGTCCGCCGCTGTCGCCCTAAAAATAATTATTTATATTAAAAGTTCAGGGATTTAAAAAACAAAAGAAGTAGAAGCCTCTTATAAAGAGCCATGTATCATATGAAATGGAAACATATTAAAAATGTAAACGTATGAGCTTTCAAGTACACGATTCCGCCCACATTTTTGCCCCTGCTTGTCTCTGCAAAGCCATATTTAATTCTTTAATTTTAAAGTAGCATAAATTATTTACAATAACAATCCCTCTGATATTTTATTAAATAAATGCCGAATCTGGTAATTTAATATCTCGATTAAGCACACGGTTTTATATTACTTGAAAATAAATGAAAACGAGTACATATCTATATATATATATATCAAACGTAGATCAAAGGAAGGATTAAATGTAAATCGCAATAATCTCGATTATAAGTAGCAGAGGAATTAACGATAAGATTTAACATAGACTATGTTAGACATTAAAATAATAATAACAACAACAGCAACAACAACAACAACAACAACAGCAATGACAACAACTCGATAAGTGAATTTGAGACTAATGTATGTATGTATGTATGTATGTATGTATGTATGTATGTATGTATGTATGTATGTATGTATGCATGTATGTATGTATGTATATACATTTTTCCTTATAAGCTTTAGAGATATTTATAATTACGTACAGAGCAAGAATCTCTGCTGGCTTCTCCGGCGCAAAGGAAACTTTCAACAATTCCACCAGGAGCAGCGCCACCGTACTTTTGCTTGCAAACGGCATTCGACCAAATTGGAATGTTCACTTGTTGGAGCTTACCCGGCGCTGGCCCACCTACAATATTTCACAATAAGAACTTTATGTGCCGGCTCGCTTACGCGTTCACGCATGTCATGCATTAGCGTGCCCGGACCGCTTCTGTCCTCGTGTGCTCGTGCGCTCGTGTGCTCGTGCCCTCCTGTGCCCTACTACACCCTTGTAGGCGTATACACTGTAAAACGAATTCCTCGCGAAAGCCCCCGCCCCCGCCCAACTCATTTCTAATTAATGATAAGTTATTACGGATGTATTTTTCTACCTTTAAAGGCCGTTAATCGTTCACGGAAGGCCTTTATTAATCTTCAGTCGGCAGTCGTAAAAGGATTTCAAATAAATATAAATGCACATACGCATTCTGTATATAAATTAATAAATAAATGAAAATAAATGTATGAGTAAATTAAAACACGTGTTAATAATGTACGATAGCGAATAATTGTTTTTAGAAGCTTATGTAATACGAGCAGCTACGAAACCAAGTGAGAGATGATTATATAAAAAAAAAAAAAAAAAATCTTTAACTATATTAAAACTCGCGCGCAAGCCTCAAAATATGTAACGCGAACACGAGTAATGAGACTTTGATTTTAATAACTTTGACGTTAAGGTGACTTTTAGTGATGCCAATGAAAGAAGGAAGATAAACACACACAGATACAGTTTATGTAAGATTTTTTTTTTGGACGGTAAGTTAAATCATCGTCGTTAAAAAGAAATATGCAGCGAAGTGGGGGGGGTGAGGGGAAAAAAGAAGAAGAAGAGGAGAAGAGGAAGAGGAAGAGGAAGAAATAGAAGAAAACCAAAGTGAGAATGAGGAAAGAAAGTTGAGGGGTTATTGTTGAAGGATGCTACTTACCCTCCCTGAGGGAGCCCCACCCGATGACCGTTGCCTTCTTGCCAACGTAAAGGTTGGCGCCAGATGGCAGACAGACCGGCCTTACCGTTTCGCTGAACTCGACCGGCTCATTGAGGGTAAGGATCGCGACGTCGTTGTACAGGGTGCGCATGTCGAAGCCCCGGTGGCGCACAACGCGCTTCACGCGCTTTTCAATGTGCCGTACCTCCAGGGGCGTTTTGATATCGTAATCTCCGAGCCGGACCGTGAGCCGGGCGACATCCCACGAGTTCATCCTACGGGGGAGAGAAAGTAAATAATGTGCCGATTTTTCAGCCCAAGCTCTCCGCCGGAACGATTCCGCCATTCGCGACCACCAGCCGACTACCTCTCTACCTTTCCCTCTCACCCTCCCCGCCGCCCACCTCGCTTATACCGGCCGCTTATATAACGACCCGGCGATGAACCAGGTTAATCCGCACCAGGGTGACAAGCACCTCGGCAGCAGCAGCAGCAGCAGAGGAGGCGGTGGAGGCGGTGGTGGTGGTGGTGGTGAGAGAGTCGCTCGAGAGGCTTTACGTAAGTGAGCCGATTGTTTGGACGGGTCGCGCGACGAACTTACTGAGCGACGCAGTGGGCGGCGGTGAGGATGTGCTTGTTGTCGATGAGCGAGCCGCCGCAGATGTGCCGACCGGCGTTAAAGAGACCGGCGATCCAGGGCCACTCGCCGAGCTGAGTCGTCAGACCGCCGACGATCCTCTCGGCGTCCTGGTCCCCATTCTTTGCCCCGCAGCCTGAATTTTCTATGGAGGAGGGGCTGCTCGTAGGCTGGCCAAGCACAGTTCCCGGGGACGTCTGTGACGATTGCTGCGTGGTCGTTAATGGGACGAAGCTCGTAGGGGGGGGCTTGGTCGAGCCCGATGGCAATCCGCCTCCGGGCCTCTTTGTCGGCCAGGTGGTCGAGGGTCGCTGGCTAGTGGTCGGGGATCCGACCGGTCCAGGGGCCGAAGGCGGTTTCGGGCCCGGTGCCCCCACCGGCGATCCGTGTCCCGGTGGGTGGGTCGGTAAAGGCGGGATCGTGTGGTACGGCGGATGGGTGGGTAAGGGCGGCGGCCAAGCACTTTCACCAGGAATCCGGGTCCCGCTCTCCTTGTCCTTCATCGAACAAATTCAATAAGGATAGTTGTTATTCATTAGCATCAGCTTCGGCCGGCTAACTCGCCGTTAGCCAACATCAATAAGCTACGTTATCCAAAACACGAAACCATACTTTTACAATATATACTTGCTTACATTTCCCTTTGCATTTCAAGCATTATATTTATTTTCATAAATAGACGTGTATACATATATATATATATATATATATACATATTAAATTAGCTTTAGTCTTTAGTTGTAAATTAAAATTTTATTACTTAATAGTATGCCAGTGAAATAAACAAAATGTTTATTTGTTTTGCTTGCCGTTGAAAAAATTCGACAAGTCTACGAACAACTACCAACCTAACAATGTATCTATAAGGCGAGCTATATTCAATGTCATTTTAATGAGTAAATTAAAAAAAAAAAAAAAAAAATAAATTAAATTGTGCATTTATAAAAAAAAAAGTATTATTGTATTTACAAAGATGTAATAACTAATAGCTTTAACGCTGCTCGACGAGCAGCTCTTAAAAAACATATGAAGTATCAGGGCAAAAGTGGTGAAATTAGGGAAAAAAATGTTTTTTGTACACGTGTATCAAAGTTATGATTGAATATATCAATTACGATTTAGATATGAATTGTCGCAATTTATTAGTGCACAACGTCGTAGTCTCGTGGGTAGTCTCTCTCTCTCTCTCTCTCTGTCTTAGAGAGAGACGTAGAGATAGAGGGAGAGAGACGTAGAGATAGAGATAGAGAGAGAGAGAGAGTATGTATATAGAAATGCAGGTGCATGCGTGCGTATGTTAAATTGGACGATTAAAATGTTTGTTTGGGGTCGAAGAAGTAACAATGGAGTCAGTATTTAAATAAAAGAGCGTCGAGCTCTTTCACGGACGAATTAGTATTCGGATCGATGGGCCGATGAAATATGGAGGTCAGTGGTGCTTCGGGGACGTACGATTTGCTCGTCGGGCGCCTCGACGATGGGCCGACCTGGCTCATCAGGCTTGGGTGGTAGCACTGGCGGATCGGAGCAACAGATTCCGAAGCCTAGTCGACCGTCGTCTTGCGTATAGCTGCAGGTATCGTAAATGCCAAGGACCCAGCCGTCGAGGGCTCCGAGGTCTGGGATTTTGAAGTACGGGTAACATTCCTTAAAGGTCGTGCATTTCCCGACGGCGCCCTTTGACGTGAGGCAGTGGCCGCGTTCACCGTACAGCCGGCGGTAAGTACGCCGGGGCGTCAGTAGTCGTGGACTCACGGGGCTCGCACGGTCCAGCCCTGCAATTCAACGTTACAATTTACAATTTACTACATAGAACTTACGACATTCGCTCGTGTCGCCGTCCTCGCCTCCGCCCGCCCATCCGCGTTATTTACATTCGCGGGTCGATTAAGCGTCGGCGACACGTCCAGCCAATAACCCCATCAATTGCAATCGTACTACGACAAACGAGCTAATGGCATTCTTCATTGGTCAGAGCTCTTGGCATTATTGCTTGCTCCAATTCCTTACTCGTTAATTAAAATCGTTTAATAATTCATTGACTTGAATTATCAGAACTTTCCACTTTGACGTCATTTGCTTTTTAATATTACCATTATATATAGGATTTATTAACATTATAATAAGCTTCAACGAGAACAATGGCATAAGCAATTTAATGTCGTTCACTTTAAGTTTTCAAGACAAAGAGACAGAGAGAGAGAGAGAGAGACTATACTTTTGAAAGGATCAAATGCTTTATTGCCGTCTATGAAAGAGGACGAAAGAAGAGGAAAGAAGAGGAAGTAAAGAAGACGAAGGAAGAAAAAAGTGCTTCGTCAATAGGGAGCCGTTGGTTGAACGAAGCAAAGATCACACATTAAGTACCACGGCAATGCATGGAGATTTTCACATGGCATCTTAATAAGTGTTTGACTATGGTGAAAATAATATTATGGAATTAACGTAATGATACCATTGGGGCGGCGCTCGTATATACGACGAGTTCGCTGACCGGGTCGCGATTATTGCATACCTGCGCACACTGGCCCCATAATAGGATTCCTTAGCATTGCCGAGGAGTCCTTTGAAATTATTTAAAAATTTCAATCGAGGCTGCCACACGCACTGTCAACATTGATCTCGTATTTTATTATCATCGTATTATTATTATTATTATTATTATTCATAGAATGCCATTGTGTGCCATTGTTATAACGAATGCCAAAAACCTCGAGTTTACGTTTACGCGTAGGTATGCGTTTACGTAGCTCTATGGGTGAAAGGGGGAACGCGCGTGTATTACAATATTCGCTTTTTTGCGGGTTATTATAATTCACAATAACGATTTCGTACTTTCCGCACTATTTTCATTGGCATTATTATTATTAATTATTTTCAGTATATTTTGTTTGCACGAATATTTATCGTTTATCCGTAAATTTCTTCCTCCTCTTTTTTTTTTTTCTTAATTTTTTATTGCAAGGAAAATGTATATATAATAATAAGCTGGGAATCAACGTAATAAAATCACCTTCAACGACAACGGAGTCATCGTCCTTTGACCTTTCAGTCTCCGAATATTTGATTTCGATGCTATTACAGTCGACCACAAGTAGAAGATAACTCGCAATCCAGAATGCCGCGAGTTTATCCATGATTTTGATTTTTATACCTCCAGGGCCGTTTTCAAGCTCTGCCGAAAGTTTGATAATTAAAATCAGTTTCACTCGCGCAGATTAATTACGACTCGGTTTAGTTTACCGTAAATGTATAAGGCGCGAACCCATTCTCACCGCGGCTTCGAATAAAATGCTTAACGTCACTCGAATCCTCACTTTTTCTCTCCTCTCCTCTCTCTCTCTCTCTCCCTTTTCTTACAGCCTTTAAGTTTTATTTTACTTATTCCGAATAGAAACGTGCACATTGGCCAATAAAACTTTCTACGCGGAGAAGCCGTTCATTGGAACGAGACCTCTGGGTCGAGTATCCTCGAGAACGCCGGGGTCGTCGTCGTCGTAGTCGTCGTCGTCGTAGTCGTCGTAGTCGTCGTAGTCGTCGTCGTAGTCGTTGTCCTGGTCGTTGTCCTGGTCGTTGTCCTAGTCGTCGTCCTAGTCGTCGTCCGAGTCGTCGTTACAGACGTATGTGCGCGCGCGTTAAGCCGCCAAAGACACGAGTCCCGAGCTATATAACGGCTCACCCTTCCACCAACTCTTCTCTTCCTCGCTTATTCTTCTTCTTCTTCTTCTTCTTCTTCTTCTTCTTCTTCTTCTGCTGCTGCTGCTCCTTCACTTCCACCTTCTTCTCTTTCTTTCTTCTTTTTAGGTTTCTCAATAGCCACCCGTTCCCGATCCTCCGCCTCTTACATCTCTCCCCCCATGTTTTTCTCCGCCTCTTTTCTCTTCCGCCACTTTTTTTCTACTTTTTCTTTTCTTTTTTTTTTTTTTGTTCCTTCTGCTTTTCTTTCCTCTGCTGCTCATCACTGTGAATCCTTCATTATTCTTCTTCGAACGCTTTAATTTTTCATCATTATGCGGAGCTAACGTACTTTGCTGACGAATTCTAATCGACCGAGCATTCATTTATACGCAAGCTTTGTATGGCGATTCGCCAAACTTTGCTCACTCGTAATAAAGGAATTTCTCTCTATCTCTCTATCTCTATCTCTCTCTATCTCTCTATCTCGTTTCGAGCTCTTTCGGTTGTATTTCATTAGCTAAATCACAGTTTTAATCTTGAGGTATCGCTATTGTTTAATACATACTTTAACTTGGCCAATGAATTCGTCTGATTATTCTTTGATCGCGCCGACAATTCTTTGTGATCCATTAAAAATTGCCTGATAAAAACATTAAAATGTATAATTTTTATGGATGAATTTAATTTAATTGACGGCGTGAATCCGTGATGAACTTTCACCGAGAAGCTTAGTATTTAATAGACATACTTGTACAAGTTTTACGGACGATAAAGCGTTCGACATTAACCACTGGACTGACGTGGACTAACATTTTTTGCAATTGCATTTAACTTTTTTTTTTTTTTTTGCCATAGAGTATAATTTTTAATATTAAATTAATAAATACCCGGCATAATTGTAATAATAAGCCTTTTCATTACAATATAATGGGAGCGTTATAATTATATTTAAATTCAAGCCGTAAGTATAAAAATAATTAATTCATATATACTTAAGACATATCAATATATTATATACTTATTGGCTGACCTTCCGATTCCTTTACAATTGCGACGTTTATAATATCTTTCGATATTTCAGTTTCATTTCTCTTTCATATATTTTGACGTGTATATGTTTTTGCAAATTGCATCGAATGTTATTTTTAGAACATCGTAATCTCGAAATTATAAATAACGAAATACTGACACGTTAGAAAAGTATATATATATATATATAGAATACTTTTAATCGTATTTTTATTGTAGGTCACGTAGCTTAAGATTCGTACGATAGCAATAAACTTTAATTCAAATTCGTATGATAACAATTTCTTTTTAGGTAGTTTCTCTATATTTCGGTTGAATTAATCAAAATCTTAAACAATTACTACAATAAAGTTTTTTTTTACAGAAAATTCGATTATTACCATCGTTAAATATTGCTAAACAAAAAACAACCAAACAAAAAACAGGAGAGCGTTAATTGATGTTATAGTAATTACAACAAATATTTATAATAAATAAAATTATATATAAAAAGTAACGAAGGTAGTTTTTTTTTTTTTTTTTTTTAGAGTACAAAGTTACGTGTCATTAAATATTAATAATGTGACTAGTAGTATTGATTTTTTTCTCTCTTTTTTAAGTTCGTTGGGAGGGTATAAGGTGAACTGTAAGAATAACGGGATTAAATCAAAGTGAAAAATGTTTTTGTGACGTAGGTGGCTTACTCATAAAATTTCGTATACTAATGTCCATTAATTACAAGTTTAATATTAAATTTATTTTAAAAATTATAATCTTAAATTTAACGGAATTTCAATATAATTTTTCCTATCTTGATCTATAAATTATTGATACAATAAATGAATTATCTGAACACATGATTTAAAATGTTGCAAAATATTATAAATATATATATATATATATATAGGGGAAATAAGAGAGAAAATTACTTAAAAATGCATTTTGTGGAGTAATATATATATATATATAGTGATTTTGAAAATGCATAGATAACCTTATAAAAATAGTATGACGAATATTTTATTTTTGCTTCATGAAAATTGTTTTGCATTATAATCTTATTATTAGATAAATATTCACTATTCTCGCGTACTAAAAATTATTCAACTGAATTATTTTACTAAAAGCCAGGCTGATGACAATGATTATGAGATCGTAAGGGATATTTTATCATTATTAACGAATACGTTCAAAATAAAATTAATAATAAAAATAAAAATAAAAATAAAAATAAAAATAATAATAATAATAAGAATAAGAATAGAAAGGGAAGCGGTAAGGCTTTTAGTTTTCTTCCTTTATTGATAATTGTAAATCTTATTGTATCTCACAAGTCTTCGTTTTCGTAATTAAAGTCAATATTAACTTTTGTTAAAAAATGTTTTTTTTTTTTTTTTTTTTCACAGCACAAGCATGCGCACGAAGCTGACACATCCTCTTGAAATTTGTGGTACACGGGAGCTATTACTGTAATATCGAAAGAGTTTCAGCTTTGTACGAAGGAGCGAATATCCCAGGAGTCAGTGGTGCTCACTCATCGAGAGAGGGCATTAACATAGCCAGGAAAGGATTGACCTTGGCAACGCCAATGGAAGCTGTGCTGCAGATGCCCTTGAACTTAAATCTGAGATTTGCGTGCTCGGAATAAAGACAGTCGAATAGATGCGTAGATAGATAGACAAACAAATAGATATATTGATAAGTAGATTGTAAAGGTAGATGTTAGGTAGGCAGATACATGTGTATATGGATGGGCGTACATATTTTCGTACGTGCATATACGTACATGTATAAATATACATATATATATATATATTAAATGGAAAAGATGATCCTGTCTAGTTTCGTGTGGCAGCTGCTTTATATATATATATATATTTTAAGTAAAATAGATGCTTAAAAATTACTTCAATATTTAATCAGCTGTATTTATTTATAAATAATTATATTGGTTTGTAAGTGATCAGAAAAATCTCGTAATTATTTCTAATATACGTAATCTCGTAACTATTCATTTGCACATTTATTTATATATTTTTAAAGATTTTGTCCGGCTGTGTCACTGTGGACTTTATCGATTGTCATATTAATTTATACGCGTAGTCGGCATATCAAAAAATTTTTTTTCAATATATACTTCAACCGTTTGCAATTTCGAATATTTTTTGTAAACACGATAACATGCACCTTTGATGGAATCATTCGAATTGAACAGGGGAAAATTTGACGTTGCTCAATTGCCTTGAAAATATCATTTTAATAAAATTAATTTTTTTTTTCCCTATTAATTTTAAGATAAATTAAAAAAAAAAAAAAAAAAAAAAAAAAAAAACGCAATGAAATTTCTGTACTAATAAAAACCGACGAGGCTTGGGGTTATAAAAAAAAATTAAAAATTATAAAGAATGATCATTACTACGCATTACTTGTGGAATAATCCATTACTATTAAAATTAATCATTAAGTATTGGACATTAATAACGATATGTAAGAATATCTATTGAATTACTTACTGTGCTTCCTGTTTATTTTTATACACGTGAATAACTTGTGTAATTATGATTTTTTTTTTTTTTGTTTTTTCAAAACTGATTCGTAAAGTCACATTTCCTTCTCAATTTATTAAGATTACTGCAAAAAGGGGTCTTCGCATTCTCAAACTTTACTGTATACTATACAATAATTCATAATTCATAAGACATTTATGTAGCATACGAATTTCCTACATGTCATTACTACTAAGTGTAATTTGAATTGGTTTTTTTATCTGTTTTAGGAAGAACTTCGTTAAATCTGACCCACCCGAACCCTTTAAATAGCCCTCATGAAATTTATTTTAGTTTTAAAAAAAAAAAAAAAAATAAATAAAACAAATTAATCGATTGATTGAGAATAATATTGTGAGTAGGGGGAAGGAAAAGACACGTTTTGCGTGCACATGGACAATCGATGTATGCCTACCGGTAATGCCGGGGCTTATACGGACGAAATGCTAATGCAAAAAGTCTGGACCTCGAGTCCATCGCTGCAATTAAGACGGGCCACGTCGACCATCCATATATACTTATTACGTATCTCATACGCTACCGAGAAGTAATCGCCTAACGATAGAATTGACGTATTTACTTTCGCTCCGGCACTACCGACACTTCTTGCATATACTCATTAAACACTCATTACTACTCGGACATGCCGCGTACTTTCTTCACTTCGACATTATTTACTTTCTTCGATTGCCCTCGCCATGGTTCTTCATATCGAATCGCTAAACTTCGAATTATTCGACCACATTGTTATCATGCATTAGTAGCTCTATTGTTATAATAATAATAATAATAATAATTGTTGTTGTTGTTACAATAATATTGTAACTAATATTGTAAATAATATTGTAATTGTAACAACGACAACGACAACGACAACGACAACGACGACAACAATAATATCAATAAATAATAAGTAATAATAAATAATAATAAATGATAATGATGAAAAGCAACTTTCTTGCCCTCATTTACTTTTTACTTTTGATGAAAAAAATAAATAAACGCGCGTAATTTCTTTAATATTTTATTAAAGTTTAAGGTCATTGGACCCAGCAAGGTCATTGCTTTGTCTTACTACGGCCAGTCCGTTTGCCTTACTTACCTTAACCCCTTCCTCTCTGACAGGTCGAAAATGCGTCCTTTAACGACATACACGCAACGAGCGCGCAAGTTCACCGCTTTTTCACCGATTCTAAACACATTTTACTTCATTCGATTCTGCTTGATTTTTTTTTTTTTTTTTTTTTTTTTTTATAATATATCTTCAACAAATTTAAATCACATACTTAGAATAATTAATTACTCTCTCTCTCAAAAAAAAAAAAAAAAAAAAAATCTGTAGATCCATCTAGATATTTTTAATTATACTCTAATATATATATATAATGTTCAAGAAATTTAAATTTCATTGTCATTTAAAGTTCAGAATATACGATGTATTAGCTTCTTTATGGACGAAGCCGTTTTTCACTTCTGTCAATAATAATTATTTATGCATAAAGAAACCACTCAATTAAATTAATTTATATTTTATCTGCTGTCAATTTATTATGTAAGAGTACCTATTTAATAAGAGCTTATAAAGAAAATATCTCGTACCTATATCGTGCTGTAATTTAGTTTTATATATAAAATTCTCTATTCTATTTTAAAGAAATTTTTATACATTTCAAGTTTTTTTTTTGTTGATTTCGACATCCGTTTATAATAATCTTGCAATAAAATTACGGATAAAATATATATACGAAATACAATTTGAAATAATTCATTTCAACGCATATAATCGTAGTAATTAAAAATTATTACATGTTTTGATTTCTTTTAAAAATATTGTTGCACGACGTACTTCTTTCAATGTTTTTATTCTTATTTATACATATTAAACTGAATTTGCATAAGGGGTGCATGTGTGTTTCATTGTAGGGGGAGAATTTGGGTGGCGGGGGGGGTGGAGGGAGATTTTTATTAAATTCAATAAAGATGTATTGCGATTTATAAAACGTACTAATATAATATTTATTATTTCAATAAACGTTGTAATAATATAATATCACCTCTGGCACAATCTCACGATGGCAAGACGTCGCGATGTAACATTTGACAAATTTTCTTATACAACATCTCTTTCTCAGATTTCCTGAAAATGTTTCGCTGATCGATCGGTCGATTATTTGAAATTATAAACACAGAAGGTTTTTGCGTAAATTTTTATGACCTAATATATCTCTGACTTTAAATAGGAATGGAAGATTTTTAATAGAATTTACATTTATAGAGTGACGTTACGTTTACATATTTTTTAAGCAAAAAGAGAGAAAGAGATAGGGAGATTGAGAGAGAAAGAGTGGTATATTTACGAGAAGCACCGGCGGAAGAATGAAAAAGATAAGGATAATGAGTAAAAAGGTCTGCGTAGGTGTGAATTTTTTTACGCCCGTGAGATATAGATAGATAGTTAGATAGATAGATAGATAGATAGGTAGATAGATAGGTAGAGAGAGAGAGAGATGAACATTTCTGGTCGATCGATTATAAATGTCTTGAATTTGTAATGTGCTTAATCATACGCAAACATAATTTGTATTACAAACACAAAGATCTGTCGAATAAAAATAATATAAACAATTACATTACATATTTTACTGAAATTTTTAATTTCAGTCTTTCGTATATGTATTTAATATATATTAAAATTTTATTTAATACGTTCGGACGTATCGTATTTAATCTTCAATGAAGTATTCGTATTTGAATAATACATATTTGGAGTCATAATAAAAAGTTTTGTCGAAATTTTTGCACGAGATCGATCATAATATACTATAACAATTAAATTATATAATTTTATTTATTCTTGTTCATTCACGCGTATTCGTCGATTATACACACAAGCGCGCGCGCGCACACACAAACGTCAACGTAAACAGATATACGTAAACAGCTGCAAGATAAACGTTTTTCTGTTTACCCAATAACTCGATATCCTTACTTTTATTTACGAATAACTAATAATAACTAATAATAACTAATAATAATAATAATAATAATAATAATAATAATGATGATAATGATAATGATGATAATAATAATGATAATAGAGATTCCAATTGAATATGGCCGATCGCAAATGGTTTAAGACATTCTCGAAAAACAGTGATTTCTTTTCGCGTATGTTTATTATAACCATAAAAATATTGTCATGGACCATCGCGAGCAATGAAAATTATCTCATTCTCTCATTGTATTATTTTTGCGTTCTCCCTTTCTTATTACCGCTCCTTTGATTTTTTACTATTTAATAAAATTTTCACACATTTCATTACCTACAAACTATAAAGTCGAATTCATTACATTTCCTTCCTTTTGTCAATAGAGTCAATATTATTATAATATTAATTAATAACTACAATAATTGTAACAAATATAGAGCTTAATAAAATAATATGCACTTTGCAAGCGTATTTTGATCATTATTTTGATATGCGTTCAGACGAATCGTACTACCGTTGTAACAGATTATATCGATTACACGTAACAAGTCCCGTTTATTATTCTTTTTGTGTACTTTTTTTTTTTTTTTTTTTTTTTTTTTTTTTTTGTAATGTAATGGCAATCGCTTATTAGTAATATTAATTATGTAAAAGTATTAATTAGATTATTAGCGCGTAGCCTTCATTATTATGGTTTTACTATATTTACTTTATTTGTTTTCTTACTAATTATGGCAAGGCTTACATGAAAAAAAAAAAATCACGAACTATACAATAGGGTAAGAAGGGTATTTTTCATGAAATTTTATAAATTCAAATTCACTAAGGCCCTTGTTCTCCACAATATATATATATATATAAGAATGTTTAAGGCAGTGCTTGAAATGCTTTAAAAACACTGCATACGATCGTCAAATGTGTAAATAATTCGCTTTTTTCCCACCAAAAATATTTTCTCTTCTTTCTTAAATGGTAAAACTTTTGTTTTTTACTTTACTTTTTTTTTTTTTTTTTTTTTTTTTTTCGTAATACGTATATGCGTTATTTGTATTGAATAGCTCGAGTTAAACTCGACATTTAATAATTGATATTTAATTGTGCCGCGTACAATCGCACACAATCATATTTATGTTGCAGTAATTCCGTCGCATCGTCTCGTGGAAGTTACATTTTATACGTGCGCATTTAAACTTTCACCTTCGAAGTATACACATACGGCATACGCAAACAAATACAATGTAACTATAAACCTGCTTTTCGATGTACGAATTAGCCTAATTACGTTTATGTATTCTTACGCAACATGAGGTTCAGCATTGCGTGTATCTACTATATCAATATAATCCATATATTATTTACGTATAACTTATTAAAAATAAACTCGAAGCCGGTAAAACTCGAAGCGTCAGCTTCATAGTCATTATACATTTTGATTAATCAAAGAACACTATGGCTCTATCACTTTTTGACAATAGTAATAGTAGTAATAGTAATAATATTAGTAGTAGTAGTAGTAGTAGTAGTAGTAGTAGTAGTAGAAGAAGTAGTAGTAGTAGTGGTGGTGGTGGTGGTGGTGGTGGTGGTGGTAGCTGTAGTAGCAGTAGTAGCAGTAGTAGTAGCAGTAGTAGTAGTAGTGGTGGTGGTGGTGGTGGTAGCAGCAACAGTAGTAGTAGCAGTAGTAGTAGTAGTAGTAATAACAACAACAATAATAATAATAATAAAAATAAAAAAAAATAAAAAATAAAATAATAATAGCGATAGGAATAATATGTATAGACAGTATTGTGGTCGTGGTCGATATTGTACAAAAAGAAATGATTGTTCTTACTCTCGGGAGTCTATCGGCGGCTATTGCGGATTTTGTTGCGAGAGTAAAGTAAATCTTCGCCACTTTAACCGAGCGTTCATGGGCTTAAGTTAAAATTGATAACCGCTAACTACACACTAGGCACTATGAGATAAGAGTCCGAAAATGTATAAAACATGCACAAGTATTTGCGTTATAATTTCACAATGACCCCAATGATGATACCCAATGATGATACCCAATGATATTCGAGAACATTTATTATTTCGTTATGACTTTCCTTTAACAGCAACCAGCAACATACCGTTTAACGGCAATATCAGAATTGTTGTGAGCCAGAGCGTCGCTCTATTCCGCATTAATTACTACGCCAAGATGAATCATATAAATTGTATAATGTCTATAACGTTTTTGTTGTTGTTTTTTTTTTTTTTTTTTTTTTTGTATTTATTGAAAATGGAATAACAGGGTAAGACACGAAGACCGCGAGTGAAGTAGTACACTGGTATTCATTTGGACTTATTCGACGCATAGTGCTAATAACACCTCGAACTATTTGCAAAGAATGAAGGAAGGAAGGGGAGGAAGGGAGGAAGGAAGGGAGGGAGGGAGGGAGGAAGGAAGGGAGGAAAAATTAAACGAAGCCTCCTCCGCTATCACGTATTAAGTTCAAGTAAAGTGCAGAGAAGTGCCAAAGGAAGTCTTTATAATGCACGTAACGGTGAACGCGCGCGCGCACCCCCCCCCGCCCCCGCCCCCTTTTTCAAATGTCACTTAACTAGAAAATCGTAAGGCACTGAAGGTTCTTTAATATGTCCTTGTTGTATTCGTTTCGCAGCATGCTATCATTCCCAAAGCTAAATTATTGCGATTCCAAGGGCTCCGTTGGACTCGGGGCCTCCGTTCCAATGTAAAATCTATTCACGTGGCGGCTACGTGATGCTGGACGACGCCCGTCTGATGGGGCGACACCGAGCTCATCGACGGTTGGGCGTTTATCGGCATCTCGATGAGGGTGACGTCGTAGCCGGGCTCGAGACCGTCAACGGGGTCCGTAGGCGAGCCACTTGTATTTCGATTGGACCGATCCTGCTGCTGATGCTGCTGCTGCTGTTGCTCCGGTGAAAGTCGCGAGTGAGACACTTCCAGGATAAAGAGGTCCTCGTCTACGTAGTACCGGATCATGTCGTCGTCGATTTTCGCTGTTATTCTGTTTCAACAGAACAATCAATGGCTATCATTACTATGGATTCGTAGCTCTTTCAACAACAACAAAAACGGACTCTTTAATAATAATTAATTGCTTTTACGAGTCGACACGCATACGTAGGTAATAACGAAGATTACGGATTATGTATTACGAAACATACCCTTTTGTGTTTTTCCGGTAGAGGTTGTTAATACTCGATGATGCAATTTTGTACTTTGACTCGATCTGAAAATTAGAGAAAAGTGGATAATTAGTTTTTTAAAACAAGGCAATCGGCTCTTTAACCCAAGACAGGTCAATTGTTATTTAATACTTAATAGTTTTCCGGTATTCTGTACATATAGTACGTATAAGTGAAGCTTTTTTTCTTTTTTTTACTTTAATAACAATACTAATATTAATAATTATTAATAATAATAAAACACAATAAATATAAGACTAAGAATACATTAACAATATATTGTTATTATTGGATTTAAAATGAAATTTTACGTCTATGCTTTTAATTAAATCAAATGTAATGTCAATTCATTGTGTGCAACATTTATTTATTTGATTAAGATTAAATTGCCCGAATGAAATTCATACATGCATTATGTTATTTTATTTAGTAAATTGTGGATTATTAACAATTTATTGGACGGGGTGTATTTGATGCCGGGGATTTAGTTGGAATTCAATACCTACGATTGCCTGCTGTGTTCGGAGCTTCAAAAACTTTTCAATTCTAAACATGTAAGCGTACGTTCGTCGCAATATTGAATAATATAATAAATAATATAATCTGAGCAATTGGAATAGTAGTAAATGTTACGACGAAGTAATTAGTGAGACAATTATTAAGCGCAGTAACTACAAACGTAATATACATTCACGAAACCTTATTGTTCTTACAAAAACAAAAAAAAACAAAAAAAAAAAAAAAAAAACAAAGAAAAAACACAAGGACAAAAGTATTTATTAGCCAATATTAATAGAAGTTTGAGCCAAAGAATTAAAGGATTGTATGAGAATTACTTATACTTGTGGATTAAAGAAACTCTCTCCCCCCCCCTCCCTCTCCAGAAACATACGATCTAATAATGTTAACACAAACAGAAAGTTAATAATAATTGTAAATGATTCGGGTTAATTTGATTAAAAACAGTAACTGTAAATAAATCATAAAGGAAATTACCTAAATGTTCTGCCTTGAAAGATCTGAAGAATACATCAGACACCGATATAAGGCCCTGAAGTTCCCTGCGCAGAGTTTATTAAGCAGTTTCCTTTATGACTTTTTACAAGCTATTAAATTAAATTTAATTAAATTCAAAATGTATAAACAAGCTATAGAGGTTTGCTGATCCGTCCCTTCAAAATAACAGGACCACTCTGATAAATAAAGATACGTAAAAAGTAAAAAAAAAAAAAAAAAAAAAAAATAAAAAAAAAAAAAAAAAAAAAAAAAAAAAAAAAAAAAAAAAAAAAAGAGAAAAAGTTGAGGCCTTGCAGTTTTCGACCTAACAAAAGTAAAAGAACATTTAAACACAAATGAAATCAAAGCACCACATCTAAATAAGTTAAAAGGCTTCTTGTCGATAATATTATTAACTTTCCTTTTCAAAATTCTTAGAGGTAGTGCTTTCGAATAAAATAATATAAATATATACGGATATAAATGGCAATTTAAATGACTCACTTAACGTAATTAACGCTGTTGTAATTACATAAGAAATATTCTCAGGCTCCGTAATTTACAGCCACTTGATATTTAACTTGAAACTATTGCATTCTTATTATTTATATATATACATATATATATTTTTATTTATTTATTTTCTTCGCCACCGATTGCAGTCGTTGTTTATTAAAGAAAAATTATGCCGATTTCTCCGGCCGCACAAGTATTATATCATTTTTGTTATTTTTGGATAAGGCATGGGTCTTAGATAACCTTTGCGTTAAAAGCTTTTGATATTTCTTTAATTTTGTACAGTTAATATGAAGGTTGCATCTATGCATCTATGCGTGCGCGCCCTCCGAGTCCGAGGGCATTGACAAATGGAATGTTACGAGGCCGCCAACGTACAATTAATATTTCTGTGAAATATCGTGGGAGTATAAAGATTAATTTAGGTCCATAAAAGCGGAACGTTCCAATCATACGATCGGCAAAATCAAATAAATGGCCAATAAACCAGCGCGACTTTTATAAATCATGAACTTTTTACTTTTATGCAGTTTTAATACAATCGAACGCACGTATTGGCCAAAAAATATTAATGGCCATGTAGTGGATGTATTTAGGCGTACGTTATTGGAAGATCTTATGATGAGTAAATTTGATCGTTGGATCTATGGAGGATGGACATTTGAAAGAGTAATTTCGAAATTGTAATGGAGGAACTGTATGTAGTAGGCCAATTTATATCAGGATTAATAATAGTGGATTCCGAAGTCACCGATCACAATGAAACAAATGAGCTCAACAGCAACAGGATGATAACAAAAGCAATATCGGCATCATTAACCGTTGTCATCGTCGTCATCAACGTTATCATCGTCATCATCATCGCCATCATCATCATCATCATCATCGTCATCGTCATCGTCATCGTCATCGTCATCGTCAACAACAACGACAACAACAACGACGATGACGACGACAACGAGAATAATAACAATAACGGCAACACCGACGGCAACGACAATGACATTGACCACTAAAACGACGACGACGACGACGACGACGATAATAAGAAGAATAATAACAATAACAGCAACAACAACAGCAGCAGCAGCAGCAACAACAACAACAACAACAAGAATAATAATAACGATAACGATAATAATAACGTTATAATATAAAATTTATTAATAATAAGAAAATAATAAGAAGAATTATGTAAAAATAATTTTAAAAAATATAAACGTTCTGCAAGTTTCAAAAGCCCAGGCAGGAAAGTAACAGTCGATGTGACGAATGAACAGAGAGAGAGAGAGAGAGAGAGAGAGAGAGAGACCTCGAAGGTCAGCAGAGGAGGGTGTAAATCGAGCTAGTTCTGGTCTTTGATTATGATAATTTTAGGGGGTCTCAAGGGATCCAAAGGGGGGGGGGGGGGGGGGGGAGATAACAATTACAAGGATGGTCTTACAGCATTGCGCAGCCCTTGAACGCTGGGCGGCGTCACATGAAGTGGTGTATAGACGTCTTCGGATTCCTGGCGCACGTAGAGCATTACCCTCTCCTCGGTATCGGCGGTGCGCATGTGGGGCTGGAGGTGGAGCCTGTTGCCCAAGGTGCCGGTGACGAGCTGACCGGCGCCTAGTCCAGCCGGGACGGTTTGAAGCACCGTGCCTTGAAGCTCCTGGACCTGCATGAGCAGCGAGTCCTTCTTGTCGTGCAGGGCGCTCAGATTGTCGGGCGGAAAGTGATTGTGGAACTTTAGGGCGGGCAAGCTCGCCCGTCCGCCTGTCCCCGGTTGCTGCGCGTACGGGCTGCCCCCGGCGCTACCCTTCAGTCCACCGCCAGTCTCGCCGTTGCTCAATGACGAGCTGTCGGTTTCGCCGCCCCCTCCGCCAGCCCCGCCGCCCCCGTAGAAGCCCGACAATTCCATGGTTGAGAACTGGAATCGAGAACGGCGAATGACGCCCGTTAATAAATACCCCCGAGTAACCCCCCAATAACCCCCGAATAACCCCCGAATAACCCCCGAATAACCCCCGAATAACCCACGAATAAAGTATTATTATTGCTATACTCGTTCTATGAGAATTTGTCGGATTGGTTCACCTTGTCGATGGCGTGCTCCGCAGGCGGAGAAAACAGCACCGGCGGCTTATGGAGATCCGCCATCGAGTAAAACTCGCTCCTCTCCGTAACGGAATGATAGAGCTCGTCCAGCTTTTTCCGGCCAGTCGCTGTCATTTTCCTCTTCGCCGCTCTCCTCTCCTCGTCGCGCGTCTTCCTCTCCGCTCCCTGAAAATATTGCGCCATTCGGTCGCACATTAATTACAACAAACAAACAAACGAACGAACGAACGAACGAATTAACGAACGAATTAACGAACGAATTAACGAATGTGATAACAAAAAAAAAGAAAAAAAGAAAAAAAGAAAGAAAGTATTTTTAAATATTTGAAAGCAGTTGGGTCTGCATGGTATGCCCGTGCGCTATAGCGTACAGTGCGTCGTGCGTACGGGGCCGAGTAAGGGTAGGCGGACAGGTGGGGGGGGGCGGCGGAGGCGGGGAGTTTATAAATAGAAATAAATATTCTGCGTGCGCTGCCGAGAGCCGTCGATGGTTCTCGCAAATTGTTTTCCGCTATTGGTAAATGAACGTCCTCTTCTTACCTTGTCGCAAAAGACCTTGATTTGACAGTAGCCTCGATGGGACGGGGGTGTGTACGCGTGGGTATGGGGCGGCGGCTCCTCGTACGTGTCAACTTGTATATGAAGCGGCAGGCCCTTCACTCCCTTCTGGCTGGAGAAGTCCGTGCTGAGGCACTGCACGGCTACGTTTATCTGAAAGCATGGATTCGTATAAGAACGTCCCGTTCCATCGTGTAATGCAGTAATGCGGGCCACGCTCCCTCCCCCCTCACCTTTGCCGATGACTCCAATGGATTCCAATAAACAGCTATGGCGTTGTGCGCTACCTCCTCGATGCAGCCTACGAGGCCGACGCTATTTTTCGTATCTGAAAATCCAAGGTATTTTCCTTTTAATTTTCATTCTTTATTGCTATTATGTACAATTAATTATGCTTGCTTGCTTGCTTGCTTAATAAAACAAAAATACGTACGATAATAATAACGATAATAATTACGATAATAATAACGATAATAATAACGATAATAATAATAAGAAGAAGAAGTAAAAGAGGAAGAAGAAGAAAAACGTAAATAAAAGGAAATAATTCTGTTTTTATTTAAAAAGAACAAAAAAAAAAAAAAAAAAAAAAAATACATTTTATTACTGTTTGTATATATATAAATATAAAGGAAACAGCCATAGATTAGGAAGGATAATTTTTCGATTGCGACTACTCATTACTCATTCGTAATTGAAGTAATAAATCATTATTTACCGAAAATATTTTCTTAAATTATCCAAACTTTTTAATTTATCAAACTTTTTTTGATCATCATCATCATCATAACCATTATTATTATTATTATTATTATTATTTCCATTGTTATTATAATTACTTTTATTACTAATATTCGATTAACATTCAATTAGTTGATAATAATATTATTATTTACACAGCTGTGCGTAAAATTCATCAAATGCGAGAAGCCAGTCGTTGCTAAATAAGATTATTTTGGTTAATAAGTAATAAAACTTCTATACATTAAGCTAAAAATAAATAAATAAATAAATACGTAAATAAATAAATTAATTAATTAATAAAAGTGATGTGCATTGGATGGAGGGCGAAGGGCAAAAATCTTGCTTGTCTAATAAATAATAAACAATAATGTGCCGAAAATAATGAGAGCGAATCACAGGACACACAATGTTATGTAATAATAACTGAGACGTATCGTCTTCTTACCCGTAAAAGGCACGGCCAGCTCCATGGCGAATCATGAATGCTTGAGTGAAACGAGTAAAAGAGTATTCGTGATTAATAACGCATCCATTGCGTGGCTTAAAATGTATTTGCCCAACAATGTTAAATATATTCGCGCGAGTAAGTCGGCTACGTTTATAATTCGCATGGTCCGCGTGTGCGTGTAATCATCATTATACCTTCATTGGCATTCAATTACATACACATTGGCGTTATTGCGGGATGGGGTGGGTGGGTGGGGGGGGGGCGATTCATAGGCCGTGTCCCAGCCTCGCCGTTACCTGGGACACGGCCGTCCCGCGCGAACCCCCGCGTACCCGCCAATCGGCATCGCCAAACCCAACGCCACCTCCGTACTTCTCCGTCTGCCCTTACACTCACCTGCGTCGAGAATCCGTTGCTTGACAGAGTGTTGCCTGCCGTGCCAGAACTGCCACGCCTTGATCTCGTCTTCCGGGCTCTTCTCCTCCCGAAACATCAGCATGACCACGCTCTGAAATCGTATGGGAAAGCTTTGATTTACTTCTCGGCCAAGGAATTAGAAAAAGCCAACCGATTGTGTATATCTCATTGTATTTGGGTCTCGGTCCCGATCTCGGTCCCGGTCCCGGTCTCCGTCGAGCCGTGCCTTCCCTTCGTCCCTCGGTCCCCGGCCACACGGCCCCCGCCACACGGCCCCCAATAACCTGCCCCAATAACCTCGTGAGTGAGTCCCCGTGCCGCACTGTCCCGCGATGGTCCAAGCGTCGTCTCGTCCCATTTAGGCTTCGCTTCCATTAATTTTCATATCTTTAGAGTGGTTGGGCGATTTGTGTTTTTGTATAATCGCGCGCGTCACGCGCTCAGTCGAGCTAAGCTGTACTTTTCACGCTGTAGGCTTTCATAGTGCTCTCTTTGATCAGCAGGAGAATTGGTGGCCAGGTGGGGGGGGGGAGAGAGAGTTATGCTGTCGCGTCATTGGTGATTTTGCGCAAAATTTGTAAATACGAAAAACTAAACGGAAAGCGAGTAACCATAAGGCGGGGCTGTAATAATAAAATTGGCTTACGTTTTTCAATCTAAATATTAGACGGACAGAGAGAGAGAGAGAGAGAGAGAGATAACGAGTCGAGTGCCAAGACGTATGGAATGTAATGAGATCAGGAGGAAGCATCGGTATCTGGAAATTCGTCGTGCATCCGCAGTGAAACTCGAGGGAACGGGGAGCGGGAGCGGGGGACGGGGGACGGCGACGCGACGGGTCGCGACAAATATCCGGTCGCTCGGTCGCTCGGTCGCTCCCTTCTTCCGAGTTGATAAATCGTTGGTTATTGGTCGCGCGAGTCCCCGTCCCCCGTCCCCCGTTCCCCGTCCCCGCTCCCGGGACTCGATGAAGAAAGCTGCTCAAACTCGTAATCGGGGAAAAATGTCGCACCCGAGCTTTATCGCAATGGAAATTGCTAACGGTACGGTATTTAGTCGCCAATTAAAGTTGCTCCTGACTCGCGAGAACAAACGACCTCATTCCTTGGCTTTTCCCCTGTCCACCCCGTGCCCCCCCAATCCCCCCGTCTCCTCCCATGTACCCCCCTCCGCCGCGGTCGCCGTCGCCGTCGCACCCCCTTCGCAGACTGCCTCTCTATTGCCACTCTGTACCTGACCAGCGATCGTTCCTACGCTATGAAACGCTAAGATACGATACGATACGATACGATACGATACGATACGATACGATACGATACGATACATGGAACAACGGGCGTTGGAAATGCCAAGTCCTTCTCTCCGGTGGACGAATCTAGCGCTACGCGGCTCGAGTTTCTAGCTACCGCGTGCCGCAAAAACGTTGGGACTGCCTGAATTGTTAAGGCCGCGAGAGTTACAGTGTACTCGCCCATGTACGACCATTGGAGAAATCTGTTTCTCTGCGAGCGACAAGTTCACAGGTTTTTTTTTGTTTTTTTTTTTTTTTTTTTTTTTTTTTTTTTGCCTGCGGATGCGGGAGCGCGTGCGGCTATTCTATCCCCTGCATTTCACTCGTCGCGATTTCTTAAATATTTCCCGGCTAATTCCCAGCGGTGAAATCTCCCTTTTACATCGATTACACCGATTCCGAACCCTCGATGACGTATCACAAAATATATAAAATATATCATGGCCCCGGTGCCCTAAAAAAAATGCTTCTTCTCCATCCATCCACCCCAATAACCCCCCCATACGAGCGGCACGCGGTGTTGTGAATGGGGGTGGTGGAGGTTGGGGTGGAGGGTGGGGGTGGTCAGCCGGTAGTTAGTTTAGTCGGGACGTATCCGAGAAATTAACATTAAACTTATTATACTTACTTAACCGACTCGAGACTCCGGACTCCGGACTCCAGCCGTTACCCCGTTACTTCGAATTATCCAACAATATCTCATAGCTCCCCGCTCCCCGACTCCCCGCCCATCGGCTCTCGCGGATCAATAATATATCTACTTCAAACAATTAACTTAACTTCGGCAGCGCCTCTTTTTTTTTTTTTTTTTTTTTTACGGATTACAGCCAAGAGTCCTATATCGAAGCCGTCCTAGTCGACTAGCCGTGAGGGGTTATTGGGGTTATTGGGTCTGAGTAGGGCTGAGTAAAAGGACCGACTGTTCCGAGTCCGTCGGAACTATGCATTGTGCCAAAAAACGTTTGCCACGTATTTCTTAGTTAACGATTGCCGTTGTTAATTGCCGTAGTTAAAGTCATTAACGTAGTTAAAGAGAGAGAGATGGATGACCCGCGCGCAAACCTCGACGACCGCGATGATCTCGAGAAGCGCAGGAGTATCGCCGAATCGCGTCCGGGCTATCGGGCGGTGGGCGGTGGGGGGTGGCATGCGCGGGGAAGGAAAAAGCGAATGTCGCTTTCTCGTGGGAGCCAATAGTTTTTACCTTGACGGTCTGTCCGGCTTTTAGGAGAGGCTTGTCCGGATCCGGTACGTAGTCCAGCGTGATGCCATAAAACTGGCCTTTGTTGATGTAGGTTATCCTGTCGTCCTCCCGGCGCTGCGACGTACTGATGGGCGACTCCAGGTGATACTTGAAGCCGTAGGCCGAGTAGCTGGTGGCAAATTAAGAAAATAGAAAAGGTGAGCTAATAAGGGCAGAGATCGTTAATGAGTTTTTAGCGGTGGGGGGGGGTGGTGTCCGCGGGTGAGCCGGGGCAGTCGGGCAACTCTTGCCGATCGAGAAATCCTGATCCCGGATCAGGAATCGTTATTAGTAGAGAAGTCGAGGGGGGGAAGACCGGGCGTGCCCGGTTGACAACAAAACGAAAAAACTTGAAAAGAAAGTCCCTCCGCCGCCGGTCTATCGCGGCTCCCGGACTTTTCTCTCTCTCTCTCTCTCTCTCTCTCACTCTTTATTTCTTTTCTTTTCTTTTCTTTTCTTTTCTTTCTAGTACCCGATGGGCAATCGTCGTCATTCATTGAATCGTTGTCATTGCAGGAAAGACGTTTTTCACGGTCCATGTCTCATGGACCTTTCACAGGCTCGACTTTTCCTCGACTCTTTCCAATTCGGCTCGGATCTTTATATTTTATTCTAAACGAGCATTAATACGGCTCATTTAGCTCATGGGAGATAATGCCTCGTTAAAGTTTTGCGCTTTCTCGTCATTATCGGTCGGTCGATCGATCGGAAAAAGACAAGATTTACTCAATTATTTATTTTTTTACCTTTTCCTTTTTCCTTGTTTGTTCGTTCGTTTTTTTTTGTTTTTGTTGTTTTTGTTGTTGCCGTTCAAGCTTCCCTTGCATTCTTCGTTTCGTTCTTGCTACGAGCGAATTAACGGAAAGTAACTACGAACTATTAATAACTGGCATTACCAATGCCATTTAATCAGTTGTTTTTTTTTTTTTTTTTTTTTTATCTTTTTCTATCGCTCTAAACGTTATTTCCACGTCTATTATTTTTTTTTTTTTTTTTTATTTTTTTTTTTTTTAATTTTTTTCCAACAACAGAACAATAAGTAATGGGGTTTTTTTTTTTTTTTTTTTTTTTTTTTAAATTTTTTTTTTTTTTTTTTTTTACAATTGTCTGGTATTGCGTTTGAATGTTTGATGTGATTAACTCGAGGGTACTTAGTGTAGGAAGTCGGCTTATCCGAACGAAGCAGCAGCTCCCACACAACAACCAAAGCCAAATTAACATACTTTTTTCTTGTTTTTTTTTTTTTTTTATCCGAAGGAAGTGAGTGTTTTTATCGGATTATCGTTAAGGCTGAGAGGTTAAGTTGGGATATCACGCTCGCGTTTCCTATTTATCCGAGCGATAAAATTTCGAACGTAACAAATCCATTAGAGGACCACTTTGGAGATATTTATATATAAAAAAAAAAAAAAAAAAAAAAAAAAAAAAAAGACCGTGTCAGCCGTAATTGATATGCAATCATTGGGGCTGGTTTTGATTGAATCTATACGGAGATCTATTTCATCATTTTGTATAACGTATAAGACACAAAGTGATCTCGTATAATGCGTAGAATGGAAAAGGCCGGGAGCCCCGTGTACTCGTATTCGTCTCGTTCGTGGTAAATGAAAAAAAAAAAAAAAAAAAAAAAAAAAATAGAAGCGAGGATCGTTTAGTAGAGCTCAAGAACGATATTTGCCAAGCGAATTTCGTATCCGCGTGGCGGGCAATACAACAAAACAATGACCGGCGGATAGTTCAGTTTACCCGAGCCAGACTCTAGCCGAATTCTTTTTAAATACTCTTCTTCTAGTCATTGGAGGCAGAAATTATTATTATTTCCGTCCGTTTCTTTGCCAATGCGTGTACGTGAGAGCGATCGAGCGATCGAGCGACGACAGCGACGTGGAGAGACAGAGACGTGGAGAGAGAGACGGAGAGACGGAGAGACCGCGAGAGAGAGGTAGCGAGGAGGGAGGGAGGAGTGGCGGTGGCGCGCGAGTGGTAGGGAGGTAGTAACGTAAAACACGTCGCAAGGATAAATATGTGGCAGTCGAAGTATCGGGTGAATGTCCTGTGCGCTCACGCTTACGTTCGTGCCGCCTACCTTTTCCCCAGCTTATTATAACGCCTCTATGCGCGCACATTGCTTACCTCGTATGCAAATAGATTTTATAGGTAGAGGAGTATAGGTGGAGGCAGGCCGGCGTTATATAGGCGCTAAGGAGGGAAAGGTGTGCGCGCGCGCGCGCGCGCGTTAGAGGGACGCGCGGCCTCTCTTGCGATTTCACGTGTCGCGCGAGCCGCGCGTTGCTCGCGCAAATAAAACCGCGTCGAACTTAATCGAAATTGCGTTCACGTTTTCCATTTTTGCGCTCCCGCGAGCGAATGGCTAAAAAGTTCCTCCGCCTCTCTGGCGCAAACTCGGATTACGAACGAAATGTCCGATCGCGGGGCATTAAAAATAAAATTTGTGATTTTGCGCCTGATACCGTACCCGCTGGCCTCCCGTCTCCCGCCTCACCTCCTCCTCCTCCCCCCCCACTTTTTTTACCTCTTCTCTCCCTCTCCCGCTCTCCCTCTCCCTCCCCTCTCCTCTCTCTTACTTATTATTTATTTATTTTGTTTTTTTTTGTTTTTTTTTTTTGTTAACCTCTCTTGCCCATTCTTCCTTTATCTCGCCGTGCCGTCGCTTTTATTCTGCCGTACGTATATTCTACGGGAATATTGTTTCCTCGATATTTGCATTTTTATGAAAATACACGGATTAAGTCGGTAAAAATTAGATCGTAAAGGTTTTCCCTCTTCTCACTCTAATCGAGATTATGGAAGCTTTAGCTTGCGCTTTTACTTACTCGGCACTGCAGATACTTCGAGGGCTTAACTTATCACCTCGACTCTCATTTGCGTAATTCTATGCTTTATATGAAACGGCCTGATTAATCATACTTTTATAACTTATTTACGTGAAACATCGAGTACTCCGCTGGAGCTTACAATATATATATATATATATATATATAACTTGAATTAAAATGACAAGGAATAAAATCCTTAAGGCTGGCCTCTTACGATCCTCAGGAATGTACCATAATTATTAATATAATTATTTCAGTACTTTAAAATGTTTATTTTCGATATCCCGTCAATAAATAAACAGAATGTTCGAGTTTAATGTCGGGAAAAAATAAGTAATTTTCTGTACGTATAAGCATACGAATGTCCAATAAATAACAATTACCGGCTCGGATTAGTAAATCTCTTTTACTTCTATTTAAATAATTCTATCTCGGTCGAGCGATAAAATATTTTTTTATGCATTAAAAAATGGACACGACGGCATTAACAAAATTCTTCTAGAAGCGCACGATACATTATTACTGTTGTTGTTGTTGTTGTTGTTGTTGTCGTTGTTGCTTCTTCTTCTTCTTCTTCTTCTTCTTCTTATTGTTATCGTTATAATTACATATTTGGTTTCTTCGTATGTACTTTTGTACTTCGTAATCTCAATGGCATAGAATATTTAATATTCGCTTCTAATTTTATAACGTAAACAACGACATCGCCAATAATAATAACAATACACACGCACACACACACACACATATAAATTGATATAATGACGTAAATTGCTGAAAGTGAACGTTAAAGATTGTGCGAAGGTAGGGGAGAAAATAAATACGGCGAATAAAGAACAGAGTAAAAGTGAATGATGGAGCGCTGGGATTACGAATAATACTTACAGTTTTGGAATTTGAATTTTGTCAGCGTCGTTCTGTCGGCCAAAGTCGTGCCAGGGTCGTGACCTCGGCGGGTTGGGATTGGAGTTCGGGGTGGTGGCGCCCGTAGGTACCAGGCCACTTCCGTCCCGCTGGACTTGGGCCGCGGGTGCATGGCCCTGCTGCAGTTGTAGCTGCAGCGGTTGATGGTGAATGACAGCTCCGCTCTCGAGGACGACGGCGGTACCGGACCCCGCGCCCCCCGAACACAGCTCCGTGTAATCGAACGAGGACTGCGGGACATCGGATTACTTAATCATTTCTTATCAAGCTCCCCTTGTACGTGCCGGTGCTTTTAGCTGAGCCAGTCCATTAATCGCATGCGCCGGCTATTGCGATCTAACTCGACGATCGACTGACTGGCTCGTGTCAAAATCAATGCTCGCCATATACTTTTCAGGAATAATTCGATCAATGGGGGGTGGTTGGTGGCGGAGGCGGGGGAGAGGGGGAGCGTATCCTGATCGAGCATTGACGCGTGATTGTCTCGATTCGATAAAAGCAATGGACTTTCTTGGCCGTTACGTCGCGTCTCCGCACAACGAGTCGAAAACGAACGAAAAACGAAAAACGGAAGAGAAACCCTCCCTGCCCCCACCCATCCAAAAAATAAAAAGAAAAGGATTTAACTGAAACTGGAAGCGAACGAGCAAGGGGTAATGGACAGTTACAAGAGATTGTGGAGCGCGGGACCCTCTAAGGTAGAGCGAAGAGGGGCGGGGCGGGGCGGGGGGGTCTGGAGCGATTTAGAAAATAAAGTAATTAAGTGTCGGGAGCGCCACTAAATTTCACGCAAACATATTGCGTGAACGTTCTCTCGCGATTGCTTGTGCAGGGAATGACGGGGGGGGGGGCTCGATCGGGGCTCCTATCGAGATCAATAACTCGATCGCGCCGGCTCGCCGTGACGAAATGTCGGCCGCTAATACGCCTTCACGCGTATATCCGCGCGAGATCGAACTTTCTCCCGGTGCTTTTCCTGTCGCCGCCACCGATGCCGCGCCAGCGTCCCTGTGACGCCGTCCCCGTCGCGTTGTTCCTCCCCGACGACCGTAGTAACCGCCTACCTGGAATGGCCTCTCCACCCAGCTATTTAACTCGGCATCTCGATCCTACGGTTTCTAACTCTTTCAATGTAATGATTATTTTTCGGACTTCCGGTCCTTATCCCCTCCCCCCCCCTCTCTCTCTCTCTCTACATGGATACACGAAAGCACTGCGATCCGCGAGAGCGTTCTTTCGATATAATGCACAGAATTTATAAGATCTTTCCAGTTCGTGATTGTGATCATTCTGCTCGATCGTCCGATACGTTTCTTTATATTATATTTATGGAACTCTATTTATAGAAATAATTTAATTCGTATGAGGCTTTGTCTTATTTTATTTATAAATTCCGACGAGTAAATTGAATTAATGTTCGATTGCTTCTCGCACCCATTACGCTCTTTATATATATATATATATCGTTTCACTTTAATTTAATAGCTTATGAATTTAAATAAGAAAAAACGCAATCTTTATTTTTCCATTTCAAAACAATTCTACATGACAATTAATACGGCGGCATCCCGTAACCGCGCCTTTTCGCTTGGAAAAAAACTGAAAAACTAAAAGAAGAAATACCCCGCAATATTAACGACAATTACGACAACGACAATTACGACAACGACGACGACGACGACAACGACGACAACGACGACAACGTACAGCAACAGCGATTGGACAATGTAAGACTACGGTTTTCTCGGCTTCGATTAATAATCTCACAATGAAGATTACGTTTAGGCAGTTCAATATGTACGGTTAAGTTTTAAGCATAATGCGTCACGCGAAGAACAATAAATCTCCCGAATCGACAAAATTTAAGAACTTCGTCAATGCAGCATTTAAAAAATACATTCCTTCATCCCCGTGTTGAACTATTAATTCGAAAGCTAATTAATTTAAAGGCTCGTGTAAAGGTTTATTATGTATTTCGCGTATATTCACGATTGGCAGGCGAAGTCACGCGACAATGAAAAGATGATGAAAAATGATGAAAAATTATTGATGAAAAATTGATGAAAAATTGAAGAGAAAAAAAAAGAAAGAAAGAAAGGCGAATAAGCCTTTGAAAAAATCGATGATTGTATCGAGAAAGGAGCGCCCTCGGCTTCGATGTTTATATGAAACGTTCGAGCATTCTTTTATCAGTTACTCAACTCCTTAATTTATCACGCTTATTGATATTATAAAAACTTTCATCGGATCTTGGATTATTGGGGTGTTAGAGAGAGAGAGGGAGAGAGAGAGGGAGAGCGCGCGAGAGTAAGTAATTGATTAAAAAAAGCCTTGTATGGATGCGGGAAAGCGTAAGAGAAGGGCAGGAAAGACGGGACGGGACGGGACGGGATGGATATAACGAAGAGACGGTAGCGTACCTGGTGAAGCGCTGTGGCTTGGTGATGGTCTTGTCTGGGCGTAACTGCGTCGGCTCCGATACCCGAGTCTGGACTGGGTAGGTCGACCGTCAGCACTTTGCTACTGGACGAAGAGGACGATCTAATGGCGTGGGTTGTCGCGTACGAGCTCGGGACCACTTCGTACCTCGTGTAGGAGGCCGTGGACGTCGGCAGGGACGTCGAGCCCGTCGATACTAGGGGTGGTAGCGCATCGCTGGTCACGTAAACGGCCCCGGTTTCCGGATGCAGGCCTGCCGTGCCATTTGAGCCGTTGGACCCGTTACCGCCTGCCCCATTGTTCGACGAGGCCGACGTATAAGTCGTCTGCAATCGGGGGCTGCACGATCCGTAAGGGTCGTACGGGCTCCCATACTGGAAACCAAACAGCGCCTCCTGGCTTATTATTATTATACTTTCTTTTTTTTTTTTTTTTTTTTTTTTTTTTTTTTTTTTCATAGGCTTGAACTTTTCAGCTCAAAGGACAAGTCGCCTTATCGTGGCTTATCTTAATATCTTTCAGTCTCTGTATCAATTTTACCTCGAGACACTCGGCGCTGGAGCCAATATTTTTGTTTTATTTTTTTATTTTTTTTTTTTTTTCTTTCTTTTAAAATTATATTTTACCGTATTTTTACTTAATAGACAGGGTAACGGACCAGATATCGAAAACTAAGGCCTCAATTAGCTAATGCAGTTCTTCTTTCACAATAAAAACCAACGCCCGATGATAAAATATTTATGTTTTCGTATTAGTAGGAGGAGAAGGTGAAGGTGAAGGTGAAGGTGAAGGTGAAGGTGAAGGAGAAGGTGGAACGGATGAAAATGTCTCGATGCGATCCTTGATACTCGGGTCCTAGTAAGAAATTAACGAAAATGGGGCAAAGGGGTGGGAAATCACCTGGAGCTGATGCTGGTGATGGTGGTAGATGCCAGGCGGCGTTGGACTGTCCGGCTGCTGGTTTTGTTTGTGCCGCTTGTTAGATTGCTGGGCCCCCCTCGAGGAGCTCAAATCCTCGGGTTCGCGCTTCACCCCCGCAATGGCAGCCTGCTGCGACTGCGGACTGAGGGGCAGGGGCAAGCCACCTTGAAGGCCCTGACCTGGACTGTGCGACTGCTGATTGTACTGATGAAGAAAATGGTGGAGCTCCCCACCCGAGCCCTCGTTACCGGGCTCCAAGCGTCCAGTCGATCCACCACCCGGAGCCTCTTGCACTAGGAGCTTCTGCCCCATTACGCCCCTGCAATTCATCATCTCACTATTATTGCCGCTCTTGCTCTTGTCTTTACTATTATTAATAATCTTTCTATCTTTACAGAAGAAAAAAAAAACAAAGAAATAAAAAGAAGGAGGAAGAAGAAGAAGAAGAAGAAGAAGAAGAAGTAAATGAATACGCAGCAGTGTAGGTACGCAATTTCTTTTACCTCAATTTCCCCGCTTCTTTCCCATACATTTTATCTCCTTTATCTTGCGTCCGTTCATTAATATACTACATAAGAGTTAGTTTCGCTTCTTTTTTTTTTGGCTTTTTTTTTTTTTTATTTATTTAAAGGCATTTACTCGCAATAATAGCAATGAAATATTAATTAGTCTTAACAATTGGCCGTGGCGTGGCGTGGCCGGGTTGGGGGTAGGGGGAGGGGTGGGGGAATGAATATTAAGAAACGGTCCTTGAGGTATCGGTTATGCGAGTTTGGGATTTCGAAGGAAATTACGTTGATGAAAGTTGGAGGGAAAATGTTGCATGTATAATTAATTCGCGGATTATTTCGAGACATTGCGAATAAAGTTCGTCTTACGGACTCGTATTACACATGCTCTTCGTAACGACCCGTATACATACACAAGCGCACATATACATACATACATATGTATACATATACATATACATATACATATATATATATGTTTTTTTTTCTTTTACTTTTTATTTTCTTTTCTTTTACTTTTTATTTTTTTTTTTTTTTTTTTTTTATCAAGCAAACACAATGCTTTCCAAATAGACAATCCATTTTCTCTTTAGCATCGACACTCCGTCACCCTGCTTTAATGCACTAGGCGCAATAAGAATTAGCCTTTTTTACGGGTTCGCAAGTTCACACGCGCCTCCTTCCGCCGACGTCGTAACGTCACGTATTTCGCGGATTAGCATTGCATTATAAAAATCGAAAATGTGCAAGAGAGGGGTGAGAGCGAGTGAGCGATTAGACGGGCAGGGAGGTAGGTAGGGAGGGAGGGAGGGAGGGACTCGCGGATCTATTTCACTTAAGCCGAATTCATGAGAGCTTATATTTTCGTTCGGGTTTTGCACATGCAAACGAAACGCTCGGAGGCACTCACGCGAAACCTCCTTCGAGACTCGATGGAGCAGAATTATCAACATCCACGGGAGACGATCGAGGGGCGAGAGAGAGTGAGAGAGAGAGAGAGCAGAGAGCAGAGCAGAGCAGAGAGCAGAGCAGAGCAGAGCAGAGCAGAGATGAGGTATCGGTGCCAGTGGGACTGAAATGCTACATGAAAAAGGGAGGTAACTTCCCCATTGTATGGGAGCATCTGACCGTGGAGTAGGTACGAATGCGCGTGAGCCGGTGCGCCTCGAGGGAGAGCGTTGGCAGTTTATAAGGGTTTCCGTATTGTCGATAGGCTTTATCATGCTAAATATAACATGTTAACTACTTCACATAATGCCATGCGTTGTGCTTTCTCCCTTTCTCTCGTCTAGGATCGGCTAGCAGCTCATCTATTTTACGATATGCATAGCTGAGCCACCGAAATGAAGGGTACGGGACGTGCGCCACACCCGAGGACTCGGGTGGAGTGGAGTGGAGTGGAGGGGGGGGGGAGGAGCACTGTTTTATTGCTCTACGATTTACGAAAAAGGTCCAACGAAAGCGCCGACAGCCCACTGAATAGAGGCTCCTATGAAAATGGAAACTCTTGATACCGGATTCTCCAAGCCGACTTGGAGTTTCCCTCCACATTTAGGGACCCCCTCGCCCTCCCCGCCCCACCCTCCAACCTATGCGACAGGACAGGCATCACTCGTACCAACGGACCAAGGACTTATTCTTAAATAATTAATTCGTCTCGCTGTGAATTTTACAATATCGATACTCGTTCGCTAATTATTCAATTTCATAAACTGATTCATAACGATCCCAGTCCTCTCGGCCACGTTCTTAATTTATAATTTAACTACGATTGAGACATGCAATTACAGAGAGAGAGAGAGAGAGAGAGAGATTCTTCTTTTTTTTGCAATTTAAATTTAAGTTTTGTTTTTATTATTTATAAAAGCAATGCTTGTATTATTTTTTAAAAAAAAAAAAAAGAAAAAAGGAGAGGGGCGGGGGGGAGGGAGGCCGATAAAAACAAAAAAAAAGGCACCTTTAAACGTTGTTTATTTCAGTGAGCCGGTAAATTGTGGTAGTAGGGATGAAAAATTTACATCTGCCGGATTTCGAGTAAAACTATTTGCGTAAAATTCTATTTTTCCTCTTTTTCCTCCCTCTCCCGTCTAACCCTCAGCCTTTTTATTTGCCCTCGACAATAAACAAGTATTAATTAAATATGCAATATATAGCGGGTATATTGTAATAAATATACGGCCGGTATATGCAATGGGCTATAAAATTTCAGTATTACATGTCATCCTTTACTTTTTACTTGTTTATTATAAAAGATCGAGTGGCTCGAAATACTTTCAGTCGCATTCGATAATGGATAAGGCAAAAGATCTCCGTCAAAAGTCGCACCTCTGGCATACGAAACGTTTCGAGCCGAGAAGTCTTGACAAACATTGAATAACATAAAGTCTAAAGACCAAAAGAATAAGACGAATAAGAAGAGTAAGAAGAAGAGTAAGAAGAAGAAAGAGAAGAAGAGGAGGAGGAGGAGGAGGAGTAGGGGGAGGAAGAAGAGGAAGAGGAAGCCGTGGAACAGAAGTTAACTGGGATGTTCTGCGATGCTGGGGGGGGTGGGGGGAAGGATGGAGGAGAGACGAGACCGTAGACGCGCTTCAAGATGTATATTGGAATACGTGTAAGTAAGTGTACGCTTTAGCGCAGATTTTCTTTCAGTCAAATTTGCAGTTCGAGAGCGAAAGCAGTGCGCCAGAGAGGAATTATTACATGGATTAACATGTGCGAGCGTACGAGCAAATATACAATCTCCTTGAGATATACTTTTGCTATTTCTTATTATCCCGTTCGTTTGAAATACAGTTTTTTTTTTATCCACGTCCACGGCCCCTTCTTATAAGCAAGCATTCACACAGTGAACAAACTGACTCCATTTCAAGAGTACTTTTTATTTATTTATTTATTTATTTTATAATTGTCGTTATAATTGTCGTTGTTATTGTCGTTGTTATCGTAAAATTATTCATTAATTGTTTTTGTTTTTTCGTCTCGGTTATGCTTACAAGCATCGAACTGAAATTTACTCTCGAAATCGTAATTTAATTTATATTACATTTATACTTTTTTTTTTTTCTGGCAATATATTAATTATGACGAATGCGTTGAGTGTGTAGGCTAATGGCATGCGAGCGAATACTGGTTTTTGTTTTTTGAATTTGAGACACGTAGCACGAAGGAGCCTACCTGGTGGCCTACCTGGGGTTTGTCTCAGCGCTACTCACTCCTTATGTAATAAAACGTTAGCTAAAAATTTTTTTTTTTTATAAAAATTCCTTTTATTATTTTTATTTTGATTTTCTAACATCGGCGCGATATTAATCTCCGACGTATTAATTAATATTCAAGGCATGAAAAAGTTTGCTTCGAATTACCACACACGAATTATAATTAAAATATTTATTTCAGTTGCAGGGGAAACACGTACACACGTAGTAATAGTGGCTCTGACATATTTATGGATGCGAACGGTTTCCGTGAAAAGCAGCAGCATTCTTTTCTCTCTCTTCTCTCTCTCTCTGCTCTCTCTCTGCTCTCGTATTAACATTTAATGGTTAAGGTGGAGGGAATCGAGAGCTTGATTAATGCCCTCGACTGGATTGCTAAAAGTCTTGCTGCGCGCCCGGTCAATTAAAATTCTCCCTAAACGAGTGTCCGCGTAATGTGACATAAGCGAGTGAATTGTCCGAGCGGACGGGTACCGACGCCGGGCTACCCCCCCCCATCGTATATTATTACGTCGACGACGACGCGCCAGAGCGGATTTCAGGCATTTCAGGCTCGGGCTTTATTTTATATCGGCCATTCGAGGAAGGCGTCGAGGGCTCGCGGGTTAACGGCCAGCCGCGATAAGGATGCGCCTGGCGATAAGCCAGAGCCACTTCTTGTCTTTGATACACGAGGTGACGAACGGGCCGTGTCATATTCAGTAGCTGTGAGCAGTAAGGGAGGGGCGCAATTTTCTTCTACGGATATACGGCAAAACGAAAAGGGAAACGCATAGGGACTCGTACTTTGTCGGGCGCTAGATGCGCGACCAGCAGATGCGCGACCAGTAGATGCGCAACCAGTAGATGCGTGACCAGTAGATGCGACGACGGCGCAGGCGTTCGCGGAGGAGTCGCGTTCGGGATCGTCGCGAAAGCTCGCTTTACGTGCGGTTTTGCCTGACCCCCGATGTCAGTCGGGGACCGGTCGCCGCAGGTGAAAACCGGCACTTGGCGTTTCTCAAAACCGGATACGCCGAAAGCGCAGGGGCAATCGCTTACGGTAAAACGGCCTGGCCTGAGCCTGAGCCTATCTCCTCTGACTTGTCGAGGCTTCTACAAGGTCTCGGATGTCAAAAACCGGAAACAAAGTCTCGTTGCCGCAGAACGGTAAGTGGATTGCTTGGTGGGGAACGACGGGGGGGGAGGGGATGGGATGGGATGGGATGGGATCACCACGACGAAATCTATCTGTCTTTAATAATCTGTACTCGGGCCGCCACGGGGCACGGGGCATGCGCCAAAAGCTTATCCGAAAGCCCTTAATCCCCTGTTAATTGCCCGACCCCAACAATTAACCTCGACGTACGTATGAATATCTCAACGAGTCTTACGATCATTCGGCCGCCGGGCCCCCACTCTAATTAAAATTATTAATTGCGCGCGCCTGTACGGTCGTCGTCGTCGTCGTCGTCGTCGTTCCCTTTCTCGTTTTCCTCTCTTTCTGTCAAGCCGTCTGACAGAACGGGACGAGGCCCAATTAAGTAAGACCGGGTTAAAGGAGCATCGACCAACGGCGCGAAAGCGCGGACGAACTTGTTATACGAATGAACGAGGCGAAAGGATTGCGAGTAGCGAAGCATAGGGCGCCCAATAAATCCTGCGTTATTATTCACGCTCGCGCTTTACGTATCCAGATCGGGGACTTTTAATATTTCTAAAGGGGGGAGGTGCGGGAAAGCGAGCCTTGGGACGATTCTTAAAAATCGGCCTTAAAAACAGACCAGCGAGATAGCGGCTTAATTAAACGAACTCGTACTCAAAGTTTCTGAGTGTCGCACAGGCACTTCTAAGAATCCCCCCCCGCCCCCAACATTCTGTTGTTTAAGCGCTTACGCTCGCGCTCGAGTGAGACGACGTGCGGAGTCAGAATCAGAATCAGAGTCGGAGTCGGAGTCAAAGACAGAGAGAGAGAGAGAGAGAGTGAGCGAGTGGTTTTTAGAGGGACGGGATGGGGGGGGGGGATGGGAAGAAGGAACAGATAAAAGGACACGTTTTGTCGTTCCTGCTCGACCGGTGCATCCGAGACATCGGGGCGTATAGTTGCGCGGCCACGCGCCGCCGGTTCGCGGAAAGCTCGGGGCGCACGTCCAAGGGCCATTATTGTTTTGCAGTGTCCCCCCGCGTGTCTCGCTACTTAATATAATGCGTATACGCGCAACTAGAGCGCTGGAATTATAAAATGACTGTACGTGTCTCTCGTATGTGCCACGCGTAGCGCAAAAGCTTTTTTACGACGTGGCGGCGGAACGTGCGCGCCTCGAGATCACCGCTAACTGATAGGGAATTACGAGCGGACGGGAGGCGGAGAAAAACGGAACCGGTGACACAAGACCGAGCCTCCCCCCCGTCCCACCCTCCGTCCCGTCCCACGAGCTCTCGACGATCTCTGACCTTTTGACCCTCGACTGGATAACGATGCCCCCTCTTCTCTGCCCCCATCACCCATCCCCCAACACCGCCACCACCACCGCCACCACGACCACCGCCACCACCCCCACCCGCCACCACCCCACCCGAGCCGGCTTTACCCACTATTTTTATTTTCCGTTTTTATTTAGCTTTTTTTTATACTGTGGCGGGGTGGTTTAACTAGAGCCAGGTAGGCGGCAACGAGTGCAACTAGTTTGTATCTCAGCTCCCTATCGACGAGCGGAATTTCCACTCGAGACTCCGTTTAACGCTACTGCGAACGAGCCGACGAGCCGACGAGCAAAATTCGATAATTCACACGAATAGCCGAGTCGGCCCTAGCAATACACAACACTTGTCTCAAACCATAGCAAAAGACGCCCGTGCTCTTTTTTTGTCTGTTTTACTTTATGACGATCAAATGCTTGCTCTTGGATCGTATTGGTTGGGATGTTCTGTCTCGCTGACAGAAGCCGGTCGGAAGTCACACGCGGAGAACAGTGGCCGCAAGAACGCTCACCGGTCGTGCTGCTGAATTATCGAGGAGGCCGAAATTGAATGGGCCAAGCTCGATCGATTCGTTTCGCTTGGACCGAGTATCGGATTATCGTTATCGTTATCGTTATCGTTATTGTTATTGTTACGACTAGTGGGAGTCCGCCTGACGGCCGACGCGGACGGACGGTGACGAGTAGCGCGAAACCGTTTTCACCAACTCCTCCGAGTTCTGTCAACGTTTCTCCTTCACCCGGACGGTAGGTAATACGCGCGCGTGCCCCCCTCTGCCCCCCTCAACGACACGCAAACAATTGTAGAGTAATGTAAGGTGCGCGCGATAATCCGCTTCGGGAATAAAAAGAAACGTTTGCTCGCTTTTGCCTCTTCCGACCCCAATAACCCCAATAACCCCTCAAGTCGCCCGGTTCTCTCGAGCGGCTCGCCCGACTTTATTTAACAAAACGCAAATAATAATAATAATATTGGTTCGACCCTTTCCTGAACCGAGGGAAACGGAGAGAGCAGCGGGGGGTGTGGGGGTGTGGGGGTAGGGATCTTAAATGGGGTTATTGTATAAGAGCGCGTACGAGTGGAACGTGAAATGCGGGGAATCGTCAAAGGTAAGTGGGGTGTGGGGCTAGAGCTCAGTCGGTGTAGCCTGGCCCATCGACGTCCAATTTAGTTTCACATTCGCGGCCCCAACAACCCCAATAAACCTCCGCTCATAAACAATAACAAGGACTGAGTGATTGCATTCGGTGCGTTTTCTTCTTCTTCTTCTTCTTCTTCTTCTTCTTCTTGTTCTTTCTTTGGTGAGAGAAGCTACTGACTACGTACGCAGGCCCTTAGCTGGACATGCGCGTAAGCGAGTCGACCGCACCTAACCCCAATGGCCTCATTTTCATCATTTTCATTAACGCGCATGCTCAATAACAAAATAAAAAAGAAATGAAAACAACAACAACAACCAAAAAAACAAAAGAAGAAGAAGAAAAAGACCGATCGATATTACGCGTCTCGTCTATTATAGAGGCAACGCGGATTGCTCCGCTCCGCTCCGTGTCGCCGTGGAAAATATTTATATTATCGAATCTCTTTGGATTTCTATGCGCAATGCCATTGAGCTTCGTGAAAATGTAATTCACTCGCATAGGAAGTGAGCGAGGACGCCCGTGTGTACGTGTCTCGAAAACTAAGCGGAAGCTTTGATTTATACCTTTATTTTATCATCGAGGGCCAAGTCTTCCGGTCCATTTGCTTCGTTTGCAAACTACCGTCGATCTCATCTTCCTTCGTGTAGTAATTTTTTTTTCCTCTCGTCCCTTCTAACCCCGAATCCTTCATGTCCCAAGCGACCTCTCCATCACTCTCCCTCCCCCCCCTCTCTCTCTACCTCTTTTTATCTATCTATCTCATTATTTGTTACCCCTTGCGATCCCCGAAGATCCTTACGACGTTTCCGCACTGCGTATGCGTAGCTCATCAAAGCCGTATCGGGATAGAGTGAGCGAGTGAGTGAGCGAGAGAGGGTGGGGGGTAAAGACAGAAAGACAGACAGACAGACAGACAGACAGAGTAAGTGAGTGAGTGAGTGAGTGAGAAAGGGTGAGGAGGGGGGGCGATGGAGCGAGAGTCAGACACAAAACGTCGCTTCTCTCGCTTTGGCGCAGCACTGATCCTACTTTTGATTTATATCAGCCGCTTAGCATATTTTGTAATTTACTGTTTGAGAACGTCCTCAACGTACGAATTCGAAAGCGAATACAGCGGCAGAGAGGCTTTATCAGTACCGGGAGCAGGGAGACAAAAAAAAAAAAAAAAAAAAAAAAAAAAGGATAGAAAAATAAGGATTGCCGCCGGAGGCTCACCGAGTCTCTCTCTGAATACGCGCACGCTTACGTAGGGATTGCTACGACGTTTTATCGTCCCTACGATCATCTACTCCGCGCTTTAATCTTCCCCGGAAACCTTATCCGCCGATATTATCTGCGGGCATGGTTTTTGACGATCTTCCCGGACTCCATAATATTCGCTATCCTCGATTCTATCTTTCTATCTTTCTATCTTTCTTTCTTTCTTTCTTTCTTTCTTTCTTTCTTTCTTGGGTTCGGGGAAGTTTCGGGGCTTTCCGTATCGTTATGCCATGCCGAAGCGTCAAAGGATTTTAATCTAATTTCCATTGTCACCTGCCCGAGACGAAAACCTAATGCGTGTTTGCTGACGGGTGCGAGCGGCCGAATGGGCCCTCGCTCGGTGTATCAATTACCTCGTGGTAAACAGCGCCTAGAAACCCCAATAACCCCGAGCATTATCCTTGGGGCACCGAAGTAAGTATTCACTTTTATTTGAATCTCGACGGCTCAGCTGGGTTTACTTTCCGTCTCTCTCTCTCTCTCTCTCTCTCTCTCTCACTCTTCGTCTCGCTTCTTTTTGTCTTTTCTGCTTATTTAATAGGATGAGAAGAATGAATTATACGGAGAAGGTGAAAAAAGCGCGAAATTGAGAAACAGAGCTCTTTGCATGTGAGCGCACTGACTTATGGAGGGCTGACGATCTTTGGCCCCCCGTGTGTGTGTGTGTGTGAGAAGAGAGAGAGAGAGAGAGAGTGATCGAGTGAGTGGCTGAACGAGCCTCTACCAGCATCGCGAGGGTTTGCAGACTCGAATGCAAACTGAATGAATACTGATAGATCCCGTGCAAAATAAACTTTCCATGAAAAATTGCAATTCTCATCCACAAGTCTTTTGAAATAAAAAGTAGCAAAATTAAAATGATCTAGATAAACGGATACTTTCAAAATTTACTATATATAAATTCTCTCTCCCTCTCTCTCTCTCTCTCTCTCTCTCTCTCTCTTGTGAAATTTGCATTATTTAATGCAATTGGGCTTTAAAAGGAATCCTGTATTCTTAAAATTAAATATCCGTTGCGCTCATTGACGAAACGTAATGATGTTCATAAAATTATTGAAAAATATTAGTTCTTGTTCATTGGCCACTTTATACGCTCGCGGTCGTTCTTTCTTTCTTACTTACTTACTTACTTACTTACTTACTTACTTTCGAGAAGTAAGTAAATAAATACGTATTATTATTGTAAAAGCATATTTTATCGCGATGATATGAATATAAAACATTAATTTAACACAATAATAACTTATTTATAAAGAACGTAATATTCGAACGTCAATAGAAGCGCTTACGTATAAATTTTATGAGATTGTTTATCAATTAATATTAAACCGTGCCAATGCCGAATTGGGGTTATTGGGGTTATTGTTTTGCCGAGGACCACGAAGACCATAAAATTTCAGCGTCTGTTTCATTAATAGTATATGTAAAATTTTATTTCAAACGCGGACGAACTGTTTTAACGTTCTTGTAATCGCAATGAAGTTTAAGACAAGTTGAACAAAGCTTTGGTATTATTATAATTGCCATTTACAAGAGAACTGCCTTTGTTAGCTCAGAGACAGATTTTCTAGGAATAGCTTCGATTCATGTGAATCGGAACATCGATTTATTATTATCGAATACTGCACCGGCAGATGCTGCTACGACAGTATAAGAAAAACTGATATAAAACGGAGCGAGGGTTGGGCGAGGAGGGGCGGGGCGGGCGTGGAGAGCAGGTCGGTACTCACGTGGACCAGAGCTCGTGAGTCGGTGGTAGCTTAACATCGGCGGCCTTGTCCGGTAGCTTCGTGTAGTACTCGTAGACGTAGCTGGCCGCGGGATCATCTGCCGGATGCCCGGCGACGGCCGTGACCTGGTGCTGCTGTTGGAGATTGAGCATGGCTGCGGTGGCGACCGACAGCGGGTGCTCGCAGTAGGCCCGCCAGTCGCCCTCCATGCCCTGAACCTGCACCTGCACCGCGGCGACCCTTTTCTGTACTTCTGGATCGTCGCTGTGTTGTTGTTGTTGCTGCTGCTGTTGCTGCTGCTGCTGTTGCTGTTGTTGTTGCTGATCGCTCGAGTTAACTCCTGTTTGGTCCTGGTCTGTGCTACCACTGCTTCCGACAGCCAACTGTTGCTGTTGTTGCTGTTGCTGTTGATGCTGCTCTTGGTGCTGTTGATGCTGCTCTTGGTGCTGCTGCTGCTGCTGGTGGTGGTGGTGGTCTTCGTCGTTGTCGTCGGGCTCGTGGACGTAACTCGTTGGGCCCTGTCCAGCACTTGACACCTGTTGACCTGTCTCGTTAACCTGGACAGCGCCAGGCTCTTCCTCGCTGCGACTTCGTCTTCTAAAATAACACAATTTATATTTCTAATAACCTCCGCTTCTGATCTTTAACGTATTACAAAATAAAATATAAAATAAAGAAACTTTGTTCATTTTCATGAATGACGAGTACTTAATAGGAAAAAAGAGGCATAGTCCCGGCTTGTCAATTAATCGAGGCCTAATCTTACGTGTTGTAAGGTTGTATAGTAATAATAATTATTGGGTTCATAATTCATTGAATTAATGAATAACAACGAGTATTTGAAAGAGAATTTTATTCTCCTGTACTTTCGATCTCGTATTCATTCCTCTAACCGATGTCTTATGCCAGTCATGCGCATCACCCTCTATCGTTCGTTCAATCGACATTTTATCAGTCGGTTTACAGTACGACATTTGTACATCCTTACGAATATTTGTAAAAAACCTACGGATTTCAATCTGTGGATGTGCACTTAAATCTTAAATAAGATGATGAGTCGGCAAATAAAAATGGCACCCAAGCTGGCCTGTATATTTCGCATCGCGTCTAACGGAAACTAACACAGAGTATCGTCACGTGTGACTCAAGGCTGCATACAACAGTATATTTACAACTTGAATTCGTGTATTATAAGTTCATGGATAATGCTAATTTGGGAACTTTCTATGGGACTGCAGCGACTGTGATGCCGTGATGCAATGAAGTGGCTTTATTGGGCCGAGGACACGGTGACGGTGTTATTCAAAAAAAATTTTTTAACGATTAAGTCCTTGAATAATACGCGGACTTGAATAATATAATAATAAAATCGAGTCAATTCATGAATACGTCGGGGATTTAAAAATTCATGAATTACAAGCCATTAGAACGGAATTATTATTATTATTATTATTATTATATTTAAGGGAACGGAGAGTCCGAATATAAATGCACGTTATTATTCTAGATTATTCTCTCTGCCATTTGAATTCAATAGTTTCATCATTAAAGCTTGACTGTTAATTTGTATTAAGAAAAATAAATAAAAAAAAAAAATCTCCTCTCTCGCGTGCTCTTAACGCTTATACGCACTGTTTTCATCGTTAACCAAGTACACGCTTTTACGTTTCCTTTGTCCCTTTTTCATGATGGACGCGAATTATCATATAATTGTTGTAATTACGCAATAGGCTTATTTCAATGATTTCTTTCGACTGCTTAAAAATCCATGATTTTTATATTATGTCGCAAGCCGCGTCTTCCATAATAATTCCGGGGAAACGAAACAAAATTACAATAATACATATATATATATAATAAATAAAAACCATATTCGCCTTCTAAGTCTTCCTCTGGGCCTCTTCAATATTTTACGCGGCGAGTGAATTAAAGCTTTCTAAAAAAAAAAACCTGACAATCTTTCTCTCTTACGGCTGAATAAATTTTCTAAGCCAATATTAAAATAGTTTTTAATGCATGTCTCTCTCTCTCTCTCTCTCTCTCTCTCTCTCTCTCTCTTTAGCTTTAAATTTGAACGGGCTAAAGTTTTTTTTTTTGTTACCGGAGTCATAAAACGTAGGCTTTTTGGAGCGACATCTCTTTTACTTTTTGAAATACTATAAATTTTATTGCCCTTGATGTTTACGACGCCATAATTTGGCACCATATTCTTCAATTGAGCGGGGAATAAATTTATTCGGCTTTTTAAAATTCCAAATACGCTTTTATTTTTTATCAATTAGTTTTGGAATTTTATATTGCAAGTATCGTATCCACATCGAATTACAATGAGGCATTTATTTTAGACGCACATTAGCCTAACCTTGGGTAATATATTTTTATTTTTATTTTTATTTATTTATTTATTTATTTTTTGTTTTGTTTTGTTTATCAATGCCTTATAACGCGTTTATTTTTGCAATAAATTACAATACCAAAAGAGCTACACCTATAATTACATTCGTATTCATTATTATTATTATTATCATCATCGGTGTCGTTATTTATATTATGCATCGTCTTTATTCAATGATAAGTAATAATATTTTTAGTTTTTCTCCCATTATTTTCAACCATTTTTTTTTTTAAATGAGGAATAATTTTGCTACGAAAATATTGTACGTGATAGTATTATTATGCATATTATTTACATAGTGCTATTCAGCAACAAAAATGGAAATTAAGAGAGGAAAAAGAGAGAAAAAAAAAAAGTTAATAGAAGCCTGAAATACAGCAGATGATTCTATCAAGTTGTATATATATGTATATATATGTAAGCGCACGTAGGTATGCGTAGTAGTAAGCAGCTAGCTATGCATTCACCGACGTAGATATCGATGCGACCACTATGATTAATTATTATAGACCCCTCGGCTTTTACCTACAGTCATTAATTTATACATACTCGGCTGCTTGCTTAGCTTCTCTCCCTTCGTTTTTTTTTTTTTTTTTTCTCCTCTTGCTTGACGTATTCTGATTTCAATCCCAATATCAATGCCAATTCGGATACTTGCCGAGCGTTTATACGCGTACGTGGCGGGTACGACGACGACGACGACGACGACGCGGAATAAATCTTTATCCACTCTAATTTATGCATGCCGAATCAATCTCTATCGTCGTATCCTTCCATCGCTATCTCCTTTAGTTCACTTGCACCTGGAGTCGCGCGTCCCCGACTCAGGTCGGTAGCGTCACTAGATCACACAGAGCTACCGCGATAATGAGAGGGCGCGTTATCCTCTGCAAATATTTTCCTCTAACTGTTTACATAGGTCCTTGCCATTTTCTTGCAGCATCTTTACCATGATTTTTCATACAGCACTCTTATCCCATACTTTTTTTTCTTTTTTTTCTTTCTCTCATCCGTACGTTCATACATACATCGACAATAAGATATTATTATCCTCGACTCGCAGCATTTGCCTTTGTCTACTTTCATTACTCTCTACGTATAGAGTTTGCCCCGTCCCCAAATGATAAATTTAATACTCGAGCAGAGAGAGCGAGAGAGATATAACGACTATCGATACCAAGGATTCGTCCGTCTAATTTGAATAAAATACAATTACTTACAATACTCTATTTATTTATTTTATTTCCTATTTGGGATTCGTTATTGCCCTTGGAAAACCTTTTTCTAATAAATATAAACTTAATGGCCCTCTTAAATATTGACTTACATTTAAATACAGCAAAATATTGTAAATGGAAAAGAAAATTGAAATATCTGATAAAAGTATGAGAAAAAAATGAGTGAAGATGGCAAAGGCGGAGTAAGAGGGATTGCATGAAATCGGTAACATTTCCTCTGTTTCCTTTATATACAAAGCACGATTATGCCAGACGCCTATTTACTACTTTTTGACATTATTAATAATATAATTGTAATGATGTCTTTCTGCTAGCAGAATTACATTCGAATCTTAAAGGGAATTCAATGAAAGTGTTTCGCTAAGCTAATTTTATAGAATTTTCTAATCGATTGTAATTAAATAAGGATATAATATAATATAAGCTTATGACGTAACTAATAATAATATAACTTTAAATTATTGTCCAAATTAAATGATCACGTATAAACGATCCCTTGTGAATAAAGGTATACACACGTATGGACGGTTATTACAATGGGGCTACCTCAGATCATACGTAGTAATAAGTAGAACGGGCAATATTATAGGATATATGTATCTTCTTTATATTCGTATAAAATTTACTTTTCGTTTGCAAACATTTCCAAAACGCTAAGGCTAAGAATAATTTATATTTTTATATTTATACCTTTTTCATTTAGAATAATTACTTGCATGTTGAACTACTTGTTAATTATTTTGTTTTTGTTTTTATCGTCTTGCGTTAATTTACAAAACGTTATTGTACAATTGATTTTTAATTAAAATTTTTATCGATTAATGATAATGATTACCTTATTAATGCGAGAATTTATTCAATTTATTCCCAACATCAGCTTATCTATTGTGAAATTTCGCTTGTTAAAGCAAATATTTAAATTAACTAAGTCATGAAAAATGAATTAAGAATTATTTTATTAAACGAGCAGCTTCTCTTTATTTTTTATTATTTAACGTATTTGAGGATTGAAAAATAAAAAATAAAAAATAAAAAATAAAAAAATCAAAGCCACTGATTCGAGTTTCATTCGAGTCTCGTCCATTTAGTAGTAGTAGTAGTAGTAGTAGTATAAAATAGATCTCGAGTCCTCTTTTTGTAATTGAGTGAAAAAAAAAAAAAAAAATAGCTTCTGGTGTAGATTGATTAAAATTTCATTGTAATACTGATTGCGACGGAAACCTCGCTTCTTAATGTATCGATGGCATTACATTAGATTTAGAGGAATAGGAGGATCGTTCGAAACGTAGTATTGCTTTTATGACGAATTTTCGTAATTTCTCTGTAAATTCTACTTTATTCATCGCGATGGTTTATAGAAAAATTATTCAAACAAGAAATCTAAATTTTGCGCAAAAAACTATTCATCACTGAAATGTTATATTCGCATATAAAAAAGTTAATGTACATAAGTGAATGTTACAGGAAGCGTGGTCCCATTATATTTACATAGAGAAATATTCTCAGATAAAGATACATTTCATATAAATCTAATTACTATGTTGTTAGATTTATAAATCACTACTGCAAATGACTAGCTAAATTATATTGTTGATTTACCGATAATCGGCATTTTGAACCTAAGCATCCTGGAAGTAATGAATACGACAATATATATATATATATATATATACACGTAAGTATATAAACTTAAAGTATTAAGTGTTATTAAGTTATCAAGTAATATTTATATTGAGAAGTGAGGAATTAATGAGAATGAATGTTGAAAGTAAGAATGTACAATTGTAGCAAGTGTAAAATCAAGGGCATTTATGAGATAATAGCGAAATGTACAAGCCTATTTACTTAAATTCTGTTTTTGTCTTGACAATTCTTAGTGTCGGCATGTCGGGGGAGAGCGAGCGCACGTCCAGTTTCTTCAACTCTTTACTCTATCTACATTAACTAAAAATATACGAGGACAAGCTCTACAGATGATTATTGAATACGATTTACGGTTATTGGGGTTGGGGGCGGGTTATTGGGGGCGTTCTTGAACAGGTGTCGGAGTGAGGGGGAGGGGGGAGAGAAGCTCTCGTCGCTCATGGGTGGGATACTTAATTACGTACAGTCGTCAGGTCGCCTATGAGGCATGAAAATCTAAGTAGCGGGTAATTGTGAGGGGGGTGGGGGGTTGGGGGGCATAAAAATCGAACCTTTGATCAGAGCTTCAGCCGCTCTTCAGTATTCATCTCGAGTTTCATTCGCGCGACGATGTAGGAAGCCCTTCTGCGTACGACGGACGGTACAAGCGTCGACGGAGAGGTAACTTGTGTCTTGTGTCTCGGGACCTCGAGCGCATTTTAATAAACTCACCCACGCGCGTGTCTCGCGTGCGCGCACACCTCGTCTGTCGAAAGTATCTTGAACGTCCGTCTCGATGGGAGGAAGGAAGGAAGGAAGGAAGGAAGGAAGGATGGAAGGATGGAAGGGGGGAGCACGTTCGGGAGATCGCCTTGTCTGTCCCGACACATGTCTACTTTTATTCAAAACTAAATACGTTTAATTAAATTCTTATGGGGAAACATACATTTTTTTTTTTTTTACTTTCTTTTTAAAATTTTTTATTCTTTATCATTGCGGATAATTTTCATGCGTGTGGGCTCATTTAATACTCTCTCTCTCTCTCTCTCTCTCTCTCTCTATATATATATATATATGTAGGAATTCCGAATGCATTACATAAAAATATCTTGTTTTGCCGTTTTTTCATTTTGAAACGTCGGCTCGACGAGCGTGTCAAACATCAAATAGTATGAAAATTGCAAGTTGGAATTGACTACTGAGATTTGGGATCATCGGAAACGACAGTAAGACTGTTTGGATAATTAAATAGCCAATGCCACTGGCAATATTAAGTAATTAAGTGAATTAAACGAAGCGCAGGGATTGAAGTAGAATGAAAGCTAGAAAAGGAAACGTTAATAGCAATAAAGTTTGAGGTAAACTAAATTTTCACGATTTTCGTCAGATCGCGTCTGAGTTTCGTATCCGAGGGAAGCGTAGTTACGGGTTTTAAGATCTCTGAAGGACCGATTGAATTTCTGGCATTCGTTAATCGGAAAGTGACGTAAGCCCCGAAGATTCACGATCTTAGAGAACGCGAATGGGCGGGGAGAAGGGTGGAGAAGAAGGGAAGTAAGCCTAATGGCAATAATTAGTTTCAAGATGGCTCGCGTTAGCTCGGCTTACAACTCGGCTTTCTCGTGAGACAAAATAACTTACGCGTAACTTACATGACGTGCGTGCGTGCGTGTCTGCGTTCGTGCGTTCGTGTCTGCGTGCGTTCGTGCGTTCGTGCGTGTCGCGTGTCTGCGTGCGTTCGTGCAGCCGCGCAATTTGTCGTGAGGTCGGAGAAAGGAGAAGTCGAATGTATTAAAGGATTTTCTTATCGACTTTATTTGCATTATAGTGAGGGGGGGGAGGGGCAGCGTCTCGAGCCAATAACTTTACCGAGACTACTGATTGATTACGGAATAATAATAAGTACGCGAGTGAGTGAGCGAGCGAGTGAATAAGTAAGTAAATAAACGAGTACGATGTTTATGGAAATAGGCATATGCGTACTTACGTCTCTATAAATAAATACATACAAGCCTAATGATATTTTTAAAGCATTTAAAGATTCGTGTGTTATTATATCAACAGATTCGTGAAAACGGAGTGAGTAAATAGAGAATTCACGCGGTTATGCTTTATTTATAATGATGAAAAATAATCAATTGGGGTTGAAAAATTAAGTTCCCGGAAGTAGCTTGTCATTTTTATGATATTTAGATGATAATCATTTTAACTAGTGATTAAGAAATACGACACTTTAGCCGACAGGATTAGTTGTAAACTAATTAGCGTCTTTATTTATTATTATCACGGTAGATTTTTGCGCAAGAATTTTTTACTTTACATTTATATTATATTGATTACCGCATAAGTGCAAGAAATTATTATATATTGTGAAAAAAAAAAAAAAAAAAAAAAAAAAAAATTTTATTTTTTATTTTTTTTTTTTTTTTTTTTTTTTTTTTTTTTTACTTTAATTAATTTTATTTTCATTTTTGTAATACTCAACAATGCTCTACACGATACACGTATCATTAAAAGAATATAATTCATTAGAAAATGAATATGAAAATATTTCAGCCACGTGTAAATAATGTTAAATTACTTTTATCCACAATTTTATTGGCTTGCTAGACTTACTAGATAAGATTAGAGTGAGATGGAGATTGCAAAATTTGAAATGTGATCGGACAAGAAACATTGTCTTTTAAATTACAATCTAATTAACAATACTATGACAATAAAAGACAGCATCAACTGTCGTGCAAACTTTGACCGTCTCTCTCTCTCTCTCTCTCTCTGTATCTCTGTATCTCTCTCTCTCTCTCTCGCTTTCTTATTCAATAGGATTCATATGCTTTCCTCGGTAAATAGACGACAAGAACGAAGACATTGGACACGCTTGTAAAAATAAAATAGGGCCGATGCTTGAACAACGTGAGAGCTGGAGAGATGCGAAAATCAGGGATATGAGGAACATGGGTGTAAAGAAAAGGAGGAGACGCGGGAATATGAAGAGATGCCTTGACTGACTTTGATGGATCGAGGGGCCGCGCACCCATGTCGACCCTACCCAACTATTCCCCTCTTCTAGCACTCCTTTTTCATTCTCAAATTTTTCCTCCTCGTTCCTTCCTCTCTCTCTCTCTCTCTCTCTCTCTCTCTCTCTCTCTGTGTATGTATCACTGATATAAACTCTTGCTTTTACCAGAAAAGAAAGATCTACGTACATTGAAGAGCGAGTATAAAATTAGATATTAATTTTATTATACATTTACTTGTCCATATATATATATATATATGTATGCATTAGGTAGAAGAGGACTTGATGATTTTTTAATAGCATTGAGGAGAGTTTAGAAATTCTTGTAATTAGTCAGGATGAGGATTTTGAAAAGTACATAGGTATTGATTGATATCAGATTAACAGATTTTAAAGTTTCTCATTGATCCCAAGACACAATGCAAAATTAACTCATAAACTCAGTATGTCGATATGATAATTAAATATCCCAATCATTATAACAGAAACCCAATTAATCGTCACTTTTTAATTATTGTAATTGAAAAGTATCCAAATAACGTTTGCTAAGCCGTTTTTATGAATTGGCGATTTATGAACATTTTTTTTTTTGAAGTATTAACTTTATAAAGTGGGAGTATGTGGGCTGGTCAGTTGATCAGGACATTGAAAGAGCGGGGCTCGGGGACAAATGGGGAGTCAACAAGTAGAGTCGTAGTCAGTCGAGCGAGTAAAGGGTTTATTGGGGTCGAGTGGACGGCGCGTTGCCGATTCCATGACTTCGTTCGATTTCTTCGGTTGAGGAAGGGACGGAGTGGCGGGGCCGGGGCCGGGGCAGATTATATACACCGGACCGCGGCTCTGATTATAAAGTTTTATCGTATGCTCGATCTAAGCGACCTTGTTGCTTTTTCTCCGCCGCACGGGATATACGTAGAGGTAAACACACCCATATATATATATATATATATGCACATGTAAAGACGAACACGGGAGTCGTTGGGCACATCCACCCCGATGACCAGCAGGCATCCGCTTACCCTTGCCTCTCGCTCACATTTATTTTGATTGAGACGTCTCTCGTTGCTCGATGAGGAACGAATTTCCATCCTACCCCGTATCCTCGACATATCGATTTAATCGCTTACGGATTCAGATAGCCCCGCCGTTTAATTAATTAATTAATTAATTAATTAATTAATTAAGCGCTCCCATTTGTATATGCAGATACTTCGTTTAGTAATTAGTATCAGCTCACTTTTAATGCTAATTCCCGTTATTGGGGTTATTGGGGTTATTGGGGTTATTGGGGTTATTGGGGTGGCGGCTCCCCAGGTACGCGAGAGAGGCGGATTTATTCGGCGATCGTCCACAGGAGCCGTCGAATACTATTATTACCTTTTTTCCGCTGAGTAATATAATAGTTCGTATTATTGTTTTTGTGACGTAAGCCGAAAAGAGCCGCAGACAATGGGAGTTTTTGATTTATCAATAATGAATCTTAACGGCAACGAAACGGGAAAACAGACCTTTGAGAAATAAGAGAGAACAAAAAGAAAAATAAAAGAAGAAGAAGAAGAAGAAGATGATGAAGATGAAATAAACGATCCTACAGGGTTTCGGTGCGATTTTATAGATAATAATATGGCTAAAAATCGAACGGATAAGAGGAGGAGGAAGAAGAAGAGAGAGAGAGAGAGAGAGAGGGGGCGGCGGGAGGAGTGTCGGTAGTTGGATGATGAATAGATTATCGAGCTCGAAGCTCTCCCATGGTGAGATGGAGCGAGGATTCGCACGTTCGCGACAGGTCGCTTCGGCCGGACGTCAGAAATAAAACTTCCTACGCGAGCTACGCACGACGGAGAATTTCTCTCTCCCTCTCTCTCTCTCTCTCTCTCGTTGTCTATCTCGATATCTATCTATCTGTCCGTCTATCGGTGGTTTCTACTCTAGTGCTCGGGTCTCAAGTGGCCCCGTCCTCACCGATCGCCGTCGCGTCTGGATATTCTTTTTTGTCATCGGGGGCACATAATTAAGCGGCTCGCGCGACTCTCGCCGTCGCCGTCGCCGTCGCCGTCGCCGTCGCTGCCTCTTAGTCTTCCTCTTCGTCGTCTATCGGAATGTAAGGCGATAACGCGCGAAACCGCTACCTCCATGCGCGCGCGCGCTTAACCGCTATCGCGCTATATACGTTCAATTTGCGCGATTCGTAGCTACGTGCGTGCTGCCGCCATTTTTTTGTACCCTCCTTCCCGATCCTCATTACTTTGCCGGCGCGGCGAGCATCCTTTTTTCCTTGTTTTTCTCGTTTTCATTTTTTTTTTATCCCCCTCCCTCCCGTTCCCCCCCTTTTCTTTTTTTTTTTTTTTTTTTTTTTTTTTTTTTTTTTTTTTTTATAATTTTTTTTTTTCTTTTTAACTTTTATTTATGTTCGTTTTTGTTTTTGTTTTTGTTTTCGTTTGCCTGGGTTTCTCTGGACTGCCGAGCCGGGGACTCTCTGATCAAAGTCGACGCGCACAATTATCCCCGTGGCCACTCTGATTGATCTTATTCTGCGAGTCATCTCACGAGATCGTCGAGTCTTTTTTAATTCCTTACCTTACGCGGATTGTTTATTCCTAGGAGTCCGTAAGATAAACATATCACGTCCGAGGCTTCAATTTTAATTACTCGCGCGTTCCTTTTCTATCCTGTCTCTGCCAATGTCGCCCACTCCACCCCAACCCCACCCCTGATAAGCTAAGCGTAAGGACGCCATGGCTGTGTTAGCCAAAGGCGCAGAAAGACAAAAGCTTCCCCTGCAAATTTAAATTTCACAAATTTAATCTCAGACAAATGAATTCGAGAAATTTCAGTACTTTAATGTTTCTTTGAAAATACAAGACTTTATTTTACAATCAATTTAAAGCCAGCTTCGTGAAATCTATATTTCATTACGGCCACTCGTCACGTAACATTATTAACAACGCGTTAACGACAATGACAACAACAACAATGATGATGATGATGGACAAGAACAAGGACAACAATTTCGTAAAAATATCGCGAACTCAAAAATAATATCGTTCATTTAAAAATAGGATTGAGTATGAAATTTTTACGAAATAATTGAAATATCGTTAGCGAATGTCGGCTGCGATCTGTAATTTCATTAGTCCTTCGTTATAAGTTATCTCAGCTAATGATATGCAGAATAATGAGATACAATGGATTTATTATTGTATTGGATTCCGAAGAGGAGTGCGACTGAAATTTCTTATCGTCGGAGGAGAGGAAAAAAATTAAAAGAAATAAAAAAAAAAAAAAAAAAAAAAAAAAAAAAACAAACGAAGGAACAACTGCGAAAAGTTAAAAAATGAATTAAATTTTGAAAATTCATCGCTATTCATAATTAAAGTGCATCGTAAGAGATTAGCGTTGAGAAATTCAATTTAAATATTCAAAGACTAAGCGGGAGCATAAAAATGTTCTTAACAGCAATTAAATCCGAAGCGATTCTTAAGTAATTCATATATGAATATAGTTTCGTTCGGCGAGCTTTATTATTTCTCGACTCGTAGCGACTTGTGCCGCCGCCATCCTACGTATTATAAATGCTCGTACTGGAGGCGCGTCGGCCATCCGACTACAAATAAAATAAACTTTAAAGAGAGAGATGGAGAAAAGTCATCGAGAGCCACGTCGATAAATATATGGAGCTCGCGTTTCCTTCTCCCGTCTTTCTTTGGCTAGTAAATAATTAATCGCCCGTGGATCTTTTGCGCCTTTGCTCGTTTTCTTCCCGAGTTGTGGAAAATTCCAAGGAGGGAGGAGGAGCGTAGATCATTGTGCTGCTTTGTCGTCGTCAACGTCATCGTCATGGGCTCGGCTCGCAGTATCGGGTGCAAAAAAAAATCAAAAAAAAAAATAAAAAGATCTATATATATATATATATATGTATATGTATATATATATATGTGTGTGTGTATGTGTGTGCGCGCGACTCGCAGCCAGACGGCCATCGATAAAGCTTAACGTGCCAATCTCGAAGCGACTCTTCATTTTTCCTTCCTCGGATGTATTGATGTGTTAAGCGTGTTGCTAATCCGCGCGGGGCTCGCTTACGGGATACGGTAAATCGACGACGCTGTTTGTTAAAGCCAAACGATTTACGATCCGAGCTTCGGAGACTAAGCACATTATTAAAGAATGGACTCGCGGGCCTTAGCTTTTTACATGCGATCGATAGTGCTTCGAGTGCCCTCGAGTAATTATTATTCCCTCTGCCTTTCCTTACGAATGTTTCGTATTATACCAAGCACTCTACTTTTACTTATTATTATCATAATTATTATCGTTATTGTCGTCGTTGTCGTCGTTGTCGTTATTATTACTATTGCTACTACTACCACTGCTACCGCCACTACCACCGCCACCACTACCACCACCGCTACGAGTTTAAAAACCAGCAAAGAATCTGACAGTTTCGGATATAATTGTGACAAAAAAAAAAAATATGAATAGGACAATTAGATAAAATACGAATGGAGAGTAGGGTTTATGGGCAGTGCATAGATTGGGCATATATATTGGATTAGACAGGTGTAGAGAAAATAGACGGATAATGGACGAATAAATGGGAAATCACGTGGGGGTGGGGGGGGAGGTTATTTTAGGTGGAAAATTCATGCGAACGGAAGCGGGGAGATCGTTCGTTGAGGTTGTCTGTTATGACTGGCTGAGCGCGCGGAATGATTAGGCGGTGAGAGAAAAAAAAAAAAAAAAAAAAAAACATCCATTCATTCTCGCGCGCGCATAATTTTGACACTCTCTCTAACTCGCGACATTATTTAAGATGCGCATGTCAGTGCACATGATGCAGCATTGGGCACCGAAATGACGTGTGTGCGCTCAGCACCCTCCACTCTCCCCCCCCCTCCTGCCAAAACTTTCGACGAGTGGATTGCGAGGAGTAAGAGGAGAAAGGGTCTGAACGAGCTTAAGGACAGCGTGTACGCGGAGGCTCGTACGGATACGGTGCGCGGGCACATGCCGTGAAAGGGATAACGGGATGCGCTCGGTTCGCATCTCGTGTTCATAACAGAAGAGCGCCTGCATAGCATAGCTTCTGTGCATAGAGAAATGGGCCAGGCGTGCGGAAGGCCCATGAATACGGCTAGCGATTGGCCAGGGGGCTGCCACAGGACTAAAGGACTGCTACCAGGCATATGAGATAGATAGAGAGAGATAGAGAGAGCTGGAGAGAGAGAGAGATAGAGAGAGCTGGAGAGAGAGAGATAGAGATAGTAACTTTATATTATTATCCCTTTTCACACCTCCTCGCACTCGGGCACGCAACTCACGGCACGCTAGAGAAAACACTCACTACAATAAACAAGAGGCCCTATTGTCTCTCTGACACTCTCTCTTCTTTTCTTTTCTTTTTTTTTATATATATATCTTTTTACGCTGTTTCAGTAGTGACATTATGAATAATCGTAAAAGAAAAGAAAAGAAAAGAAAAGAAAAGAAAAAATAAATAAAGAAGAAGAAGAAGAAGAAGTGGAAGTGGAAGTGCGAAGTGCGAAGTGCGAAGTGCGAAGTGGAACCGTGGCGGTCGACGATTGTCACACCGAATTTGTTATTATAAGAATTAAGAATTTCTTTACGTATCGTTATATTGGCTGCCCGATATCTTAATAAATTCTTATTATATATTATAACGATATTTAAACGAAGACCAACAAACAGCAATTGCAATAATAACAGTAAGAAGAATCAATGTATAAGGGTGGGTGGGGGGTGGGGGGAGTTACTGAATCGAGGAAAATGTTTAGTTAACATCTTTAATCTTATCGAGGACTTGATGGAATTTCTTAAGCTCTTGAAATATCGATTGAATTAATTAAGCTTCCTTGGAACATGCACGGGAGTTTTCTAAGATCAATTAATTAATTAATTAATTAATTAATTAATATAAATTTCGATATTCGTGACATTATGTAATAAAAATCTAATAATGTAATCGCATGACGACACACTATTTCATTGTCACGTGTCGATGGGGTTATTTACAGAAACCATTGTATTCTGACGAAAATTACCACTTGAACCAAGGCCGCGATTCGCTTGCAATACGTAATTCTCAGGACGGCTATATGCAAGCTATCGTATATGCAGTTAAAGTACGTATCACTGTACAAGTATAAGAGAGAGAGAGAGAGAGAGTGTGTGTGTGTGTGTTTGTGTGAATAAAACCAAATATATGAATTTCAAATGTTTCAATTCTGAAATTCATATTTTTAGTAATTCGGCATTTACGGAGTCGATGTCAGCTCACGTTTATTACGTGATTAAGTATTATTGCGAAAGATCTATAGATTTTACAGAGAAAAGAGAGATTTATTGATTACGAAGTTTACAGTTCTTGGCTCATCCGATCGAATTTTGTCATAAGTAATTAACAGACGGTCTCTATGTCCCGTATAAATTATCCACCCAATACCGAAAGTGTGCATTTGGTTGCGCACGCAACTTGATTTCATCGGACCTGCTTTTACCGATAAATCGCGTCAGAGACCGAGGCTGACTGACTGACTGTGGATAGAATAGGGGAAGCGCGTATTTTCGACCTTTCAACCTGATTTTCTTGAAACGATCTCGACCCACACGACCTTGTAGTTCGTGGGCCGAAAAAATTATTTGCCACGCGTGCTATACGAAGCAGAATTACCAAGTACGAAGACTTGAGCCGACGGCCGATGACTAAAGCGTATACCGCTACATAACAACAAATACGTTTGTACGTTAAAACAAGAAAAATGCCAAGCTAATAATAAAAAACCGGAACATTGCCGATCAATTATTAAGGAATAATTCTTTCCCGAATGACAATCAAATGAAGTGGCTTTTTCCTCATTAATAATAATCTTTGCTATACATTTAATGCACACATTTAATGGCATCTAATGGCATCTAATGGCATCTAATGGCGCAAAGGCCTTTGATTCGGGACGCGTTAACTTCGGGACGACTCGTTTAAATGACACTTTAAATAATTCACAATAGGCGACGCTTTTCTCGTTTTTCGAGATATATATATATCGTATATACGTATATATATGTAGAGAGAGAGAGAGAGAGAGAGAGAGAGAGAGAGAGAATCTGCTGGAGAGAAGAATCAGCAGGCACGTATCATCTGTTACGAGTGGGCGGCTGCGCTGCATCTTCGTCAGGGTATCGCTGGTCAACGGGATCGTAACGAGCCTAGCCGATAGAAATAGGCGATGCCAGTGATATTGTTGTTGTCGGGCTCGCCGTCGCTCGCCCCTTCGCCACTCACGTCGCATTCTATTCCATTCCATCAAATACATTTTATAGAAAAAAAATATGTCGTAGGGATAATGGAAGGGGTTATTGGGGTGGGGGTGGTGGGAGGCGGGTAGTAAAGAAAGGCCCGAGAGGTGACTCAATGCGGTGAGTAGAGGCTCCGCGGTATTGGTTAAATACGTAGAGCCAAAAGGTATCCGGCTAGGAGCGGCGGTCTCTCAAAGGTCATTGGGAAGGTCGAGTTATATAAGCTGTAAGCAGTAGTGGAAGCAGTAGCGGCCAAAGTCGTAAAATCTCTGGAGTAGTAAGAAAATCACTCAATGAGAAATCCCCGCTTTCACGACTCTTCCGTCGGCCGAACGCAGCAGCCGCGCTCCTCTGTGCCTCTAAGCCATCTACTACGCGCCCGCTCTCTCTCTCTCTCTCTCTCTCCGTCTCTCCCCCCTCCTGCGACTCTTACATTCTCCGTTCGTTCGTTCGGTCGGTCGGTCGGTCGGTCGCTGCGGTCGTAGCGGTCGTAGCGGCGGCGACTTGACGTAATATTCAAAAAGTCGCGGAATTTTCATCCCCGGCGTCCGTGCTCAGTCCCCGGGACCGAGTTCACGCGCACGTGCCACGTGGCGCCGGTGAATGGGGCGGAGTAACGAGCGCGGAGGAGTCGCTCGACCGCGGCGATCGCGATCCCTCTACGTTACTTCGTGCACCTATATTCCACCCCACCCTCCCATCCTCTCTCTCTCTCTATCTCTGTCACTATTCCTATCAGTTACTCTCTCTCTCTCTCTCTCTCGCACGCGCGCGCGCATTGTCTTTGTTTGGCCGCGAGAGGCTCGCGGGGCTCCACTACGGGTGTACTACTACGTCGAATGAATGAACGGGGAACCTGCTCTGACGCTCGTGAGGACATTATAGCTGCAGCTTGCGGCGCGGCTTTGCGTCCAGTTGGGACGAGACGTGGCCGATTGTACCCGCGAGCCTTTGTACCGTCGAACCCTTCCTCCTTCTACTCTACCTACCGTCACCAGCTCCCCCCCCCCATTTTATCCCCTAGTCAATGGAATAGATGGTAGGAGTCGCCCGGTTATACCGATGCCACGCAACCATATTTTAAGCATTAAAATAAATTCCAATAAATTTCCTTCGTTGAGTGGGTTCCCGCGGAGGATCTGTGGGCTCTCTTGTTGCCGCCAGAGTGATCGTCCGCTCCTCGTCCCCCTTTATTGTTGCCCCTCTCTTCTGCCCGTGGCCACTTTTCTTCTCATCCTCTTATTCTCAGCCACGCCCTTCTGGTCAAATGACTGACCCTTCCTCTCAACGACAATCTGCCTTTCGTTGCCTTCGTCGATCCCTGACCTGATCTTTGCGCACCTCTTGCGGAAAATTTATTTCAAATCGAACCAGCCGTTTTACAATGATTTTTTATTACAATGTTCTATTACAATGTTTATTGGGGTTATTGCTTGCGCGCGTGTGTCGTGCACGTAAGCACCGTACTTTAATTTAATTTAATTTAATTTAATATAATATAATTTAATACGATCATTAGCTACGAGCTCGCCCGATAATCTGTCATTATCATTGCGTATCTTACGGACCTCGGTCTTTAATATTTATTCTGAAATTTATAATATAGCGAACGTATAGCTTGGCTGGCTTGGCGGCGGCCATTTAAAATAATCGAGCCATTATATAAATTAACGGAACGGTTATTGGTGTTGGGGCAGAGGGGGAAGGGGGAAGGGGTTCAAGCGATCGATGCGCGTATCCGCACATCTACAAGGGAAGTATTATTAATGTGCCAATTGTTAAATTCGTCCTAATTAAATGATCGACAGAGCTTAGTCGACCGAGGCTGTTCGTTATAGGCCGTCAATGGCTAATTTGTCGCAATCGTTAACAGCTATTGTTGCCATCCAAACGGAATTTGTTAAAAAAAAAACCTTATTATCGTACGAGTTGCCGAGGCTTTGCGATATTATATCGAAGTTAGCGCGAATGACACGACAAAGTAGCGCGGCGCGAAACCACACGCGATACGTTAAAAAAAAAACAAAAAAACAAAACAAAAAAAAAAAACCAGTAATTCCCTTGGCATTTGTTGCGCGACTCGGCTTGCATTTATTTCCTAATTTATCGTTATCGCCGGAATTATCATGATATACGCTCGAGGGCAAGACTCGCTGCAACTGCATATTTATCAATCGGCCGGTTCCAATTCACTTTGTCCGACTCGCTCCCCGGCCGTCGAGTCCGTCTACCCGAGGCGCCTCGTCGCTCCTGGCCGACCATTTGTTCGGACAGGGCCGAGTCGCCACCGGTGCTCATTAGAAGACAGAGAGAGAGAGAGAGAGAGAGCTCTGAGATTACAAAATTTCTACAAAAAGTTCTACGAAATTTATTTATCTATCGGCTACCCTTTCCTCGGCCATTTATTTATCTATTTCTTCCTTCCTTTTTTTTCTATTTTTTTCTATTTTTTTTTATTTTATTTTTTGTATCCACCACATCTATCTATCTATCTATCTATATCTTATTTCAATATGCATGCGAGTTTATCGGCCAGGTAGTCAGTACTCGTTGCCATTATTAAAGCTCCTGGCAATTACGATTATCTCTTAGGGCCTCGAATTCGTTTTTTGTTTTCTTTTCTTTTGTTTTGTTTTGTTTTGTTTTTAGCGTACGTGAACGGGCCCGCGAATCACTTATCGCAGCAGCGAGTCGAGGCGACTTTTCATTAAAAAAAAAAAAAAAAAAATCCGACAACAAATGATAGCAAAAGGACGAATGGATAAGCTGTAAAGTGTCGGGTTTTCTACGGTCAGGAAAATGTCTATGCCGTAATACATTTTCAACTCAACGGCAGCCTCGCATGTCTAGCCGCACGGCTACAACGATCTTAATTAGTATTGTCGTTGATGGTTATAGCGAGGGACGAGCTCGTTACAATTACACGAAACGCCACAACGATTGTTGTCCAACTAAATTCAGGGGGGACCTTGCGATCCGATTCTAACGAATCACTATTTTTTAGCGCCCGTTTGCCCACTTGCGCACGGATAACCCACGAACTCGCGAAAGTGTCGAAAAATTAAGAGTGTGCTTCCTTTACTCGTGGCTATGCCTACTACCCCTCCCCCTCCACCCCTTCACCGCCCTTCACCGCCCCGGCTTCCCACAACGTACAGGCTTTTATTTCAAAGGAGACCCGGCCACGACTACTAACTAACTCTCTTGTCGAAACAAAAGGGACAAAACGTAGTGGTGGGGTGGGGTGGGGGTTGGGGTTGGGGGGTTGAAGAAAAAAAGAAAAGAAAAGTATGGACGGAGCACATTGGGATCACAGGTAGCTAAATATTATCTTGGGGAGGCTCGATGAGGGATCGGAAACCAGTTACGAGGCTCGTAGCATTATGCGAGCACCAAATTATTTTTTTCACGGGACAGCTGATCGCGCTCGCGTGATTAGACAGGACAATAAAATACGTCATATCGAGAGCTGAGGAGCGCTCTGCTCTCTGCTCTGCTCTGCTCTGCTCTGCTCTGCTCTGCTCTACTTTCCCATATATTTATATTTGTTTACTTAGAGACAAGAAAACAAGAGGAAAAAACAAAGAGAAGGAAAAATCGCTAATTAGGGGGAGGGGTTATTGGGGTTATTGATTAACGTGTACGCGATGGTATCGCCGAGCGATAAGCGCCATCGTTGTTTACAACGAATAACTGTTGTGGACGTGATTGTCGTCGGGAGCGCCACTGACACCGTCCTTCACTATACAGCTGGATGCTTGCCGCCTCTTGGTTATTGGGGTGGCTTGGGGTGGCTTGGGTTGGGTTGGGGTAGCTTGGGTTATTGAGTACGGGGTTATTGGGTACGGGGGCGGGAGCGAAAGCCTTATCGAGACACACACACACAATGCACCACTTTCTTTTTTTTTTACCATTTAGCATAATGCATGTCCGAATTTTCTAAAGATGGCCGTGTTGGCCCGCTCCTAAAGCGGCCTACCACCTCCCACGGCATCGCCTCATTAAAGATTCAGATTTTAATTGATAAAGTAATGCTATGCTGCCCGTTGGATCAGCGCGCGTACAATTGCGGATAAGCGGTGCGCGCTGCCTTTCCTCGAGCTCGACTTACCCTCGGAGATCGTTTATTTACCGTCCTTCCTCTTTTTCAAACGAGTACACTAAATTGTTAATTAATATCGTGCTATTACTCGTTTGTTATCGGTCTTATTGGGCTTATTATTGGGCTTATTATTGGGCTTATTATTGGGATTATTCGCGTTTATATTGGTCTTGATTGGAAGCTCTTGGGACGTAGCACTAAGCCAAATTCGCGTAGACGAGTTAAAGTCGCATATGGCCCGGTGGTGGGAGGGGGGGGGCTTGCGTCGTGGACCATTGGGACTGCAGTGGCTTACCGAGCGGCTCTGATCGTCGGGGGTGGCTGGCCGCTTAAGGAACCGTATGCTCCGGAAGGGGAGCGAGGGGAGGATGAGAGCGACGGAGGAACCCAGTAGTAGTAGTCCCAGCCGATGGGGACTGTCTCGGAGCTGTTGCCTCGTTAACGTTTCGAGGGCGTTCTCGGGAGATAATAGTCACGCGAGCGCACTCTTCCCGGTCCGGGTGCATTAACATCGGCGGTCGCAGGGGTGCGGACGACGAGCGAACCGGTTGCCAGCGAGGACGAGCGCCGGCCGATAACGCGCTCTGCCGCTCGCTAAATCAGGGCCCCCCCCACCCCCGATGTCTTCCTGATTGCCGCGCGTCGGGCTCGTTTTTCCTGATATTAGAGCCGTAGAGGCGAACGTCTGGGCGCGCCTCAAACGATACGGCCTCGTAACGTACGTAGAAACGCTCGAGCTTTCGTTACGCTTCGGCTGCTGTTGTCGTTACCACCACCACCACCACCACGACCGCCACCACGACCGTCATGACCGCCACCGCCACCGCCACCGGCACCGTCACAGCCGCAGCCGCAGCCGCAGCCGCAGCCGCAGTCGCCGTCGCCGTCGCCGTCGCCGTCTCCGTCGCCATCACCGTCGTCCTCGTCGCAAACTCTACGGCCTTATCCCCCACCCTCTGAATCTCCATTACTTATGGCGCTCCACGCGTATGTAATACGCGTGTTTCTCTTTTGCTCGATCACTTGTAATGAGTCTCCGATCGCTCGCGGGATTTTTCTTCTTAAAGAAAATGGCCGCGCGCACACCGGCCCCTCACATTAATATACAACCTTCTCTCTCTCTCTCTCTCTCTCTCTCTCTCTCTCTATCTATCTATCGATATGCGTATGTATTGCTCATCCATATCCAGCTATTATTCTGCCGGTATGAAAATTAGCGCTTCCGCTAATTCAATTAATTTATCTTCCAATGATGGAATTCGTACTTTTCCGTATGCCAAGAAAATAGCTTAAGTGACGATTAAAATCGACTGTTAATTAGTCATCCCGCTTTTCTCAGCTCTGGTCCAGTTATAAAAATGAGTGGATTTTTCAACAGTACGTAAATTTTTTTTAATTCAAACAGTATTATTGACACTGTAGTTTCTTATATTTATGCGACTGTACATACAGTAAAGTCAACAAATTTGATATCCGAATGATGTGTGTGTGTGGGTGGGTGTGGGTTGGTGGATGGATGCGTATATATATATATATATACATATGCACAGTAGGTATGCAAGCAGAGTGATGCTGTGGGCGCGTATTATTTGAAAATACTCACACTTTTACCGTATAATGTCATTGAAAATGTATATAATAATTATTTGTCAGTATTGATAGTAATTGCATGTAAGAAAGATTGTTCAAGGGACAAAAATCCTTCCCAAACGTTCATTATTATCTTCCTTCTAACGATTCATCCCATATATCGCAAATAACTACTACGGGAAGGTTCGTTTTTCCGTCAAACCTTATTTACCTTAAGCGAGCCTTATCGTTGAATTATATATAAACGATGATGATGATGATGATGATGATGTATTGATATTTATAAGCAATAAATATTTACGGAAAAGGATGGAATATTGAGAGAATAGATTAATAAATCTATTAAACATCTATTCAATGTTATTTAACTGTTTTCACTAGTTTTGACAACTGAGTACCCTCTTTTAAGTTGTACGCGCGATCGTGTGCGTGAAAACAGCAATGTATTGAGCGAGCAATTAGTCGAGCATTAGATAGTAAATAAAGTAAAATGTTCCGCTAGGCAGACCTATAATTGAAGAATAGACAAGACCGTAAGAATTTATAGAGAAGGATAGAGAGGGGAGTCTTGGGCCTTAAAATTTTAACAACAAATGAGGCAGAAATGATGCGGTTTATCTGATAGGCATTGGAGCGTCCACGAATAAAAACTAGCAGTTTAAGTTATTTCCACTCGACTAATAAATAATAATAACAACAACAACAACAACAACAATGTAAACAATAATATTAATAATAGTCATAGTGGCGGTAGCGGTGGTAGTGGCGGTAGCAGCGGTAGTAGTAGTGGTGGCGGTAGTACTAGTACTAGTAGTAGTAGTAGTATAATAATGATAATAATAATAATAATAATAATAGTAGTAGTAATAATAATAATAGTAATAATAACAAGAAGAGGAGAGGAGGATTTGTGAGAAGATTTAAAAGAAAAAGAAGTCGGTATGATAAAAATAACGATCGTCATTTCCAGAAATACTTAATTTTCCTTTACCTTCGTCATCTCAATGCTTGCATAAATTTATCTCCGATTATGAATAGGGAATGAGCGCGTGAACGAGTCGCGCAGAGGCGCATAATTAAGCAAGAGAGCGATTAATTAGCAATAATGGCCACCTATAAAGGTCGCCTTTACATTATTGGCTACCAGGTACCGGGAGCTATTCCGATCGCCGTGGGGGGGGGGCAAAGGGGGTGGGAAAGTAGGGCCTTATACCGGGCCAGAAATTACGTGTCTTTGTGTGGCCCGGGGGAAGGGGGACACGGGCCAGGCCGGATTTCGGAGCTACGAGTTAAATGCACACCACTAATTAAAAACCCTTCACCGGCTCGGGATCATTGGCGAAGGGGTCGGCAATCTCGGTGTCGGCGGTCTCGGGACCCGAGACGCAAAGGGCTAAGTAACGTCCCGTGCCTGGAAAACGAATGTAATAATTGCCGGCTCGGGAAAATCGGTGGAGCCGAGCAGCCACCCTCCCACGGAGCCAGACCGAATGCTTACCAATTAAGCATTACGGCCACTAGGCCGGGCCCTGGGGTTATTGCCGGTGGTACTGGCGGTGTCGGTGTTGGTGGCGGTGGGTGTTGGTGTGGTGTCGGTGGTGGTGGTGTCGGTGGTGGTGGAGGGGTGGTGGCGGTGGAGGCTCAATGCACTCTGGAGGCATGCGCGGGCCGACAATGCTCACCGCGGGTTACCGGGGTTGGGGGATTGGGGCCCGATGGCTGATGGTCGAAGAGGGAGGGGTGGGGTGGGGTTATGAGGGGCTTTATGCGGAGCAGCTACCCCTGGAGACTCGGGCCGCGACCTCACAGGGTGCGAAACAGTTCATTGTCGCGCGCAGCACGTCGATCGGCTCAGGAGGCTTGGGAGCCGCGACGCGAGGAGTCGTCATTAGCTAAATCGGGCGCGTGTGCGTGTGCGTGTACGTGGAAATTGCCCGCTCTTACTCATTATGATTATGATTGCGATTTGTGATTACGGCTAAGCCGAGGATGACGCTTCTGCCGCAGCTAAGTCTCGGAGATCCCGGGCTAATTTATGCGAGTTTTATTCGTGGCGCGTCGGGTGTCTTGCGACAGAAAGGTCTCGGTGGGGGGGGGGGGGGGGAGACGGAGCGAGCCCATTAACATTTTTATGACGTCCCGCTAATGAAATTCCGTTTAAGTTATGAGAAATTTTGTTTGCTCGATGTTGCCAGTCTGATGTGTGTATTTCAATTAGGCACTTTATTAGATGTATTTTTTTGTTTTTTTTTTTTTTTTTTTCAACTTACTATGTAATGAATTGTGTTGCTTTTGGGAAAAGGTGGCGGAACGGGCGACGATCGAGTGGACGGGGTTATTCGTGGTGGTGGTGGTGGGGGGTGGGGGTGGGGGAGGAGGAGGAGGGGGAGGAGGACCGGCGACGGCGGGAAGACGCGGGAAGAGCCTTGAAATAGAGTTTGAAGTAACTACGCTGCCTTTCGTTGCCACGACCGACAGAATAGTCGGATCTCAATACTTAAGCGAACGGCAATTAGTTAGACAAATCATAATCATCTTTTTACATTCCTTTGCGTCATTGTCAATTATTTATTATTATTCCCTTCCTTCACCCCCCCACCCCGCCAGCGTTGAAAATTCGTTATTAACAATTAACAATTAAAATTAACAATTAACCATTAATAATCATCGGCTTTAATAAATCCTGCCTTTTACGCGCGCGCGCGCGCGCACCTTCCGAATAGCAATAATAGCAATAATTAATTATTTATTGATTACGAGCTTATCACCCGTGGTTATCCTTCGATTACGTTTTGTTTTCGTCCGGCGACTCGCAGCGTCTCGTGCGCGAGTCTCGTAATCGCCGACTCCATCCGCGCTTTATCATACTAATTACAATTCATCATTCACGAGGATTTCAATAAAATAGTTATTCTAAGTTTCAAGTGCGTATGTATGGAATTGCCGTCTAATGCGGACGAATGTATATATATATATATATGGGCGCGCGCGCGATAAGATCCATGTAAGCAAGTGATCATCCCGTAGCGTGGATCGAGTATAATATACGAACGAGTGCGAGGGCGCTACGTATTTTTTGGAAATCACTTGCCAATGCACAATGATTCGGTATTTATTATCGGCTTCTTAAACCACGTACGCCTCTCCCCTCCGAAAGATATTTACAATAAATCGGAGCGAATAAGGCGTAGAAGGTTATTGGGAGCGAAGGGCTCGCTCAATCGAATGCGAGGTCGGGGCCGCGCTCGATGTGCCCGATAAATATGACCAAAGTCTTTGGTTATTGGGGGGTTATTGGGGTTATTGGGGTTATTGGGGTCTAGTGAAGGGACTGTCGGGACGGTGGTGGTAGCGGCGGGGGACGGTGGAATAAAAATAAATCAATAAATAAATAAATACATAATTAAAGAAAATAATAAGCAAAATTGAGTAAAATATTTGGGGTTATTGGGTATGACTCGGGCAGCCGACTTGCGAGCAGCTAGATGGAGTGGGAAGGAGGAGGAGGAGGAGACGAAGAAGAAGAAGAAGAAGAAGAAGTAAGGTTTACTCGGCAAAGCCGATGCGGGACCTTTTTTATAGCCACAAAAGTGGGCTACAGAGGAGGCAAGTGTCCGTGGCCGGACATTGACGGAATACCGGGGCACACGGGTCACCGGTCGCCTCGTTACTACAACGAAGGAAGGGTCATCCTCCCTTGTCTCCCCAATAACCCCTTTCAAATCGGCGCTTCCTTCTTCTGTCTCTCTTTCATTTCTTTCTTTCTTTCCGTCTTTCATTATTTCCTTCCTCTTTCATTCTTTCTTGTCCGGGCGCGAGTTCTCGCTTAGCATAAAGGGGTAAGTAACGAATGCCCAATGGCCTCACAATGGGCCGAGTGTCCCATGGTCATAATTAGGCCCATGACTGTGCGCATGCGTGTGCGTGCACGCGCTCTCGGACCATGGGAAAAATTTCCGTAAACCGTCCCTACGTCCCTGTCGGCCGGCTCGTTTACGCCGCTCGTTTACGCCGCTCGTTTAACCGGCCAAACCATCCCCGGCTCCGGAAATTTGGAGCTCCCCATCGTCCACACGAGCACCACTCGATCCGACTTTTAATAACATTATCACGATTAATTTTACGTGCGCTTATAGAGCGCTTGCATTGGATCCCACGACGATTCGAACGATCCTCATACACTATATTCTCTCTCTCTCTCTCTCTCTCTCTCTCCTTCTCTCTGAAAATGCCTTCTATCTGAAATTGTCCGCCCGGCTCGGAAATCGTTAGAGAATCGCAGAGAATAATGAAATGAATGGTTATTGGCGGGAAATTTTATATTAAATGTATTCCCCGTGTGGCCAAGTATTACGCAATACGTAGAAAATATCTTAACCTGTTAAACGTGAATGCCTATTTTAAAGTTCGATAGTCGTTAAAACGCTTCAAAAAAGAATGAGAGCGAGAGAGAGAGAGAGACCCGTTACTCTTGATACAATGAGATTTCACTCGGAAAACTCGAGGAATTCCGTATATCGGAATAAAGCCGGAATAAAGCCGGAATTTCCAAAGTTTTCGTAAAAGAAGATAAGATTTAATGGTAATAAGGAGCGCATCGTTTGGGAATGAAATTTATTTCGCGAGTCGTGCTTTTCCCATGGAAAAGGCTAAAGAATGCGTAAACAAAAATCAAATGTACATGAGCGAGAGAGAGAGGGAGAGGGAGAGGGAGAGGGAGAGGAGAGAGAGAGAGAGGATATGGGCGCGTAGAGTGACCGGGGCTCGCCGGTGACATCGATGCACGATAAGTTATTTGAAAAGTGCCGCCGGTAGAGAGAGAGAGAGAGAGAGAGAGAGAGAGAGAGAAACGGAACCGATCTCACGTAAAGAGATCTAGGCTCTACCCAAATTGCTTTTTCAAACGAAAAGCCAAGTATATAGTAGTTATGTACTACCTCGGTCAATTGGTCCTCGGAGGAATGGTCCGAGGGGAACGATCCGTCTCCGCTGCTCCTGCCTCCTGCAGCCTCTTCCAACTTCTTTTGCGCCTTCCAGCGAAGCAGATCACTCGAAGTAAATGCATACACCTCATACCTTCACTGTTTCCGCGAGAGAGTGTCCCTCCGTCCTTATCGTTCTATTCGTTATATCCTCCCACCCTTCTCTTACTCGTCGCCCGCGTCCTCGCTTTCGGTCGACGAGCCTACCGTCACCGTAACGGCTTGGCGAGGTGGTGGGTTGCGGGGTTGGAGGTGGTGGGTTGGGGTTGGAGGTGGTGGGTTGGAGGTGGTGGAGGGAGTTGACGGCGCGCGACCGACGAGGGGGTGGGCCGTCCCTAGCCGGCTACCGGCCGGTAGCCTTAGCGGGAGCTGGAGCGGGAGCGAATTTAGCGACAGAGGGCAGACGCGGGTGGGCAGACGTGATGCGTCGACGGGGCCAGGTAAAGGCCGGGTAGTAGTAGGACGGAGTCGTGATCGGCGCGCGTTGCGATAAGTCCTCGTGTAAATTCGTCCGGAGCCCCAGGGCTCCGGGAGTCCGAGAGGTCCTCTTCTCTCGTGGCTCCACCTCTGGCGTCGATCGCGGGAGCCCACTGTCCTCCCCCTCGGGGCTACGTGCGCGCCTTCATTAATATGATAATCGTAATATGGCCGGCCGGCTCTCCTCCCCCGTCGTCTTTACGCGGGGCCCTCCTCCTCGGTGCCGCTGTCCTCCCTGGCTGCGCTCCTCTCGACACGACTCTTGCCGGCGATCGGCCGGCGCTCGGGACCTCCGGCCCCCTCGCGCATTCGGGCTTTCGTTGCCCGCTCACTGGAACGCGCACTCACACGTACATGCGCACACGAAGGAACAGTCGGCCCGAGTTGGCTGGGGCAGCAGGCGCCGCGAGGGCGGCGAGGTCGGGGCGGAGGACGATCGGACACGTGGACGGGAGCTCGTCGCGCGTCCTCCTTCGCACGTACACCGGCTACGACTAGTAGCACCACCGGTTGTCCGGCTTTTTGGCTCCTCCACTGTCCTCCGGTCGTTTCATTATCGCGCACGACAACCGCCTCCTCCTCCACCTCCTCCTCCTCCTCCTCCTCCTCCTCCTCCTCCGCCTCCTCCGCCTCCAACTCCTACTCCTACCGCCGCTAGCGTATCGGGACCTCCGGCTCTTAAAACTACTTGGACTATTATTAGTCCTACGAGCGCTGCTATTGCCACTACTAATACTACTTGTGTACTAATAGCGTGGTATAGTTGCAGTTGACGTTACTGCTACCGCTGTTGCTACTGCTCCTCCTCCCCGCCCACCACCGTCACCTCTGTATATTTTTTTTTTCTCTCTCCTCACGATATTAAGATCGTTACTCTACAGGCTCGCGCCACTCGTCGCGATTCTCCGCCTCTTCTTCCTCTTCCTCTTCCTCTTCCTCTTCCTCTCCTCTTCTTCTTGTTCTTCTTCTCCTGTTTGCTTTAGGTCCTTGCAAGCCCGTTTCTACTTGCAAGCGACTCGGTGAGCAGGGGTCGGTGTCGTAGGAGCGCAAGGGCAGACTTGTCTTGCCTGAGCTCGCGGGGGAGCGGGAGCGCCAACGCTCCGACCGAGGATTAGCGTGTACTTGTATGAGGCGAGTATATGGAGGTACGCGCTCGGCGACTCGCCGGTTCGGTGTCTTGTATTGGACTGTGCGGCGAGTGTGCCGGGCGCCTTCCACTTTGAGAGGACTGCTCTTACATCTTGTCAGGTAAGTGTGAGCTTTAGCGGCAGCGAATACACATCAGAGAGACAGAGACAGTCACAGAGACAGAGACAGAGACAGAGACAGAGAGAGAGAGAGAGAGAGAGAGAGCGAGTATATGTACGGACGTGCGTATGCATATGGGCAAGCGGGTAGATAGGTAGGTAGGTAGGTAGGTAGATAGGTAGGTAGGTAGGTAGGTAGGTAGATAGGTAGATAGGTAGGTAGGTAGGTAGGAAGGAAGGAAGGCAGGCAGGCAGGCAGGCAGGCAACGACAGCGACAGCGACAGCGATAGCGGCAGCAAAATCGTCCGCGTATACGTCTGACTGAGTGAGAAAGACAGCCAAGAGTTGCCGTAGAGGGGAAGAGAGAGAGAGAGAGAGAGAGAGAGAGAGTCCGGTAAAGAGGTGGCCCACAGTAGTAGTAGTAGTAGTAGCGACAGCTAGGAAGGCTTCGCGAGAGAGCGAGAGGCCTATGCTTGGCCGGGCACCAGCCGCGGGATCCGCCCCTCAGCGACCCCACTCCAGCGCCTCGGTTTGTCTCTGCTCGTTGTCGCCGTGTCGCCTCGTGCGTCCTCACCGATCCATGCCCCACCCCGGGGATTCGTCTCGAGTCTGTCGCTCGAGCCTTTTCGGTTTCACTTGTTTCCATCTTGTCCTCCCGACCTCGCCGGCTCCCTCGGCCAAACGACTCTAATCTCCTCCGGCTCCCCGACGACGATCCCCCTACCCGGATCCAGCTACTCTCTCTCGGCGACCCGGAGCTCCTGCACCCGGTCAGCCGTCCTAACGCGGCCCCGCTCCTTTTTTACCGACACGACGAATGATCCCCGCTGTCCGACGAGGGCCCGAGTTCGCGTGTCACAAAACTGATCCAGGGAACGGCTCAATCGTCGACTCGTCGGCCCGGTCTACCTGTCCCACCGGCAATAAGCGCCCACTTGCCGCATCTCGTCGACGGCGAGCTTTAAAATCAGGAAATCAATTCCGACGGTCTCCTTTTTGTTGTTGTTGTTTTTGTTTTCGTTGCTGCTAGTGGTGATGCTGCTGCTAGTGGTGATGCTGCTGCTGTGCTGCTGCTGCTGCTGCCGTTGCCGTCGTTGGGATTATTGCTAGTATTGCTAGTATAGTTGTTATTGTTATCCGAGGACTCGCATTCGTAGGAGGATTCCATAAAAATTGTCCTCGGCGCAGCGACCGCGCCGTCGAATTATCCTGGCGAATGTAGCCAGGCCGGAGCTAGTGCCGGACTGGATCGGATGGACAGCGTCGGATCATCGATCTCGGTAAATCGAAACTCGGGCACGATTCAGATTCTCGGCTAAAACCCTTTTTGGCAAAATGCACCTCCGCACTCTGAGACGCATGGGCGCGCGTACCCGTGGACGTGGACGCTTAAAATGGAGCCTGTCCGTAGGTGGACAGGCGAACGGGACCAGCTCTGGCCTCGGCTCCGTCGCATGCGACGTAAAACAGGGTCGCGCGATTCTACTTATCGTCGTCGCGCCAGCGGAGCACTCGTTTCCAAGCCCTCGCTTCCTTCACGCGTACTTTTTAAACTCGCCCTCAATTCTACATATATATACATATATATGTATATACGTACGTGCACGCGTGCATAACCACGTAGAGGAATATTTAAGGAGGTAGCGAGATAAGCTGCTAGCGATAATTTTTTTTTTTTTTTTTTTGACTTCAAATCTTCGTTAACTTGATAATTTTAATGTGAGCCCGGAACGTCCCGACACGACAATTACCTTTGGACACTGATAGAACGGGCACAGGGGCGGGAGGGGGAGGGAGGGAGGCGGCTGCCCGGCTCATTAGCATATAATAATCGCCGCACTGGACTACGGTACGTATATATATGTATAACAAGGGATTCTACAATGGCTTTGTAAACGAAAGGGACGAGATAGGTTTCGAAATCGATAATAATATTCCGTAAGGATAGCAGCTAAGGATAATAATGATTCGATGAAGCTTTCGATGAATGGGAATCGGTAGAGGCTGCGCGGGTACCGCGACACCCCCGAACTAGCCACGTCTGCCTCCGCGCGTCCACTCTCTATATTTTTTCCATTCAATTCGTCAATCAATTCATCGGCGGCAGATCCTAAAATAACAGGATCCTCTATATTCAATGGCCTCGAGAGCTTTAATGGACAAAATCATAAATCTCGATATAACGTGGTTTAGATCTTTGCGTTTAGGGTGGGATTTACATTAAGCAAAGATATTACATTGGCCCGAGTTTATTAAACATTAATTGAAATGTAAGCTAAATTATAATTGATTTATCGCGCTCCATCCTGCCTTAATAAATAATATTCACTTGTGTAAGCAATAAAAATTTATATGGAATGTCATTTATTTAGTTATAGCATTCGAAACGCGAAAATTTTTCATAGATCTGAAAAAGTACGGCTCGTACGTACGTCGCAAAAGCAGAAGTCAATTAAATACGTATACATACGATACATGCGATACATGCGATACACAGGATACACAGGATACATACAAACTCACAGATATACGTGTACGTATATTTTATGCAACAGGTTTCACAAAGTTTCGCCGAGACTCTCTTGTGCGCGTACTTCGTGATTTCCTTCATTAAGTACGAAGAAGAAAATTTATAAGCGTCGCGCCCGTCGTACTTACGGTGAATAGCGCCCGAGAAAGACGAAGACGATCAATTCCCGACGATCCAATTATTGATTTACGGCCAATCACAGACGGATCGCGCGACTTTCGACGTTTTTTTATCCGAGAACCTTCGGGCGCGGAATCGTTTCGAAACGCGCACGATCTCTTTTTTTCTGACTTCTTTCGTCCAGGAAAACTCGTCCCCCCTCCCTCCCTCCCTCGTTCGTTCGTTCGTTCGTTCGTCGACAACTCCCTATCTCTCTCTCTCTCTCTCTGTCTCAGTCAGTTTCATTCTCTCCCTCCCGTGCGATTCCCGTGCCCCTTGACAACAGCCCTTTCCTTGCCCAACGATGTACTGATTGTATTCTCTCTCTCTCTCTCTCTCTCTCTATCTGTCCGTCTGTCTGTCCGTCTGTCTATCTTTCTCTGTTTCACTCTTTCTCTGTTTCTCTCGATCCCGATAACCTCCCGTCGCCGCTCGCGCTCAATCGTTCTCTCTCCTTCTCTTGCACACGCCCGTAGGAAGAGTTGTTTTAGTCACCGCGCTCTGGAATACCTAACTGTCGCGACGATAAAAAAAGCTCCTTTTCCTTGTGTGTATTCGCGATGGGCGACTCTATGCATCGCCACGGGTGCCCATAACAGTCGTACAGAGACGCGTTTCCAAAGGTTCGACTACATCGAGAGAAAGAAAACACACGCTAAGAATTCTCATTACCCACGACATGTATTACCGTTTATCTAGATAAACAAATGAAATTTGCATATTAATTTTTCATTTGATCATTCATACGTCTTGAGCTCGCGTCTCCTCTGCCCATGCCTATATTACGTAAAAATGTTCAAATCCACAACGGCCTAGAGCTTTGTTTAAATTTATTATTCAATTTATACGATACTTGTACGCTCTTACCGTAATATACGTAATATACGTAATATACGTATTTGTCGGGTCTGGTCATGATTTTTCTCAATGTTAATCAAACTAACTATTCACTCGTCTGATTGATAAAAAAAAAAAAAAAAAAAATATTTTAAAAATTAAAAAAAATTAATAAATTCACTTGTTTGTAAGAATATTAGCACTTTTGATTTCCATATTCACCGTTTTAATGAAAATTATATCTTATAAACATTATTCACTCGGTATCAATGAAACGAAGATACTCCAAGTTTCCTATATTCTTTGTCTACGATTTTTAATTTAAATATTCAGATCCCCATAAATAATATATATATATATATAAATAACGATATTATAGGGCTTGTTGTTGTTGTTGTTGTTGTTATCATTATCATCATTATTATTATTATTATTATTATTTTCTATCTAATTTTCTATTATAAAGTTATATATTATACAGTTTGGAATTGATATATAATTTCTTACGGTTATTACAATAGAATTAGACATTTTGTCAGGCTTTCGTCCTTTTTAAATAAAATATCCATTTGTTGTATTATAAATACTTATAATGCTTATAAACAAATAAGTGTTCAACGCCGTCGGCAGATTATGAATTATAAATATTAGAAAAAAAAATGGAAAAAAATCATTCGCTTAAAGATAATGTAATTATAAAAACCCTTGGAATCATGGGTTGTGTAACAATGGTAATAACGTACATATACTTATTTGATTTTGCAGAGAGTTGTATTATAAATACATTTATTTATAAATTTATTTATAAATTTAGGAGAACGTGAGAACGTAAAGTATTCTAAATTGGATTAATGATTGTCTAGCAGGTATGATTTTATTTTGTAATGAGCACCGCGACAAGTTGGTCACGTATTTCAAAAATATTTTTATAAAAAGTTACAAGAAGAAAAAAAGAAAAAAATTACTCTTCGTGTATTACATACGGTTTTGTAGGTCCCTTACCATTCCATTAAAAAGGGTTACGCTACTTACTGTACAATGTTACTTTACGATATTATACGCCGGTTTACGTTTTTGGTCACGTATCGTTTAAGGGAGTGAAACGGAAGAGCGGACGACAGGACGGGTGGAAAACCGAAAGGAGGACGGAGAGAGATAGAGAGACTGGGAGTGAGAGAGAGAGAGAGAGAGAGAGAGGGGGGAGAGAGAGTCCTGGGATAGAAAAACGAATGAGGGAAGAAAAAAGTAAGCTTTAATCGTGTATACGATTCCTATCTCATTCCATTTGTACTTTTTTCCTTTTCTTTTTATTTTTCTGTCTTTCTGTCTCTCTTTCTTTCTTTCTTTTTTTTCTTTTTTTTTTCTTTTTTTTTTTCTTTTATTTTGCAAGATCTACGTGCGACTCATAAAGTAGCAGTAGTAGGAGAGTCGGGAGTTATACGCGTCCGCTGGAAGCTAAGGGGAATATCATCGTTAAGGCCGCGTTAAGCGGCTCGGCGCTCGCTCGTCCTGCGTAAATAAAGGAGACCGCGCGTCGCATAATGTCGCGAGTTGTCGCCGTCGACACAGTCAAACGGATTGCCGTGCGACGCCGCGCGTTCGGGGGACGGGGGCAGCATAAGGATCACCGAGCCCAACCAGGACAGGGTGAGAGGCGGAGGTGGAGGTGGAGGAGGAGTAGGAGGAGGAGGAGCAGGAGGTGGAGGAGCAGGAGCAGGAGCAAGAGACCGAGTGCGTGCGTGCGTGCGTGCGTGCGTGCGGGTACTAGCGAGCGAGCCAGAGAGAGAGAGAGAGAGAGAGAGAGAGAGCAAACGAGGAGAAATACCTGACAGAAGATACGAGGGCTCGGTGGGATGAACCCCACCGAGCGATGTTCGGAAGCGATGTTGAACGACCTTTACGTCTTTCTATGGCAGAAACGACTCTGTCTCTCGTTTAAACATCGCGTGCGACTCTGTCCGCTACACATAACAAAGCTCGTTTCAGTTATTGCGGTGCAGCCGAACGATTGCGTGCACCGCCGACTCTCTTGTGGTCAATTGATTATTCATTTTCTGCGGCTAAACTTTGAAGACGTAAGCTCTTCATGACTCTCTGGGCCTTTTTTCATTTCACCCGACTAAACTGACACGGGCGTCGGTCACAAACGCACCACCACCACCACCACCACCACCTACTCGATAAATTTACTCGGTTAATTTATCCCCCTCCTTGCTTACCCAACAACTCCCCCGCCCGCTAACCTAGCTCAATAAACTAAAAATTCATTTTGCGCCAAGCGATTATTGTCACCATCCGTCACCATCCGTCATCATCATCATCATTATTATTATCATTATTTCACTATATATATATATATATGTATATATATGTTTCGATTAATCGAGTTAAGGATGGTAGACGGTAACTCTGCAATCCTACGTCATGCCTCTGCGTTTTCCTCGCATATGAAATAACAATCAAAGCTCATGGTTCGCTTATAATTTTATAAAACGTGTTCAGTAAAAATGACGAATGGAGGAGTTGGAATTTTCGAATTATTCGTATTGAGCACTTTGATTGAAAGTTAAAAGAAAAATGTAATGGAGCTCGGAATGCTCAGTAAGAATGACTGTCGCGAATAAAGTGAGTCGTTCGCGCTCCCATATCTCGCCTCTCTCATTCTTTAATTATAATTAATAAATCCACCCATCCAACTATCGAGAACACATACATTTATTATTTTTTTTTTTTTTTTTTTTACTTTTACAAATTTAATTACTGTTCTATTTATATTAATGCTTTTCTCCCTGGCCCCTCCTCTCTCTCTCTCTCTCTCTCTCTCTGTCTCTGTTTATGTTTCTGCGTCTGCGTCTGCGTCCGCGTCTGTCTCTGTCACACTCAGTCACACTCCTCAGTTTCATTGGCAGTCAAAGAAACTCGGAAGAAAGTCGGAAGACGTAGAGGACGTACCGACTCGCCTCTCGCTCGCCGTTGCTGCGTTCGGCCCCGATTGTCGTAAAGTGTATCGGTAGTACGGAGCGTGAGAGGATGGCGCGGCGCGTAGGTCGGCTGGTAGGCTGGCAGGGTAGGTGGGTGGGTGGGTAGTCCGTTTTGATGGGAGGAGAGGTTTACTACTATTGTAGCTCTCGGGCAATATCATTCGCCGGCCACGTTTGTCGGGCGCATTCGGCGATAAATCATCCGGGCCCTCCCCCCCACAGCCCCACCCGTTCCCTCGGCATTATAAGCACACGGGGGCCTGCGAGCGAGCGCGCGCGCGCGCGCTCTCACCTGCGAGATAAAACATCGTCCAAGATGAATTTTCCTCAGTTTTATTTTTCTATTTTGAGCTTTAAGCTTTCTCGCCTCGAGTAAGCCCGCTGTCCTTCCGAGGGGTCGGCGAGTCTCCGCCGGGGCCCGCCGCGACCGCGATACGGCAGGCCGATTCGTTTCCAAGCCGTCGCGATTCCGGTAATTAGCCTCGGCGGGCATTAAATGGCAAATCCCGCTTGGCTCGCGCTCCAGTCTTGCTCCAGCAAGAGCATCACGTACCGCGCTTATTGATTAAAAGTCAGCGATAGTCACCGCGAGGAGATTAATAATTGCGGGCAGAGGGAGGGAGGGAGGTAGGGGGGGAGGTGTAGCGCGCACGTCCGAGCCGATTGGAGCTTGGGATCCGCGGGGCCTTAAGGGGATCCGGGAGCCAGGACAAAAGCTTGATTGATCGACGACCGACGAGATATTCGAGAGACGATCTTTCAGTATTATAATATTAATAATGCTACCTTCGGGTGTACAGTGGATGCAACGATAGCGACATCGAGGAGTGCAATAATAGCCTCGCGCTCGAGCCCATCATTAGCCGATGCTTTTATATATATATATATATATATATATATACCTTTAAGCATTTTAATCTCTTCTTCGGCTCTTCCCCTTCCCTCTCTTCATCATCATCATCATCATCATCATCGTCGTCGTCGTCGTCATCATCATCGTCATCATCATCATTACCATCATCGTCTCCTCGTCTTCCTCTTCTTCCCCTTTCGTTCGTTTGTCTTGCTTTTATTAATTTAAGAATTTTCTTTTTCGTACGCTTATCTTACGAGAATGGAGCATTCGTACGGACAATTTAATTACCAATATTTTTCAACGAAAATAAAGCCAAGCTTTTTTTTTATAACAAACTATAGGAATATATTACTGCTTATTTCATTATTTATTTACTTTCTTACGATAGAAATATGCAAATGACAAAAAAATGTTCGACTGCTGAATTGAAAATAAGGTAATTGCACGCACTATATACGTATATATATATATATGAGTTTTAAATGAAATATATCACGTGTAGTAAGATTTAGTTTTCTGAATTTCTGAGACCTCGATCACTTTAGTGAGCTGGCGCGTATTTAAGCATCTCGAGCAGCCTCTAAATACATATGATTTCGCTACGCTTGAGTAATTCTTACGTATGTACAAATTGTTCTTTTCAATATTTACGGAAATGTTGAAGCGAGTGGCCTCACTCGTATACCGAATACACGTGGCTATGCGTAGTGGCGTAGTGCGAGGAAACTACCGTGGTCTCCGTAGTCTCCGTATCTACACAGAAACACGGGTTTATGAACGTAAACCGTTCTGTATAACTAATCGTCGTCTGAATGTATAAAGGAGCGGGCGGATTAATAATAAATTGGCACTATATATCTCAGCGCTTCTGATAAAAGACCCGCTCCCCGCGGGAAATATCGTACGAGCCCGAGCTTCCTCTCTCCATCTCTCCCGTAAACTTACTTATCTCCGGATTTACGTCTGCGTATACACGATAGTAAATAAAAAGCCCGTGGTCGGTAGGCGGCGGCGGCGGTGGCGGGAGCGGCGGCGGCGGCGGCGGAAGCAACCAAGTAGTCGAGGAAAAAGGGTGGAAGGGGGGAGCCGATCGACACGGTCATTACCATAATTTTTATACGAGTACTGCTTGAAATACAGTGGCTGTTCGGTACCCCCATCGACCTGCGCCCATTCCTCCTATCTTCGATTTTAAAGATATACAAGGTTCGAGCCACCTTTGCATGTGCCTCCCATTATACTGGTATGCTATTTTTTTTTCTCCCGGCCCTTTCCTACTCCAGGCCTTATAATATAGAAAATGAAAGAAGGACGAGATACGTTAAAGAGATGCTTAAACTCCAACGTTCTCTCTCTCTCTCTCTCTCTCTCTCTCGCTCGCTCTCTCTTTCATACGCACGCACACGCACACTCTTTCTCTTTAAAAACTATCCTGTTCTCGTTAAGTCATTAATTAAGAATTTTTTAATAATCTTTTTCAAATCGCTTAATTTTATTTGCATTGCGTTTTATTCTACCCATTGACTATATTGCTATAAGTAATATTCTCGATTCAAATATCGAGATGAACCAGGCCTTCCAAGTATATACATTATTATTATTATTATTATTATATATTTGTTTATTTATTTATTTATTTATTTATTAATGGACGTAAAATGTAAAAATTCATTGGAAATGCGAAATTACAAAACATCATATTATTGGGGTTATTTTGAAATGGAGCACAAAGTTAATTATTATCGTAACTTGGGCTTTAAGAGGAATTAAACGAAAGAAAGAAAAAAAAAGAAAAAAAAATACGCACACGTGATCCATTTCTTATAAAAATAATATTATATTACTTATTGATTTGTTCAATGTTTTACCAAATAAAAATTGTGTTAGACAACAATTAGAAATGCCATTTATTTACTCAATCAAAAGCAGATTATAAAAACATTTATAAGGATTCTTTAGATAAAACGTCTATACTTAAGATATACATATATATGTAAAAGATTCATATAGGGAAAAATATAATATATTTGTTAATTTTATCGAGTTTCGTATATTATTTCAGATTAATGAAATTATGCGCGAGGACATAGTGTTGGAAGAAAAGAGTCAAAATTAGAATGTACTGTTGAAACTATATTGACTATTTTGAATATTAATTTTCAATTGCAATAAAATACGACATTTTCAACCCAATACATATCATATAAATATTTAATTTGATTTACAGACCTATTTATGCATAATTGTTTATTAATATTGATAAATAATAAAAATTATAACCTTAAAGCACTTTACATAAGCATACATAAGCAATAAAGGAAATAATAAAATACAAATAATTCACATTAGGCAATTTGTATGGATAAAAATAATGGATAGATATGCAAGAACTTTCACATCATTAGGTATAAAACAAATAAACTTAAATACACGTATAACATATCCTGCAATATAATGTAGATCTTAGAAATCCGTCGTTTCTAATGTAAAGCATACTACAAGAGAAAATCAAATTATTTTCTAAGCCCAAACAAACTATTGGCAGTAATTGTATATTTTAAAAGAAAATATTAATAATTTTTTTTATTAATAATAGTTTATAAGATAATAATTTCTTAACGTAAATGTAAAATAGATTTTCGTGCTTATTGTAGGGTTATTACAAACGATTCGTGTTTAAGTGTTGAATACTTTCAAGTAAATAACTGTTAAATCATATTAATCTCATTGAATATTCAGTCTTGAAAACTGAACTCTAATAATATATTACAATTTTTACAAACTTTCGCAAATTTTCTTACATTTATTACGTCTTGATTTACTGTGGAATGTTACAATTAGAAGTAAAATCAAGAATGGACCGCACCCTTTCTACTGTCTCTCTCTCTCTCTCTCTCTCTCTCTCTCTACCTCTCTTCCTTGCGCTCCCACCACACGCTGTACTTGAATCTATCTATCTATCTATCTATCTATCTATCTATCTATCTATCTATCTATCTATCTATTTTTCCATCCGTTATTTACGTTCTCTTAATATTTTTTCTCTGCTTTTTCTCTTTCTCCCCCCCCCTCAATTTTTCTCTCTTATTTTCTATATTACTCTATTAGCTCTCTTTCCCATTCGGTTTATTACTCCTGCTTGGGTTTTTCCTACTATTCAAGAAGCCGCGCCTCTTTCCTCCTAAGCGCCATCCGTTACTCCCTCCTCTTCAATCATGGAATATTAATATTCTTATATTCGTAACAATATTATTAATATAAATTTTATTGGATACTTCTTAGCCCTCTACATAAGAGTCTTCTTTTATTGCTCATTTTTATAAATCATTCAACCAATATTGGACGTATTTATCCTTACTTTAATGGTTATAATCGATCAATTTTAAATATAACATATTGATATATTCAAAACAATTTTTCAATATCTATCATGTATCTACGGATCTCGGTGGTATAATTCAGAGTCTTAATTTTTTTTTTTATGACCCTAATACTAATAAAGCTTATAATATTCTTTATTTTCTGTGCTGACATTTATTATTATTGTTGTTGTTGTTGTTGTTGTTGTTGTTGTTGTTATTATTATACGTACAAGTAATACGGGCATGAGTTTATTTGTATGTATGTATTACGCACGCGCGCACGCACGCACGCACGCGGACACACACACAACGTGCTTGAAAAATATTTTTTATTGCAACGGATATGTCGGAAGTATATATAATGAGTGAAATCTCACGCGCTTTGATAAAAATCATTATTTTATTTTATAATTATTCATCGATCGATGCTAATGATAGGCTCAGTGCTTTTCTTGTTTTTCTTTTTATGTCTCGAGGCTGATAACGATTTGCTGCTCCATTTGCTATCCATGCATCGATAATATAAATACCTGCTCGCTGTCGGTTTTCTTCAGGTATCTGAATTATTTTTGTATTTTCAGCAGGTCTCTAAATCTATAATTATTATAGCCTTTATGTCGAGCGACGTAATGGCTCCAAGTCGCGCATGCGTTTTTTACTATAAATTCCAGACTCCCAATAATATTCTTAAATTATTAATCGACGAAACATTCATATCTGTATTTACGATACGAAACTCTTTGGTTTCGTATGTTACATCACGATTCCTTAATTAATTATTTCATTTCACTTCCCCGCCCCCCCCCATCCTTTCAATAGGCCATATTTTATAAAAATATTTTTATTCATTAGCTTTGCCAACTTAATACATAAATAGCTATTAATAGTATATTTTTGATCTTGGTCAATTATTACAAGTGCGTAATTATTGGGAAATTTAATTTTACAGAGATTGCATCGGTCAAGCCCATCATTTCAAGATTGACGAACAACAACAACAACAACAATATGAATAATCATTGTGGAACAAACGGTTTTAATGAAATTGGATTCGAGTAGACAATAATATTGACTTTATTGAGAAAGTTACTGTACGCGTTATCGGTAATCCGTCATTATTTTTATTAAGTATTGAGTATTAAGTATTAAGATTAAAAAAAAAAGAAAAGGACGATTTCTAATGCGAACGTCGGTCGTCGCATATTCCCTCTTCCCCTGACGTAAAAATAAGGAGAAAAGCCGGACAGTATACGCGCCCGTGCACGCGCAACAATAAATATCCATGTTATCGGGCCTAGATAGAGGTGGTGGCGGTGGTAGGGCGCTAAGAAGAGCAACGTAATGGCTTTAGCTTTTCCTGCACTTCGGCCCCCCCAGCCCCACACACACACACAGACGCCTATCCTGTCCATTCGACACAGAGTTGTGTTCGCAGGGTTGTCCGAAAAAAAGAAGTTCGCACCACCAGGGAACGGATATCCGCGAACGTAGATGACAACGGAGGGAAGAGGATAGGCGAGGCGAGAAGCGTCGGCCGTCATCACCGGGGGATAAGAAACGACCGAGATTATCGAATCGTTGCTCGGACTATGATGTCTTTGTTCCAGATAAAATGCCGTTAGACATACAAATAAATGCTACGATAGCTAATGAGAATTTAGGAAAAGAGCTGCACTGACGGGACGACAACATATTCCTTTTACCTTCGAATTATTATATTCGAATTATTATGCACATGACCCTGTGCAATGAAGTTCAATGGAACCCCCAATTAACCCGTCTACCCAAGAGAATTATAAAAAGTTTATTAACCGTCCCCTCAGGTCGACAATCGACAATCGACAATGTAACTTTATACAAATAAACTTTGGCGAATAGATTTGAGTAATTTTACGAATGGCCAGAGACTAATTTATACGCAATCAATGTACTTCGATAATTCGATAGGTAATCCCTTTACCAAGAGATTTTATCGTCAACTTTTGCTGCCTCCCCAATCTTTTCTTATTAAATAGAACAAAAACAAAAAATGAATTATAAAGTTTTTAAATGAATAGAGGGTATGGCGTGTCGTATAATTTTATATTTCAGATAATAATTGTATTTGTACGGCCGGTATAAACCAGTTTCCAAGTGATTTATTGTTGTCTAAATCAATGGGGGGCGGGGGGCGGAGGGAGGGAGAAACAAAAACTCTCGTTTACTAATGCAAATAAAATTTTATTTATCCCCCGTAGGCGAATAAGTATGGGAAGAGAGAGGAGGGCGAGAGAGAGAGAGAGAGAGAGGCGAGAGAGAGAGGGGGGGGGGAGGGAGAGGGAGAAAGGCGAGGAGAAGATAGGATCGAAGCCGAGCCGCGACTAATCGGCTATCAGTCCAACAGAACAGAGAGCTAAACCGATCGATAGGAATCAACGTCCATGTGTTTCCTTATCAAAATGTCAATTAAATAAGATACGTCGTCTCGAGGGAACCGTAGCAGCGGCGAATCGTCTAGGATAAATGCCAACTACATCTTTATATATACACACGTATCAAGTAATTGTAATCGAAAGTATATTAGCGAGTGAATTTATTAATTTATTTACGAAACTTTGCTCCGGTCGACTTCGCTCCTTTTTTTTTTATATAATATGCCAATAATAATAATAATAATAATAATAATAATAATAATAATAATGTTATTGATATAAATGTTTCAACTAAGCTTTAGTTTTCCGGTAACGAGTGTAATCGGGTAATACAAAGTTCTGGCATTACCGTGTATGTCTTCTTGTTTGCGTTTGTGCTATGCTCCGTACCGAGCATCGAAAAATGAGTACGGAGACGCATCGACAGGCTGAGCTGCCGGTCAGCCTGGTATTAATAAAAACAAAAAAAAAAAACAAAAAAAAACAAAAAATGTGCACGCCAGGTACCTGGTGAGCCACGAATGGCGAGCCACGAATGGCGAGTACTGCTAAGCAAATAAATCGAAGCCCCGGTGCCATTTATTAGCCGCTCGCGCGATTCCTCCGAGGAGTGGGCCCCGGCGATAATACTGCAAAAGTACAACGAGACCCAGAGCGCCGAGCAAAACTGGCAACGGGGTAGCGGCGGAGGAGCAGCGGTGGGGTAGCGGTGGGGTAGCGGCGGCGGAGGAGCAGCGGGGGAGCAGAGAGAGAGAGAGAGAGAGAGAGCTAGCTAGCTAGCTAGCCGAGAAAGCGTAAAATTTTCATATGGCCATTATCACCGCTCGTAAATCCATAATCGACGATTACGGCAATCGTAACGGCCAAGGAGCGAGTGAGCGAGGGAGGGAGGGAGGGAGGGAGGGAGCGAGTCGGCACGTCGAGGAGTATAAATGATTAGCGGCCGCGCGAAGGAGCCGCTCGAGAGCGTGTCATTATTTGACGGGAGTCAGTGCCCCGCCCCGCGCACTGACTGCTACGGCTCTACCCGCTGGATTTATTGGCTGGTCGGCTATTCTTCGGTGCTGCGGACTGCACTCGAGCGCCCGAGACAATCCGTCGAGGCCGATCCTGCCGAGTACGTAGGCGAGCTTCCCCGTGCCGGGAACGGCCGAGCTTAGCGAGCCCTCGGCGCGCTTTCACCCTCGTCATTACAATAACGCCCGGTATCCGTCCGGTATCCGTCCGGTATCCGTCCGGTATCCGGGGTATCCGCCCTGTAGGCGAGGGGGGAGAGGGCATCAACAGCAGCGGTAGCAGCGGTAGCGCAGCGAGAGGGTGGCTACCGGTGAGTGGTTAGTAGGGTGCTTTCTCCATTTCCGGAGCGGCGTGATGGGGTTATCTGGCTTCTCATTCATAGTGGCTGGATCGGCACTCGGCCAGAGGCCAGACGTTGTTGAGCTTGCCGGGGCTGGCCGATTAGAGGCCACCCCCTACTCCGAGGCTACCCTCGGCGACCCTCGTCCTCGGAGGACTGGCCGACCGGCTCCCAATTAATCCAAAGTCCCGACTCAATGGAGCTCCTCTGCCCGGCTACAGATCCTGCCGATCCTTTATCCAACTACTCGCTCGCCCGTTTAAACTTTAATTAATTTAATTAATTAATTAATTAATTAATTAATTAATCACCTGCGTCTCGCTGACTCTGCCCGAGTGCCCCCTTCGTTTCGTCTAATTACTTCGACGCCACGAGGCGCGCGGCTCACCATAATATCTCAGCTTGCGATCTGAATCTGAATAGCTCAGCGCCAAAGTACGACTTGTAGGACAATTACGATCCCCCAGCCCCGCCACTAGTCCGCCACTAGTCCGCCACTAGTCTAATAGTAATTCCATCGCGTAATTACATACGGTCCCCTTATCGCCAATCGTGTTTACTTAATAACGCCTGATTTTTCTTATCGTAAACAATTGGCCACGTCGTGCATCTTCTATCGATTACTCCTTACTCTTCACATTTTTGTCTAATGACTTCTAATGGACCGCTTTACCCTTTGAAACTAAGCAACCCTCTATCCGCACAGATATTATTTTCTTTCTTGAGAAAAACCTTTCTTGGCAGGAAAAAAGGGAAGTAATCAACAGACAGACAGACATATAGATAGATAGATAGAGATAGATAGATAGAGATAGAGATAGAGATAGAGATAGAGAGGTAGAGAGGTAGAGATAGAGAGAGAGAGAGATAGAGAGAGAGAGAGAGAGAGAGTGGACGAATGAGCGAGACGGTATGTATTATTGTAAGCAGGAGTTAGGGAGAGACGGAGGTAAAACAACAGGCAGTCGCGTGGCGAGCAGCTAAGATTTTGTATCGCTGTCTCTGTCTACTTGACTCGAAGTAACTCTGCACTCACCACGACCCGCGGTAAGCAAAGCAAACGACCTTCCATGGAATCTGGACAACCTGTCTGCACCGCCCGCCACCACCGCTGCGCAACCACTTACTCCTTTTCCCCTCCGGCGACCTCTCGATATCTATCTCTTTCCAGACCAGATCTCCCGAGCACTTGTTCTCAGACTTTCCTTTACTACTCTAGCCTACTCACATATACACGCTCTCTCCCCCCCCCACTCTCTCTGTTTATAAATCTTTTTTTTTTTTTTTCGTTTCCAAGGGTCCCGTGCTGTGCTACCGCAGCATCCGAGCTGCTGCTTTTGCTGCCCCTCTTATTACATCAACCCCGTTCAACAAGACCATATACCAGTCCACTGTCTCTCTCTCTCTCTCTCTCTCTCTCTCTCGCTCTGACTCATTCTTGTTCATTCTTCTTCCTCCCACCTACCCACCCTCTCTCTCGGTCGAGACGAGGACTAGTAGTGTACCGTTAAAATACCCGTCTCCGAACTATAATCCTCCTCTCCTTCTCCTGCTTCTGCTTCTTCTGCTTCTTCTACTTCTTCTTCTGCTTCTTCTTCTGCTTCTTCTGCTTCTTCTTCTTGATCTTGTTGCCGTTCTTAAAAACGTACTTTTTCTCCCTTCTCTTTACGAAAAGCGAGTGGAGCCTTGGCGTAAGATCGACCGCCTCTAACACGAGCCCTCCCAGTCACGTCCCAGTCATTTACTCTTTCTCTCTCTCTCTCTCTCTCTCTTCCGCGCCGCCCACGCAGCAACCTTCAAAGTAGTTTAACCAGATTCAAAAAGTCGTCCGGAGAGAGAGTCCGGAAGCCCGGGCAGCGAGGAAGGAAAAGGATACCCGTGGATACATACGAAGATTGTGTAGCTATACATATATATATATATATATATATATATATATATATCGAGGAGGCACGTGCCGTCCCGGCAAAGAGGCCCGTCAGCTTTTGCCGTTTCGTTGGCATTGACGCGACCGAACGACGGAGACGTTCTATTTTCTTCTATTTACATACTACAGGTTATGCGCTTACGATGCTGCTGGCCATCGATGGATACCAACGGCCGTGAGGGATGCGCGAGACAACGATGATTTGCACTTCCGATTAACTTTTTAGAGATCCGTTTCTTTTTTGTTTTTGTTTTTTTGTTTTTTTGTTTTTTTGTTTGTTGTTTCGTGGAGTCGGTCGCAATCAATCAATTTATACGTCTCGGTTTCCTACCCAAACTTCGTCTAACTTTCACATATGTTTATCTAACCCCTTTATAAACAAATCGCTTCGTGCATATCACTCCCCTTCTCTTATTGACGTTACTCTTATGATATTATTATCATTACTACTACTACTACACTACTACTACTACTGCTACTATTACTACTACCACCATCACCACTACTTACTACCGCTGCTACGACTACTACTAATATTATCAATATTATTTATTATTATTATTATTTATGACGACCCTTTAAGGGGTTTTAGATATTGTTATTCCTGTCGACAATTCGATTGAGTCAATTTTCTTTTTTTTTCTTTTTATCTATCTCCTCTAATGGCTTCATTTCTATTCTAATTGCGATCGATTGCACAAGATGAAAATGGTTTATAATGATACCCTCGTAATAATGCATTAGCGGTTGACGAAGAAGAATAAAAGGAATTCAAGAGAAATGTGTAATAAATATCGATAAGAGTATTGAGTAGCGATACGAAAATGAGCTAAGGAGGAGCGTCTTGAAATTAGTATGGAAGTATGAATTGGTATTACGGCGGAGAGACGCGGCAATTAAGCTTTTAACATTTAGTAGGTACGAATTATGGCAAAATAATTAACGACCAGACTGGCCGTCTAATTGTGGTCTGCCATTACGAAGAGCGATTTTTTTTTTTTTTTTTTTTTTTTTTTTTTTTCTTTTTTATGTAATAAAAAGAAAATAAAGGAAAGAAGAGAAAAAGAAAAAAAGGAGGCACTTATAAGGAAGGTAACGTCAATACAAAAGATTCAGGGGGAAAAAACAACAACAGCGGCAGCAACAAGAGCAACAACAACAACAGCAGCAGCAGCAGCAGCAACAAGAGCAAAGGCTACGACCGACAACAACGGTGGATGTGGAAAAAAAACAGACTATTGGATCGGAGGGGCGGGAGGGAGGGAGGATAAAAAAAAAAAAAAAAAAGAAAAAAGAAAAAAGAAGCGAAATAATGGGGGGGGAACCTTATATGTGTCGTAAAGCTTCGCGATTTTCGAGTCCTTGGCGATTCGCGAGCAAGATTTAAGGCCGAAATCCCGTGGCCAATTACGGCGGGGCATCATTTCTATTTTAGGGTTTCAATGAATCATGCACGCGTTAATCGGCCGGACGCCTGTTGACGTTTTTTTTTTTTTTTTTTTTTTTTTTTTTTTTTTTTTTTTTTTTTTTTTTTTTTTTTTTTTTTTTTTTTTTTTTTTTTTTCTTCTTCTTTTTCTTCTTCTTCTTCTTTTTCTTCCTCTTCTTCGTCTTCTTCGTCTTCTTCTTCTTTTTTTTTTTCGAATCTTCGGGTTGACTAATAACGTTTATTGCCTCTCGGATCTCAAACTACGATTCGTTCCTTGGATTCCACTTCTTGTCTCACTCACCTGTCCCTACTCTCTCTCTCTCTGCTCTCTGCTCTCTCTGCTCTCTCTCTCTGTCTGCCTGTCAGACCCACCTCTAACCAACTCCGTCTCTCTTTCTATTTATCTATCCGTGCATCTATCTGACTTTGTCCGGCTCCATCCCTCCCGGTTCTTTATCTAATTTAATTTTTACGCTTCTCTTGTTATTCCTTTCCTTCAAATCGGTTATTTTTTTACGACACACGAGGAAAGAGCCGAGCAAAGGACAAGATGAAATCGACTCTCTGTATCTCTCGTACGCAGCGAAAGGTCGAATACGACGGAATATTTCGTTTCTCTCAGGGACGCAAGTCGAGCGGGCGATAAAGATACGCCGCGATCCTCGAAAACACTCTCCTCTGTAATGCGACCTAATGTGGAACGTGGTTTTTTTTTTTCTTTCTTTTTCTTCTTCTTTATTTCCTTACTCGGGTGCTTCGGGTGGGCTACGCTATCATCATCAAAACACTTGGGCCTCCGAAGATACTATATACATCGGAACCAAGTGCTGTTGCTGCTGTTGCTGCTGCTGCTGCTGCTGCTGCTGGTGCTTATTTTTTTCTCCACCATACATTTACCGTCTCTTTCCACGTCATCCTTCTTCTTCTTCTTCTTCTTCTTCTTCTTCTACTTCTTCCTCTTCTTCTTTTTCTTTTGGTTTTTTTTTTGTTTTCACATGATTTTGTATTATTTTTTGTTTCTCCTTCGGATTTTTCGTCCGTGCATGTGATTTTTCAGCCGCGAGGGAATGAATTTGCATAATTGGGGCCTATATTTTCCGTAATTCTTTGCTTTCATTTTATTCGAAAGGCTTACGCGCTGTATCATAATTTTTGGTATTACGAGATGGGACAGAGATCCGGGAGGCGGCTATTTTACAATCCGACGCTCAGTCCAAAGTCAGAGTGGACGAGAGCCAGCCGCGTCGAGAGCCTAGCTCGTATAATAAAAATAAATACACGTTTGAATTATTGAAAGATCGGTTGGACGATCAAATGGAAGATCAAATGGGAGATCAAATGGGAGATCAATTCTCGGATAGAGTGACACGTAGCGGGCGAGGAGCTGGCGAGAGCGATAAATATAATAAACATCGATAATAATATAGCGAAATGGAGCAATTTATAACTTGATGTGTAGAATTGACGGAGTGAGGCTAGGATTAAAATAATAATAATAATAAAAAAAAAAATATATATATATATATCATTGGATTAGGATTAAGAATCTTTTTTCCTTGCGCGTATACATCGATAATAATAAAAAGACTCTAAATTCTAATGCGTGGAATTAATTGATAATAAATAGCTCTTGGGCGTAAAAAAAAGTCCGTGGAGGATCTCCGGTCCAAGTTTAAGTTTAAACTTTTCAAAACTCAGTGGCCATTGAAGACGAGACGTCGAGAGCCCCCGAGCGGCCGTGAGTGGACGGGAGAGAGAGAGAGAGAGGGGGGGAGAAACATTTTTTTCCCAGGTGCGAATGAATGAGTCGTCGAGGAGAGAGGATTGCGCGCGAGGATCTTTAAGCGGATCGCCAGGCGTCCGGGAGGCTCGGGCGAGTAAACAATGAGCTCGCGTACTTCTTACGGGTAAACGCCTCGGGCCCGACCTCTACACACGCATAGATCTCGGCGCGACAGACACGGCGCGCACTCGGGACAGGGAAATCGTTCGGAAAGATCGGATAATTGCGGCATTAAGTCAGCCGTAGCCTACGTATGGCGCGTTAAAAGGTGTTATTACGCGTAAACGAGGCGAAATCACGTAAAGCTTTGTGAACGATCGCTCGGACGCGGGATCGGCCGCTCCAACAAGATCGATCGATCGGATTCGGATTCGGATTCGGATTCGGATTCGGATTCGGTGGATTGGTGGATTGGTGGTCGCGTGGTCGCGTGGTGGGATCACAGCGGCAGTAGCGGCAACGTGGATAGCGCCGAATAATCATTAGCCGCGAGTCTGCTCACCCTCACGGCGACCGGGACCGTAATCAATCGAGCCGCCCGTACTCGACGACTGCTTCCTCTTCTGCTTACGGCTCTCAGGCTCGAGAATGTTCGTTGCCCATCGTCGTGCTTACGAGATTTTTTTATTCTCATTATGACATTTTTTTTTCTTCTTTCGTTTCGTTTCTTATTTTCAAAAGGCTAATTAATTAATATACCTCATGATAAAGAATAAGGTCGCCATTGTTGCGCAATAATATCCGTCTACGTAAAGTGACAGATTAACCAGCAAATTGATAAAATTTGTTTCAACCCCTCTTACTCAACAATATCATCATTGGGCCTTATGTTGTTTGCCGAATCGATTGGGTCCTTCGATCGGCGGCCAAATATTAATTGGCCAATGCTCTTATACACGTACTCACGCGCCCCTTTTCATCCTCATAGCCGATAAATAATAACTTATAAACTAAACGTTGTCGTTACGAGTTATGCCCTGTACCGTTTGTATAAATTCTATAAATTGTCCGTACAAATGATAATTGCTTATGATTATTAGGAACGTCCAATTCGAGCGATACTGTAAGTATAGGGAACTACGACAACTGTTCGACTGTAAATTGTATTTACAGTGTGCACTTTTAAAATAACCGCGGCTCGTTTAATTGAATTTATAATCGAGACTGTTAAGCAAATTGCCAAAAAAAAAAAAAACAAGAAGAAAAATAAAATAAATAAATAAATAAATAACTGAAACTTTGTATAAATAGTTGACGCGTGAAAGCCTGAAATATTTATATTCGTAAAGTAATTTTACATAGACGGGCAGGGGGACACGGAATTTGATGAAACTGTGAAATAATATAATATTCATTTGAGGCCCGATTGAACGATCGGCACCGCTTTACATTGCCGTATTACGATATTAAAAGGACTGATTTGAATTATTTGAAAGCACCGTCCGTGTCAATGGCAGGGCCTCTTCAATAAAGTATCGTTATAATCTCGTTATAATCTCGTTATAATACTCGTATAATACGTTACGTTGCAACAATTAACGTTAAGGTATCCCGTAAGTAAGTCCAAGTGATTATAATACGGAGATGCTGGCTCGGATAGTCCAATTACTGTCGATAGTCCGGGGCGCAAAGTACGCGAATGGGCGCGAGTTCTACTACAATCAATCAATCAATCAATTAAATACTCAAGTTTCTCGGATGCCAAGGGAGGAAAAACCGACAGAACGAAAGTAGATGATGGAAATTAGTCATTGGCCTGTAATTAATACGCATGACCCGCGGGAGTACGTTATACATGGAAATGGAAATCCAATAATAACGAAACGCTTACGTTACATTTTCATTCCCTATACTTTCGAACAATTTTGCCCTCCAATTTTTCTTTTCTCTTTTCTTTTCTTTATAATATTATCTATGTAAAAGTATATTCGCTACAACACTTGCGGGTCATTGATTTGTACAGGCGTTTTACAATGACGCTTAAGTAGAACCTACGGTGTACCATGGAATTTCACTCTTTTTAAATAAACTTTTAATATTACAATCATGCACAGAACCAAGGGTAATGGAAAGAAAGAAAGAAAGAAAGAAAGAAAGAAAGAAAGATTCGTTTTTAGTTAAATTGCTTGTAATGTATTTCTAGCCGTAAAATGTATCGGGTATCATAGAGAGCTTAAATTCTATTCTATCAGCGAATGTTATTTTTAGGCTCGATGACTTTAGTCATCAAAAGTTTGTAGCTACTCGATCAATGCTACGATATTCTTTATAATGTATAATTGTGAGCTGACAAGACGTTTCGATCTCACTTTCGATGTCCCGCGCCCATTATTTTCTGCTTATTTTTATGTACTTTTTTTTCCTTAATAGGTATAGCCTACGATGATCAATAACCTTCGTTCGTTCTTTATACGTGAAATTATAAATACGTAGTATGTGAGGAATAATGATTGGTATTGGCCAATGTTTGCAAATAAATACACGATTTTGATGATTTTTCATTAGCAATCGCCATATTTTGTGACAAATAATCGATATTTTCATCTTACATTTAAAAGAACCTAATCGATAATGTTCCTCCAGTACATGATCATTATAAATCCGTATGAATCTCGTGACATCGATGATCATTATAAATCCGTATGAATATTAACTATAAATTTACACGGTTAAACAGCTATTTTGTGCGTCACGAGAGTGTCCCTTAATCCTAAATACCTAAATATTACGAATGGGGCCAAGGATTTGCCGACGTACGTCTAGCTCGGATGCCCAGGAGCCTTACATTATATTTTAGGACTTTTCAGAGCAAGCCTTTATATAAGTAAATAAGGTCGTGCAGGCTTCTCTTCTCGGTGCAACATGCGCTGCTGCCAACGAGACAACGAATCGATCGAACTGAATTTTCTGTTAAATTAAATTAAAAAAAAAAAAAAAAAAGAAAAAAAGAAAGAAAGAAGAAGCAGAAGCAGAAGCAGAAGCAGAAGCAAAAGCAGAAGAAGAAAGATGAAAATTTAAAGTAATTTTAATTGACAATAACATGGTAAAAGCGTTCTTGACGCTCGACAGAAGAAAATTTGCCGCAAAGACACCTTGGGCTTACCCTTGGGATTACGCTAACGTATAAATTGAGCCGTCCTTGGTACGAATAAAAAATATTAAAAATATTAAAAGTATAATGTTAAATTGAAGAGCACGAGATAAAAGTAATTGCGAAGGAGAGATGTCCAAGAGAAAAGTAATTTAAATGGAGAATGATTTGTATCGGTTAATCAGTTTTATTGTCCCTATAATATAAACCACGACATTACATCTAAAGTCTTATTCTGACAAATACAAAAGACGAGTATACTCGCTCAATAGTATAAGTTTAAGTTTTTTTTTTTTTTTTTTTTTTTTTTTTTTTATATACATTTTTCAAATTTAGGATATCAGTCCCACACGAAACGTACCAATCCTCTGAAATTCTTTTATCAACGGAATAATTCCCGTATTACACGTATTACACGTACGAACGCGAACGCAAACGCGCGCCCGCACATACATATATAATGTCGGCTATTGAAAATTAAGCGGAGCGTGGACGCAAAGAGAGGCCGATTTGGGGTGGGGGGTACGGACGAGGAAGATGGGTAGAGACAAGCGATAGCGATAGATGCGATTTATGCGGAAATGCCGTTACGGCTTTCGGATCGAGCACTCGGACACAGCTTTACGTTTCCTCTTATCTCGCATCCATCACTGCTTCCTTGGTTGGCGTTTACATACGTGTACAACAACAACAACAACAACAATAATAATAATAATAATAATGATAATAATGATAATAATTTACCCTCGAGCTGGAGCCGAGAAAATTGAAAATTTTATTGCCTTTGTTTTAAGCGCTTAATACGCAGTGGCGCACGCACACTAGGACGAGGGGACATACGAACACGCATGCCTGCGTACGGCAACGGACGCGTGCGCACGGACACGCATAAACGTTCGTACGCACTCGTGCACTCGTGATAATACTTACGCCGGCGTGCGAATACGCGCGTGCCTGCCTGCTCGCTAATGCGCCAATACGTGTGTGTCTATAAGGCAAGCTTGGCGGGCCTGTATGCGTAAGCGAATGGAACGAGCGTATTAGCACGCGTATTCAGTGTGCACGAGTGCGTGGGTAGGCAACGTAACCCTTTAAAAGTTTTTCTCTTGGATAAAAATAGTGTCCGTCCGCGCCAATAACGATTATGCCAATAGCGCAAAAGGCGATAATAGCTTTCGCGCTTTTATTTTTATCGGCCTTTACGATTTCTCATGATAATTACGGCCGAGCAGCCGAACATTTTTAATAACATTGGGCTCGCGTTAGAAAATTCTCTCGATATCACTTGCTCGATATAAGCAATGCTCGATTTTCATATAACGTGCACAATGACATTCGACTTTTTTCATACGTAATATCAGAAATTAATCCTTATCACGACTTTAGGATCGCGTGAGAAGCTTCCACGTAGAGTATTATCATTTTAATGCAAAAGGGGGGAGGGGAGATAGATGTCAACGGTCGCCGTGAATAATTATTGAAAAAAGTAGTAAAAGCTGTAGAGATTTCTAAGGCATTTCAAAGGCATTTCAAAGGCATTTTAACTAAATATAAATCATATAAAAGACGAGCCCGCGAAAAATAATGACGAAAGATGGAAGATGGCATTTGAATTCGATGGAATTCGTTCGGGGCGACGCTGAATCCCATAATTACACCTTACTTTTTATGCGTTTGCGTGTCATGCATCGTGCATAGTTCATAGTGCGTCGTGTGTCGTGTGTCGTGTGTCGTGTGTCGTGTGTATCGCGTATCCCCAGAAAAAGTCACGTGTACGGTCAGTAAGAGTAATAGAAATTGGGGAAAACAACGGCGACTATATAATAAGCGTAATCCCTAATTCTATAATAAGTGGCGTAGATAACGTCGGTCGGAATGCATATCTCGTTATTAGAGCCAATAAGAGATGAGGAGGGGGGGTGTGTGTGTGTGTGTGTGTGTGCCAGATAATGCAAATAAAAGTAAAGGTTTAATTTTAATGAGCCGGCACCGCGATGCAGGTGCAGAGAGTGTTTTTTGTTTTTGTTTTGTTTTTTGTTTTTTTTATTTTTATATTTGTCCAGAGGCTCAAGGTCTCTGGATGCCCGTAAGTCATTGCATTGGAAAGTCCGGGCGAACCGATATTTTTATACATACGTAAAACTCCACGTATCCCCGCCGATCCCGATTACGCGGCGGATGGATTTTTCTTTTTTTATTGCAAAAAAGACATGGTGGCACGCCGAGCTCAGTTAATGGTTATTGGTTTCCAATATCCTATATACTATATATATATAATATATACACGTATATGTATAGGCATATGCATACGCGTACGCGTACGTATACGAAGCGGCTTGGGTGCGTTCGGTTCCTCGTGAGGAAATTAGCGAGGGTGGGCTGGATTGGTGGGTGGGGGGGGGTGCAACGGTGGAGAGGACAGGGCGTTTACAAAGGCCGGACGCGGGCGCCCCGAGCACCGTAATGTAAAATAATAAGTTCTATCGGGTCAACGTGACTTACTACTTACTGCTCACAGAGAACCGCCGGCACTACAGATTCCTACTCGAGCCCGAGTATTAATTGTCAATCGCCCTCTTCTGGTATCCTCCGGTCCCGATGGCGCCGACGCCGCCGACGCCGCCGACGCCGCCACCACCACCGCCACCGCCACCGCCACCACCTTCACCCCTCCCCCCTACTCATGCTTCTCCAACGCCCTTTACTCCTCCCTCTCTTTACGGGCCTCTTCGGCACCGTACGCACGCGCACCGTACGCACGCGCGCCCTCGTAAAACCCCAATAACCCCTCCCGCGACGCCATAGCCATCCCCGCCGACCGTGCCTTTGGCCGCTCGTTGTCCACCATTATTTTTCTTTCTTTTTTTTTTTACTCAATGATAGGCTGGTAGAGTGAGGTCCGCGAGCTGCTGACCCGGTAAACGGACTCGATAGCGAGAAGAAATCGGGTCTGCCCCAAGTATCGTTCCATGTTCGCTGGGATTGGTAACCCCAAGCCGCGGCCAACCGACTCTCTTTAAGCTTTTCGACGCTCTGAGCTTTCGCTTAGTAGACCCATTACATTTACGCGATTATACATAACTCGCTACTCCCCCTCGGACCATTGACTATTCGGGCTATTTTTCTTCCTTCCTTGTTTACCGAAGATCGCGACCACAAAGTCCCGGTGTTTCCCTCCTGCTGATAGATCTTTAGCCAAATAATCAATAATTCGTAATAATTACCCGTACCGTCTGTATTTCGCGATTAAAATAATAGTATTGCCAAACGGATATTGGAGACTGAGATTACAAGTTTTAAAAGAAATCCAACAATGTTGGTGAGACGCAGACATGCGCAGCCTCGTCGTTTCATTAGCTGCATTCGCTATTGTACGTCGCTCGCTCGACCCATTATTCACGCAAATTCATCAAACTACAAGACAATCGTTATATATATATATATATATATCGGCGACTTCGCGGTAACTTTGTCAAGAAAAATAGAAAGATATTTACGCACTCGTAACGCGATGATAAGCTAGATAATTCGCAACAATGCATTAAGGGAGGCGTAAAAGAAAAAAAAATAAAATATGACCATTAGATGTTAATGGCGCATCTTATAAAACGATCCTTGATTTTTGTTAGCTCTTTGGCTCTTTTACAAACTGCCGAGTACGTGCTGCTATTCAATGGGAATAGATGAATTTTAATAGATTATCTTACCTAAGTCACAAATACCATTCTCCTTTTCTCCTTTAGTATTCTCGAATACGAAAATGAATGATAAAGTTAAAGGATAACAAAGGCCGCTAATAAGTGTCTCTTTACATCATTCGGATACGGCACATTTTTATTAAAAATATATATATTGTGAATTATTAAATAATTTGTAATAATTTTTTTTAATAAGAGAAGTTTTAATTGATAGAGATAATTTCGTAATTCTTTTTGCTCGACGACTATGGAGTCACGAATCTCTTGGATTAAAATGATTAATACGAGATAGAGAGAGAGAGAGAGAGATAGAGAGAGATAGAGAGAGAGCCAATAAGACTTGTTATATAATTAATGCTTCGGGAGAATAGTATTTTTGAAGGTATGGCCTTCCATGGCCTTCCAGTCTCGATGCCGATTTAAAATGAAGAAAAAAATAAATAAAAGAAAGAGAAGAAAAAGAACATGTATGCGCACGCGTGAATGTACGTGTAGAAGCCGAGGCTGAAGGAAAAGAGAGGCATGTATCGAGAGAATGAGGCTCTGGGATAGTCGAGGGTGTCAGTTATTGGCGCGGGGAAGCCGAGGGAGGAGCGAAAAAGAGCGTCGGGTCGGCGGGGGCGGCGGGGGGCGGGGGGAACGAGGTGAATTCTCATGATAAAAGGACGGGGCATAAGTGCCGGAGAAGGCGGTGGAGCGACGGTCACGTGATTAGACGAATTATTAGATTATGCGAGAGCTGTAGGGAGAATGCCGATACACTTATAAGTAATTGGGGTCGTCTTCGTTTTGGTGAGTTCAGCTGATCCAGCTAACCCGAGCGATCGAAGCGATCAAACCGGTCCAATGGGAACATTAGCGAGGACTGAATTCCACTTACCCAGAGCGAAGGGAGGCAGCGGCAGTGGCCAGTGTCAGATGAGCCGGCGTCCCGGTCTGTCCCGGATCGGCAGAAACCAGTTCCGAGAGGACGAGTACGGTGGTCGTCGTCGGGGGTCCGGAGCCCGCGATGGGCACCGCGGTCCCGTTGGCGAGGGCGCGCGGCAGGTCTTGCTCGTGATGGAAATGCAGCTGCGAGTAGTGGAGCTGGAGGGTCGTCGGTCCACCGGGCGTCGTCGAGCTCCTCGCGACGCAGTTGACCGGTATGAGGCCCGGCCCGTTGCGCACCGAGGGCGGCGACGGCGTCGGTGGCGAGGGCGGAGGCGGCGGGTACTCGACCACTTGGACCCGATCGGCCTCGCTCTCGTAGATGATTTCCTTGTCGTGGGTATACATGACCGTCTTCTGGCCATCGTTGTAGATAAGATCGATCATCTTGTGCTCGCCGACCCCTGATTCCGGGCTCACTCTACCGTCCTCTGACTCTGCGTGCTGCTGCTGCTGCTGCTGCTGCTGGCTGCTGCTGTTGCTGCTGCTGTTGATGCTGCTGCTGCTGTTGCTGTTGCTGCTGATCCTCCGATTCCTGCTGCTGATGGTGCTGGTGATGTTGATGGTTGCTGTGCAAGTGGTGATTGTATTTGGGGTGATGGTGATGATGGTGGTGGTGATGGTGATGGTGGTACTTGGGATGCAGGCCTACGTGGGCAGGAGCGTGTTCGTGTAAGTCGAGCACGCTCACGGGTTGCATCGTGGTAAGCAACACCTGCTCGCTTGCCTCCGGCTGCGTGGGATTGCTGAGCGTGGAGGAGGAGGCCGGTGAGATGGGGCACTTTTGGACCTGCGTGAAAAACAAGAGGCCACGGGGCCACGTTTATACTTTATCGTGACATCCTTCTTCTTTTTCCCATACCAAGCCCATACCCAGCCCAACCCAACCCAGCCCAGTCCTGCTCAGTCCGGCACGGCCCGGCCCGGCCTATCACCTACCTCCGTAAACGTAGCCCGGCAAATGTCTAATAACTAATAATTTCTTAGCCAGGAGTCGAGCTGACCAAGTGCGAACCTCTAGCCGGAGCTACGAGCCCCCGCTACTATTACCCAATTTCATTATCATAATGCCGTTAAAGGCAATAATTATTATTCGTCGAGAGGCGTCGGTGTTTTTTCTCCTTTTTTCTCCTTCTTCTTCTCCTTCTTCTTCTACTTCGTCTTCTTCTTCGTATTTTCGTTAAAGAAACGCACGACGGCCTTTCGTCAATGCACGCCAAGGGCATTAATAAATAGGGAGCGCATTGATAGGAATAAATGTTCAATTTAAAGGGACGGCGTTGGCCGTTGTAAGCAGAATGAGAGTGCTGAAAATGGTGATGGTGTAGAGCGTGTGTACGTAGAGCGTGGCCGAAAGAAAGCCCGTCGTCACTTTCCACGGGGATTCTAAGGCAGTGATCGACGAGTCGGCAATGGATGGCGGAGGGTCGGGGGTTTAGGGACGGGGGGAGACGGTACCGCTCGGAGACGGGGAGTTATCAAGGATCGTAAAACGTCGTAGGAAAAGGACTGGCCGAGTAGAAAAGGAGGAATTCGGGCTTGTCAAGGTGCACCATGCGCTCATATAGGAACGCGGCCTGCTTGCCGGCCACCATCCGAGACTCGATTATACAATGGCCAGCGCCCCAACTCTACCTTTACGTGTGTATACTCTTCGTCTTTATACCGTCTTTCCGGCCATCGCTGTTCGAGGGGACTCTATGCGCGATGTCCACAAAAAAAAAAAAAAAAAAAAAAAACCCCGAGCCGAGTGGTCGTTGGAATGCCTGGAAATGGCCTTTAGGGGCTCGGACGAGTGCGTGCTGGATCCGATTTTGCTTCTTCCTTTAATTTTAATTTCTCAATTTTACTTTTAACGACTATTATTATTATCTTTGTTGTTGTTGTTTTCGTTGTTGTTCTTCTCCTTCTTCCTCTTCTTTCTCTTCGTCTTATTTTTATTATTAATATTATTGTTATTAGTTGTTTTGTATTTGTTTGGTGTACGTAGTCCCTATTGTACTCTAGCCTTAGATCGTTAATTCCCTCGTCATCGTATGAGTCGTTATTGATAAAAATTGGCCAGATATTAGAAGAGGTCGGTGTGCACAGTATACGCGGTCAGTGATTGTGAAAACGTGTATATATATATATATATATATATTGGAATTTGCATTATTATCCGAGTACGCCAATCTACGTAGGAATAATAGTGATTTTTCAAATGTTCCATCAATGACAGAAAACCGAAAAGTAACGAGCAGATGGTCCATTTATTACAAACCTTAAATGCAGGTCCTTTAATTTATTACGTAGGATCATAAACCTTAAATGTACCATTGAAATTATATTCAGAAATATATTTTACGAATTTCGAAAAGGCATATTTAATATAGTAGTGACTATATTACTTATTAAATATTACTTTTCCTCAACTTGGCAAATGAATTCTTAAATCTTGTGTGAGTCTCATGCACACGGTATGTCGTAAATAAACAATCTTACATGTACGTAAATATGTTTAAAAAAAAAATAATAATAATAATAATAATAATAAAAAATCTTGTATCCTATGTGTAGGCAGTCAGTATTTTGCTGCGTCATCGACATACAAGACATATTTATACATATATTCAAATCCGTATGGGTTTGAATCTGTATGACAATGATAACGATAATGATAATGACAACGATAACGATTAATATTTATTTTTATTATCACTATCAACGTTATTATTATTGTCGTTGTTGTCGTTGTTGTCGTTGTCGCTTGTCGTTGTGGTTGATTAATTTGTTTTTTTTTTTAATTATAGATTTTTCTTGTAAACGAAAGGTGCGAAGCGTTCTGTACGGTGAAATTAAATAATACGACAAGATAATAATTGGAATTGTTAAATTCCGTTGCTCGTTAAAAGTGGGAGTTTATTTAGCCTTAACGAGACTGTACAAACTAACATTTATAAGAATTAATTAAGGACGATTATTTTATCCTCATACTACTGCTGGTTCATTTGTCTTCATACTTTCATAATTAAAATCTTATTATTATTATTAATAATAATAAAATCATTAAAGGATATAAAGTAACGGCAGGGAGAGGAAGTTTTGTCGTTAAAATTTCACGAAGATTATTTTACAATACGAAATAACATAATATTGCCGTGGAAATAATATTATGGGTTTAAGGTATTTGTAAGAAAAGCGTTCTACGGAAAATATAAAAGCCTTATTAAAGCTTTCTTAAGGGATTTTAATGCCTGAAAAAATTGCCGTTGAATTAAGATGAAACAAAGACGATATTTATTGACTGGCATTGACCCTTTACCATCCATCCATCCATCCATCCCCCCACCCACCACCTCGGCATTCTACATTCTACACTCGAGGATTAAAACTTCTCTTCGTTGCCAGCTGTAAAATTTACCATCTCTAAAATTTAAAGGCTAAATAATAATAATAATAATAAGAATAATAATAATAATAATAAAAAAAAATAGAGAAAAAAAAAAAGGACTCTGCGCGGATCGGAGGAGAGGAATAAAAAAAAGGCCGAGATCGAGCAAGTGTAGCTTAAGTCGATAGTTCTTTTTACCGACTAATCGCATCCTGCATGCAGATAATACACCAAGGCTCACGCAGATTTATAAATATATAAATAGCGCTCGAAAGCCTCCTGAACGCGCGACTGCCTCCTCATTTGCCCTTCACATTCTCGATCGTTACGATTATTAATCATCCTCGGCTGTCCCTCTTTCCCACTTGCAATTAAGAGCTCCTTCGTGCGCGCTCTCTCTCTCTCTCTCTCTCTCTCTCTCGTCTCTCTGTCTCTCTCTCTCTCTCTCCCCAATAGTAGCAGGAGTGGTAGCAGTAGCAGGAGTGGTAGTAGTAGTAGGAGGAGGAAAAATAGAAGTTTACGTGCAATCGTAAGGTTTAAGATTAGATATAACGAGGCATGTAAATGCGAAGAATGAAAAATAAGCCCTAGAGCGGTGAGACTAGACGATATAAATATTTTTGAGCTGCTGGCCAATCTGATCCGAATAGCGAGGTCGGCTTCATTCTTATAACGATAATTAACCATGGGGCCAACCATCTCCGAAACATGGCGTCCCCAATCCGATCCGATCCGATCCGATCACGTTGCTTCGCCACACGATTTTATTTTCGTTTCTCGGCCTTTTTTTTCTCGTTTTTTTTGTTTTTTTTTTTTTTTTTTTGTTGATTCTTACAAGAAGCCTTAATCCTCGCTGATAATAATTTTCTAATTCCGAGAGCCATTTTCTTTATGGTTGGTATATCCGATAGGCGTCAGATATGAGGTCGCAGTGACACGACGTAAAGAGTAATAATAATCAACATAAACGATTTTAATTTTCACTATTGTAATTCCAAAAGAATACTTGCCATATATATATATTTATCAAGAATCTTTACGAATAAGATACCGGATGTTAAAAATTGCCTAAATAAATTATAATCGGCTATCCCGTGATTAATCGTTAAACTTGCCCAGCGAAATTGAACGAGCCTTGCATACATTACAGAATAATAAGTCCAAACGTATCAGCAGTACCTCCGATCATATCATTAAGGCATTAAGTATTAATATTGTACTGTAGTTGCTCTGATCAGTTATAAAAAGACATAATATGACTAATATAGATCATCAAATCGATAGTCGCTACAGCTCACATTATCCTTGTAGACACGGGTTTTCAATTTAAAATAACAATAATAATTAGTAGTAATAATAATAGGTAATGATGATGATGATGTCGATGATGATGATGTCGATGATGATGATGATGATGATGATGATGATGATGATGATGGTGGTGGTAATAATTAAAAAACTTGAGTTTGCACTTAAGCTAAAAGTATTATAAGATAAATATTAAGAGGTAAGAAGGCATGATTAAGATTAAGGAAGAATACTGAGCTCCGCTTCTATGAATGAGAAATAGATATATCCGGGCTTAATTAAATACTAATACGTATACGATTATTATTATTATTATTATTATTATTATTACATTAAGCGACTTCCGTCATTTTCTTCGATCTTACGTAATTGTATTGAGCTAAAAGAACTTACGTAAACTTCAATATTAATTATATTTTAATTCACGTTCAAAGAATGTAACCTAGCGGAGGCATTATAAAATAAGCACTGTATAGCATTATAGAAAAAAATAAGAATTTTTCTATACAGCCTAGAGTATATTGTTTATTGTAATGGTTTATATTTGTTTGCGTATGTAGAATAAGTAACCGTGTAGGCTATTTTAAACTGTAAGCCCGTAATATGCACAGAGTCTATTGAAAAGATTAATTTGCAAATGAATATAAAAATATCTTTTTATGTTTGTTTACAATTTTTCTTATGCGCCAATATGAATGAGGAATAATTTCCGTGACTCTTTAGTAAATATACTATTTTTTTTTTTTATTTTTTTTTTTTTTTTTGAAAAACTTTTGCATTAAATTTCATGTACGCACATGCGCCATTAGCATACCTATTAGCAATATTATTTTAAATGTTGTCTTTTTAATAACTCGTCGTAAATAACGACTTTTGCCTTTGCCTTTAGTATTGATATTTTCTTTTGATAATTTTTACAGAAAATACGCCCCGATAAATAATTTATAAACTGAAAATCTGTTTTTCTATCAATTAAGAGCTTATTCGTGAGGCAAATAAATACGAAAGCTTTGTCGTTCCATTAATTGAGATTAATTTAATTATTTACGATCCATTGTTTACTAGCAGTCTCCCAATGACGAATAAGAAAATTAATCAAATACAAATACACGCGAAAGATGAACAAGATGCGCGTTACAAAAGCCTTAGCCGTGTGGAATCAAGCCTCGGAGCCATAAAACCGTGAATAGATAATCTGCTTCGCTCTACCCGTCGACTAATTAGCCCGTTTTTTACAACGTTAAGGTTAAAATATAAAAAAGATTTTTTTTGCGATCGGCCCGTAAGTCGGATGGGGCTATAAGAAGAAAGATTGTATTTAAACAACAATATATATGATGGGAGTAGCAGCGTTGACATACGTAACCCCAATAGGCTACGCGTAGCCTAAGTACGCGTATTCGGGGTGAAAATTACATATTTATTCGCTACGGGGAATGCCATTACTTGCCAACGTCCCGTTCAACTTAGCGCAACTAAGAAAATTGCCACCCTCGATATTACATACTTTAAATACGTCGCTTACTCAAAAACGTAGGCTATAAAATTTCAAATTATGCTGTGTGTATGCGGTCCCAGCTCGGAACGAATTCGTACAGATACAGTACAGTGTCGTGCCTTCAATAGTGTCTCGTTCTGCTATACCGACTGATTTAAATTTAGCTTAGCTTCGACGCGCTACTCAATTCAAAGCTTCATTTTATTGAGAAATCATTATTTATATTAAGTTTTATTATTAAATAAAGCTACGTATAATGAATTTGTGCGCGTCGATGAGTCATTCGTTCGCGTTCCTATGCAGGTATTCATAACCCGAGTAAGAAATAACTTTTTAGGTAGCCGTGGTAATACTAATGCCAATCTACCCGTTAATAAGATCAATAAGATGGTAGTTTGAAAGAATAGCTCGACTGCCGAATATCCAATATCAAACGATTTATTTGGAATAACAGAATAAATAACTTTTTTAATCGCCTTAGCAAATATTTGCAACGGTACGATATAAAAATTTCAAAATTAGCATCGTAAACGAGGAGTGAAAACGGCTGTATAAAAATGTCTATTCGAAAGGAGCACCTCGAGTTAAAAATGCGAGAGATAGAGAGAGAGAGGGAGAGAGAGAGAGGGGGTGCGTGCGTGTGTGTGCGCGTATCCGCGAACGAGTGAGCGAGCGAGCGAGCGATTGAGTTAAAGAGCGAGGAAGGGGAGGGAGAGATGAGATGAAATGGTACGGTAGGTGAGATTTACGATTTTAAGAGTGTGTACGTGTTTGGCATTCTCATGGGCGTGAATGCCGGAGACACCTTGTCCGTTGCGTAGGCGTGCGTCGTTCTTCCGCGGATAAAAGCCGCAGTCGTGCAATATCTGTGAATCGTTCGCCGTGGCAAATTTCCGAAGGGAGAGGACCCACTCACACTTTATAAATAAGCATCACTCCGCGCTAAGCACGAGAAATCCAAAGAGTCATCTTCCGTCGTCGCGATGGCGGTTGCTCTCTCTCTCTCTCTCTCTCTCTCTCTATCTCTCTACATATATATATATACATCTTTCCGTGGCTCCGTTCAGCCATGTCCTCGGCGTTCGTCTCGAGTTTCGTCGGCTTGGTGGTCAGCGAACGAGGCGTCCGATGGGAGGGTCGGAGAGGAATGATAGAGAGAGAGAGAGAGAGAGAGAGGAGCCGAGAGAGAGAGAGAGAGAGCCGAGAGAGAGAGAGTGGAGCCGAGAGAGAGAGAGAGTGAGGGGGGAGGGAGGGACTGAGCGAATGGTTGAAGCCCATCGGGAGAAGGAGTAATAAGGCCCGAATGGACGGACGCAGAGCCGCTAAGCCCTGTCCGGGCAATTTAGCGTTTGGCCTCCTCAGGGGCTTCGCGTGGAGGGCCTTTTTATAAGCAATGTATAAGAGTACGGCCATATAGTTGTACGTAAAATTCAAATCGCGCCATTTATTCCGCTCCTTTTATTATCTCTTTTATTTTATACGCAAGAAAAGTCCTTATTCTTTAATATGGATAGAACGCGAGAAGTAAAATTTGTAAATGACCAATAATAATAATAATAATAATAATAACAACTAGAATAAACGACCAAACGCTTGAGATTCCCATTTGAATTATATCCCCATCGTAATGACTATGATGTTCGAATGTTATAATTATTAGGAATTAGAGTACCCAATAACCATCCAATCGGTTCCTCATTAATTCCCTTAAATATATATATTCGCAAGGAAGAAGACCAACTTTTTACTACAAAGTACCTTGGCAAGGCGTAGCTATTTCAAGTACCCCAAACACTTGTTCACGTAAGCGATTACTTTCTATTAATTTGAACGAATTGGGTTTAACTTTAGCTTTACGGACCCGTGGCTGACCTTTACCTGAACCCGTAGGCAACCCGTTCTTATACTATTCATATGCACTCACATGCACTCATGCGATACAGTAACGAAAAGCCGCGTAATTATAGGCAAAAGGATTTTAAGAGGCAGGGGGAGAGTTCAGATTTCGGGATCTCGTGCGGCCTCTGAACGCAGGTTTAGACAAGAAAGAAAGACAAGAGAAAAAGAACGAGGAAAGAAGAGAGAAAGAAGGAAATAAGGAAAAATCACCGATATATTTAGAAAGGAATTTTACAGAGCTCTCTGATTGAACTGAAGCGAGTGAGGATTCGGGCTCGAGTCCCAGAAGAGGCTTTTATCACGCGTAACGACAACATGGACTCCGCCAGGAGATTTCGCAAGAATGGCGCGCTCCCGCGCGCTCGCGCCATTCCGCCTTTGGCTGGCGGCCACGGGGAGCGGTGCGACACGCGTGAGCGACCGACCGACCTACCCACCGACCGACCCACCGACCGACCTACCCACCGACCGACCCACCGACCAAAGCACGCACGCACGCACGCACGCACGCACGCACGCACGAATGAACCTACGTACAAGTCCAAGTAAAGTGGCCAATGCCCCCCCTCCCCCCAAAGCTTGTTTGATCGTGGACACTGTAGCTTACGTCTCCTCTGCACCTGCCCCCCACCCACGTAGCCGTAGCCGCCACCCCGTCAATAATCCCATTGACCCCATTGACCCCATTGACCCCATTGACCCCAATAACCACAATAACCCCAATAACCCCGATATCAGCGGCACTCATGCCACTTAACTTAACTCCATAAGTTATTGGACGCCGAGGAAATCTAGGATTGACACAATAATTCCATTCTTTACGGATAAACGTGCCGAGAAAAACGCGATTCAATGAATAGACATTTAGGCATTAGCGCCTCTTCCCCGCTAATAAATCCAAAGCCCATCATCACATAATGACATTCCTTCCTTTCCAACCGACTCATTGCCAGTATGTTATAAAACAAATAATGCCTATCTCAATTCCTTTTCAAAGCATCCCAACCATTAACGAATATCAATTAATATTGATAATTATCTAAAAAAACGTTGTCCCTCTCTCTCTCTCGCTCTCTATCTATCTAACTATTAATTATTTCGATGGAAAGCGAATACCGAGTTAAGGAATGAAGTCGTCTTTGAACGATTGTATAGGTTTCACTGCCTCGACAATAAAATCGACCTCGTACTTTTATACCGGCAACGTAAACAATGAAAACTTTGCGGTACACCGCTCGTACACACACACGCGCACTCTCTCTCTCTCTCAATGTCTCTCTCTCAATGTCAATGTATTTTTTCGGCTCTTCTCTGAAGCGGTAATGCGTCTACCGTTCCAGCCACACTCCCAGCCACCCGTTCATCTATCCATCCATCTACCTATCTATCCGCATCTATCTATCCATCTATTCATTTATCAATCTATATCCGCTTAACCGCGAAGATACAGAGCGAGAGTAAATACTCGCGGAATGTATTCAGCGGGGCATAAAAGCAAAGGCTCGTAAATAACGCTAGTTCGATATCTTACCTCCCCGGAATTTAATTGCCTTATTTACGAGCGAACGAGGACCTACGCGTCTCCCCCCCTGCCCCCAGCCCCATTCGCGGATTTATCGGTCGCGCGCATCTATAGCATAATACACGCGCCTCGGCGACGACGCCTAAATCATTTTTAACGACAGGTCTTCCGCGTCAGTCGAAAAAACATCGGCAGGAGGATGCATTACGCTATATAGCGCCTCGGCTTTTCTTCTCGGCTCCGATCCCCTGCGGTCGGAGGTATTCTCGTTATACCGCGCGACGGGCGGTACCGCGCTCAGCCCTGAAAACTCAAAAGACACGGACAAACGGACGGTAAGAGAGCTGGAGAGAGAGAGAGCTGGAGAGAGAGCTGGAGAGGGAAAAAAGAAGAGCATGGAAAAGGTATTTACACGAAAGGCTAAATGAACTGCGGCCAATGGTCGGTGGATATTTTGTTTGCGGCACCTCCCTAATAGATTAGCCGTTTTATCATTCACGTTATCATTAATAATACGGTTATTACTATTGTTGCTCCTTCCTCTTCCTTCCTCTTCATCTTCCCGTTATTATTATTATTATTACTATTACTATTATTATTCTCATTTTTTTTATTATTACCATTGTCACTGTTGTTATTGCTATTACTATTACTTATTGTAAATGTAGAGCTTTTACGTAATTGGATTTGCACAAAATTTTAGAAAAATTTCACATCGATCGAAAGCAATCGCTCCAACAAAATATTTTAAAAGCATCGGAATAATAAAGTTGATTGATCGAACAACGCCGTGGAATCGAATACTTTATTAACTTAATATAGAAAAGCACATTATACGTTAGTTAATTCATTAAATTTTTTTCATCGTCAATGCCATTAAAATCTTTATGAGGCGTAAGACAAATAAGACAAATATTGTCACACCAATGTTTATACCCGAAATAATATTATTTTCATCATATCGAGTACGTATAAGCAGAATTAAACAAAAAAAAATGAACGTCTAGTTTCATTTAGTTAGTCAGTTCGGCAATTCCTGTAACTTTTATTTCTCTAATTATGTAAATTCCTTCTCGGCAATGTAATAATTCATTGATACGAAGCGTATTCTATTGGGATATTTTACCATATTTATATGACGCATTTTAGATTTGAGAAGGTTACCTATGGTAGTTATTTAATAGGCTCGAGCCCGTACGAAAGGTATTTCCGTCGAGATCTTTTTTGATTTCATCGACAGTGGCGGAGGACACGCAGGGGGCCGAAAATTTTTTCACGAATTCCTGGCTCTGGTGAGCCTCGAATGCACTTATTGATCGAGACGAGTATTCGTTGTGACCGTTGTGACCGAGACAACTAAGAGAGCGACAGAGAGAGAGAGAGAGAGATAAAGTGTCTACTGTCCATTAGGAATAATTTGGGAATAATTTGGGAATAATTTGGGAATAATTGAGGAATAATTTGGGAATAATTGAGGAAGAATTTGGGAATAATTGAGAAATGATTGGGCAGTGATCCGTAGGAAGGGAGGACGCCGCAGTTATTCGTAGACGTAAAATCGCGGGGCTAAATCTAACTAACTAATGAAGTTGACGAGAAAGGTGCTCGAACAGATAGTCAACGTACGGATAGTGGAAACTGACAGGTTGGTGGGGGGTGGGGGGGGTTGAGATATGAGAAACGAGGAATGAGGAATGAGGAATGGATAATGGAGAGCGGCGTGACCACGGCCTGACCACGGCCTGACCACGTCTCGACTATCCACGGAGACAGGGGATCGGGAAATGAAAGTGATTATTAGCGTATTGGTGTATAATAGAGTACTGACCGGTGAGAGTTGTTCCTGCTTGTGAAGGGTTGACGTTGCTGCGTTGTCAGGTTCGGTGCACGTTGACATTCTGTTTTAAATCTCGATCCACAGGATTTCTCCGCTCCCCCTCTTCAATTTTTCGGCATGTTACGAAGAGGTCAATGCACGGGCACTCGTGCGGAGCGGGGTAGGTTACGGGGGCGGGTTGCGGGTTGCGGGTTGCGGGTTTCGGGTTGCGGGTTGCGGGTTAGCGGAGCGGAGCGGGGAGGGAGGTGAGGAAGCTATTGAAATAACTAGGGGCACTCGTTATTCTGGCTTGTGATTCCAGTTCTCGCTATCACAGGGTGATCACGCTGCTCAAGGCTCGCGTGTGTACGTGTGTGTATGGCACATTTACGGAAGTGTCGAATGAGGTTAGGACCTGCAATTCAACAGAAAATTCTCCTTCTTTACATATTCTCGTGCGCGCGAGCCACCCCCTTCCGTCCGGCCTCCCTCGCCCTTCAGCCCCGCATTGAATTCATTCGTACCGAATGATGACCGAACTCGTGTGCCGCGCAATGGTACACTTGTCAGTGTGTAAAAGGAAAGCCAAAGAAAAGAAACACAAAGCAAAACAGAACGGAACAAAACAAAACAAAACAAAAAAAAAAAAAAAAAAAAACAGAAGCGAAAGGATTCCGAAGTAGAAGAAGAAGAAGAAGAAGAAGAAGAAACGGGATGGATATTTTGACGACTGATGAGTTATTGGGGTGCGCGTGGTGGGAGCGTGGTGGGAGCGTGGTGGGAGCGTGGTGGGAGCGTGGGAGCGGGGCGGGACGGATGGTGGAGAGGACCGCGAAAGAGTGACAAGGGTAGGCGTGGAAAGGGAGGAGGAAGCGATAAGCGATAGGTTTAAGGAGCCGATGGTCGTGACGGTAAGGCAGGGAATCCCGCCTAATGGCGTACTCGTGGATTATCGCGGAGTTGTAAGAGTCAGGGGGCCAAGAGACGTAAGTCCCGTGGTCCGCGAGGAGTCGGAGGCGACACGGCCGGGCCCGAGTTTACAGAGCCAGGGTCCAACCGATCGGGCCGCTCGTACCCAACATATCCATGGGTAGCAGCACGAGCAGCAGCACCAGCACCAGCAGCAGCAGCAGCATCAGCAGCCCGAGGAAGCGAGTCTTTGCGATCAGCTGGTTCACCGACCAGTGTTACGGGTCCGTGAGCCCGGGCTCACGGCGCGCTTTCAGAGTGAATCGTCGCCAGGAAGTAATTAATGTAAACTGGAATTCACCGGCCGGGAGCCGAGGGGTCGTTTCTCCGGATTATCTAGGACCGGGTATAGCTTAGAGGCGCCGCTTATAACCCGAAACGAGTCCTACTTGTCCTACGAGTCCTACGAGTCCTACGAGTCCTACGAGTCCTACGAGTCCTGGCGATTACTCTACCCGACGTACGGGGGAGTACGGCTTACGTCGATGTACGACCGACGAGGCAATAATGACAATGACGACGAGGTAGCTACACTTTGTTTCCGTAAATAAGAGAATTATATTAATACCTGGATTGGCGTGTTTGGTAATAAAAGCCTAGATGGATAGCTTAGGTTTCGAAGAAGATGCGGGCGCCTATATAATCGGTGGATAGCAGCAGACGTTGCGCGTAAGGATGATTTTGTTGACGTTGGAATGAAAGGGATGAGAGGAGATGTGAGCATTTGGACGGTAGTGTCGGCCTCGTTTATTTTAAAAGGACCCTAGACCGAAGGCAAATTATAAATCACAAATGCCTGATCTGCGATTCTCAAGGTCGACTGGTCGACTCGACGTGGACGGTAGGAGATAGATCGGCAGGTCATTGGGGTGGAGGCGGGGGCTCGATCGAGATACTCCCGCTCGTATTGTTCGCGCGAACAACATTGGCAATCGCTGGTTGGAGCGAAAAGGTGAAGAAAAAGAAAAAGAGAAGAAGAAGAAGAAGAAGAAGAAGAAGAAGAAGAAAACGGGGCGGGGCGGGGCGGGAGGGAAGCTAAAGAAGGTGGTGCGGGTGGGATACAGTTGAGCCGCCCGTGAATGACCGCGGGGGAGAGGGTGGGTGAAGGTTATTGGGTAAGGCGGGGGCGGCAGATATTGGAAGCCCAATAACCCCGTGCCGGTCATTGGGACAGGATGATGTCCGGTAGGGTAAAGTAGAGCGCGGGGATTTAAGCAAAGACTCGACCGAAACGCGGAAGAAGAAGAAGAAGAAGAAGAAGAAGAAGAAGAAGAAAAAGGACGAGGAAGGGTGGACGGGGTGGTAAGGGGCAGGGAGAATCGGTTAGGAAGGAAGAAAAGAGCCGGGGCTGGGTCATAAGGCGGAAGATCTCGTTTGGTCTTGCCTCTTGCCTCTTTCCTCATCCTCATCCTCATCCTCCTAAAAAACCCCTTCCAACGACACCCCACCCCCCGTTCGGAGCAGCAACTCCCTGTAGTGGTGGTAATAGCGGATAATGGTTGGGTAATGGTCGGTCGTTGCCGGTCGTCGTCGTAGTAGTAGTAGTAGTTGTCGTTGTCGTTGTCGTTGTCGTTGTCGTTGTCGTTGTCGTTGTCGATGTTATTGTTGGTCTCCATTGAACTATGGGCCTCGATGGGCTTCGATGGGCGAGCGAGCGCGCGCGCGCATCTCGCAAGAAAGTTAAGGAGGCTGGCTACTACTCTCTACCGCGTGGTGCAAAGCCGGTATAAAGGAGAGGTGAGGTAGAATGAAGCAGGTTCGGCCGGTCTAACCTGATTCTCTAAAGGGCAAACCTGGCCGGCCACTGGATGTTGCTACTGCCGGAGCCTCGGCGATCAGATTGGGAGGCCGCGAAACGGAGCAAGTGGGCTCCTTCTCCATTTTGTTCTTTCAAGTTACTCGTACACCCTCACCGTGGAAGGTCGCGGGGGCCTCGGCAAACGTGGAGCGCGATGCCGCAGAGATGTAGCCGGCGACCGCGTGATCCGGCCTCGAAGAGACGGCACTTCCTCGAGGCCGCTCATCAACGCCGCCACGTAATAACGCGCACTTGGTTCGTTTGCATTTTCGCCAGACGACGATGAGCGGCCAACAACTACGGTGAACTCGGTCGACTAATTTCTTACTTTTTGCCCTTCCCCCCCTCTTCCACCCCTCATCACTCTGCTCTCTCTCTCTGCTCTCTCTGCTCTCTCTGCTCTCTCTCTGCTCTCTCTCTGCTCTCTCTATCCCTATCTATATGAGCCTTTTATGCTATTTAGTCAATTTATCGTCAGGACTTATCGTCATAAGAGCGGTGTACTCAAAGCTAAGAGTGGTAAATGAGGAGGCTGAGGTTCGCGTGACGAGTGGCAAAACAGTGTATTGAGTAAATGTGTCAAAAGCTGTGATTTCGTTGTGAGCTCAGAGTGCCAAGGAATAATTATCGAAGAATAAGAAAGAAGAGTGCGATCCAACCCCTCCCCAATAACCCCAATAACCCCCCCCCCAATAACCCCCCAATAAGCCCGGACGATTCCCGAGGAATTAGTCGATCGAAAAACTCCTGGTCCCGCGTTCCGGCGACCGGGAGGAGTATGCGAGGATCGGGAGCCTGCCGGGCAGCTCTCGAGCTGGTCAGCTGGTGAGAAGCCGACGGATGGGTCGTGGGCTCAAGTCCGCCCCAATAACCCTCGGTTACAAGCTACTAACAACTACAAATCGGGTGACCGGAGTCACGGGAGGATGGCCGAGCTTTGAGGAAGGGAGTCAAGTAATATTTGCTGCGTATAAATACTCACTTTGCTAATGTTCATGTGCAACTTAATAAGCGTCGCCTGGTCCCGACTTTGGTCTCGCTACAACTACAAACTACTGGACGTCCCTTGCAGCCTCTTGGCTCACATCTCTCAGCGTCCTCGGCTCTGTCTCGTTAAGTGCGGCTCGAGGCTCCGGTACGCCCCAGTCGCAGTCGCAGTCGTTCCCCTTACCGCTACTCCCGTGAATGCTGCTCCTGGTAGTACTGCTGCCGCTGCTGCTGCTGCTGCTGCTGTTATTGTTGATGCTCCTAGTGGTGCTGATGGTGACGTTAAGGGTAGTGCCGGACGCGTAACCGGTGTCATTCGAAAGGATCGACGGTTCGAGGAAAACTAGCCTCTCTCTCTCTCTCACTCCCTCTCACTCCCTCTCTCTCTCTCTCTCTCTCTCTCTCTCTCTCTCTCTATCTATATGCGCTTACGGAAATGATAGAGCCGACACCCGGAGCCGAATCGCCGATCCGCTTAACGGAGCGAATGTCGGCGGATACGAGCGCGAACGAGGCGCGGATGATCGACGACGGACACTGTCACTTCTCGACGCGGGGACGAGCGGTCGCCGAGGAGGACGCCGCTTCCCAGCCGCGCATAGAGGACCGAGCGATCCGGCCCGCTTCTCGCGTTCTCCGAGATGCTCCACGTACGACGCGTCGCAGCGCTCTCTCTCTCTTTCTGTCTTCTGCGCCGTGGTCAGTGGCAGCAGCAGCAGCACCAGCAGCAGCAGCAGCAACAGCAACAGCAGCAGGAGCAGCAGGAGCAGCAGCAGCAGCAGCAGCAGCAGCAACAGCAGCAACCGTGAACGCACACATACGCTCACGCACGGTCGGAGAGCGGGGCGGAGGAGGCACGCGGGGCGGACGGTGAGACGGAGAGTGAGTGAGAGGGAGCGAGCGAGAGAGGGAGAGGGAGCGAGAGGGAGAGGGAGAGGGAGAGAGAGAGAGAGAGAACTGCTCGCACACAGGCACGAGCTCACGGACGGTCCGCACGGATGAAGGGACGGCGGCGAGCGGCGGCGCTCTGGTCCAGACGATATATTCGGAGGAGGCGAATGTTGGTCGGCCGTACCCAGGGAGCGAAGCAAACCTCCGAGAGCGCACCGACGGACCCATACACGCGCGCCCGCTCTTTAGAGGGACGGACGGACGAACGGACGGACGGACGGACGGACGGACGGAGGTAGCGAGCGGTCCCTGAGGGACAGAGAGATAGAGACAGCGCGACGGAGGTAGAGAAACCGAGAACCAGAGAAAGAGTGAGTGAGTGAGAGAGTGAGAGAGAGGGGGTGAGAGGGTGGGGTGAGAGAGGGGGAGAGAGAGGGAGATTGGCAAACATGGCCGACAAGAGAGTCTGGACTCGCCTCCGTCGCTACAGACTCCCCCTCGCATCGCTCTCCCCCACTCGCAAACACTCAGTCTCTTCATCTCCGGCTACCTTGGCTCCGGCGGCCTACGGCGGCTCTCGGGTAAACGAATGAGAGAGACCGAGAAAAAAGATACCTATATCGACCTTCCTTCTCCCGCCCTCACTCTCTCGCCCTCTCGGGCTTTGGCTCCCTAGCTCTCTCACTCTCACTCTCGCTCTCGCTTATTCGAGAAATCCCTACCTGTGCACCGCAGTGGCCGTCGTCGTCACCGTTCGCGTCGCCGCCGTCGCCGCCGTCGCCGTCGCCGTCGCCTTAGCCGTAGCCGTAGCCGTAGCCGTAGCCGTAGCCGTAGCCGCCACCACCGCCGCAACGCTCACTCCGTCGCACCTTACGTATATACTTGTATTTGCTACGTCACCGTCACCCGCTCGCTCCCTCGTCTCCTGCTCCCTCGGCCACTCGCCCGTTCACTCGCCGCACCTCTAACACCCCACCTCACCCCCTTTCTCAGCTCTGATGATCTCTCTCTCACTCACTCGCTCTCTCGCTCTCTCGCTCTCTCGATCTCTATCTCTTCCCTCCTCCTCCTCCTCCTCCCACCCTCCCTCTCTCAATCACACTCAAACTTCTTCGTTTCGCTCGATCGCACGGCATAATCTTCTCGCTTTCCTTCTTCCACACACCTCTTGCTGGACCGGCGTAACTCCCACCTCGGGTACAGGCTCTCTCTCTCCCCCCTCCCCCTCCCCCCTACCCACGACCTGACGCTCCTGACGCTCACTATCTATCGCGCCTGTTTGGCTTCCTTATGGAGGTGGACGATACGCGTATGCAAGAGACGCAGCTTACGAACGACGATTCGGCCTCAGCGTCCTGGACTCGTCGTCGCCTATTCGATCTTACGAGAACAACAGCTTGCTTATGCTATATTCCGACCCTTCGTCTTCTCTCTCGCTCTCTCCCTTTTATTTGCAGAAAAGATCTAAATGCAAAAAAAAAAAAAAAACTGTCGCTAAACGATGCCACTGACTTTTGCGCGGAGATTAACGAGCCGAGGTAGTGCAATAATAATACTCCTTATTTGTGTACCACCCGCACACGACTTTGTCTCGCTCAGGTGTTACGTAAAGGTCGAGCGACGGAGCGACGACACCGGTCAAATGAACAATCAAAATCTCCCCCCCTCTCTCTCTCTCTCTCTCTCCCGGAATCCTTGCCGTCCGTAGACAATTGCACGTCACTGAGCGGATGGAGCCCGAGCCAACTCATCTGACCACTTCCATCGTTTTCACTTTTCAACCCAATAACCAGTTCGTCACTCAATTATATTATTGTAGGAATTCAATAGAGCCATTAACGCGGAAGATCTGCCTCAACGTTAACGTTATAATATCACTCTCGAGTGCAGACTCTACCCCCCCCTGGCCTTTAAATAATTAATTTATCATTACCCCGTTATACCTATTCATTCGCATTACCGCCCCGACCGCAAGGTTCACTCAAACTTCTTGAGCCTAAATTCCCCCTCCCACCCCACTAAGCGTATTAATACCAAGTGCATTTCAACGGAGTTTTATTTTATTTTTTTTTTTTTTTTTTTTTTAAAGCTCGTTAAAACATTGTCGGCCGTTGTCGCGTTTTCCATTTCCTTCGATTTCCAATCGCTCTACACGGAGTTTCGACGTATTAGCATTTCTCTGCTTCTTCTCTCTCTCCCCCTCCCTCCCCAACACACACCTTTTCTACCTTCGAATACTTTAATCTTCATTGAATATTACGATGTCTGGCTAGAAAAAAAAAAATCAGGGCAGAGACATGCGCTGCGCTTAGATAAGTATTAAAGGAACGATTAAATGAATGAATCAGAAATTGATTATAATTAGGAAAAGCAAAAGGAGCCCTTTTTCAGCGGCGTGTTTACAATCGACATTGTAAATGCCATGGTGAAAAAATAGTCAAAATAGTCGAAATTTCGTAGAGCTGCGCGTACGCTTGGGCAACAGTGGTCGTTAACTTTGTACTGCCCGAGCCATTCTCACGTGAAAGCCTACGAATTGGCTTTAAACCAAAAGTTCGTCTATCCTCGCGATTATCATTATTATCGTTATTGTTATCATTATTGTTATTGTTATCTTTGTCGTTGTTGTTATTGTTCCTGTTGTTGTTGTTCCTGTTGTTGTTGTTGTTGTTGTTCCTGTTGTTGTTGTTGTTATGGGGGCTGTTGTTATTATTATTATTATTGCAGTATAAAACAATGGCATTGTATTGCTTAAGAAGGGAGTCAGGTAGATAAGCGAGCCCGTATGTGAACATAAAAGTTATTATCCTGCTATCCTAATGAAAGGAGCGTTAATTGTCGATCTTCGGAGGGCATTCGTTCGCGATTCTACCGAACCAATCACGGTCATCGTATTGGCAAAATGTCTATCTTATATACATTAACATGTAACGCTTTATATATATATATATAATTTTATAAATATTTAAATGTAAATGTACGTTCCAGAGGAATTAAAATCCATATTCGAATAGATCAGAGAGTGGCCTTTAAAGAGAGTAACGCTCGATCTCTCGGTGCAGTGACATTAATGCCACACACATAAGAGCAGGAAGGATAGAGTAGTAGCTCCCACACGAATACGTATATACAGACACAGACGTGAGGTTCGTCCGCTCGTTAAAAAAAAAAAAAAATCTAATTACGAACATTTGTTCGTACAACATTTGATATGACACACATTTAATATAAAATAAAAATTCGAATGCATTCAATTAGATTTGGAGCGTATTTTATAATTAAATTACTTTAGGGGGTGGAATTCTTGCAGACTTTTTTCTGAAATGACAGTAGTCGGTGGTTCGCGATGGTATATATTTTAAATAAAGGGTACGAGGATGAATTAAGACGTAGAAACGAATGCCGCGATGTAACTTATGGAATAAAGTGTAAGACGAGGAATGACGGGCGAAAATTTTATTCGAAACGTATAACGTGGTTTAACGCCGAAACGTCCTGGTGCTTGGCGAGACCGATGCTGCGCTGCACGTTTCTGTGTGTGTGTGCGTGTGTGCGTGCGTGTGTGTGTAATTAGCGAGAGGCGGAGGCAAGCCGAGCGAGAAAGAAAAGAGTTTCGTAGTGAACACGCTCCGTAATCACCGAGAGGAGAGATTAAAAGAGGAAAAATAAACCCCGAGTATAAATAAAAAATTAAAACGAATTTTAAAAAAGTGGCGAGGACGTAGAAGGTTTGGGGGGGGGAGGGGTGGGGTGCGGTGGGGGGGGGCGGGGGGGGGGGGGACGAGGGGGAAGGGAAGAAAAAAAAAAAAAATAAGGGAGAAGAGGTAAAGGAGAAAAAAAAAAAAAAAAAAGGAATTCATGAAAAATGGGCAGCAAGCGAGAGGGGACAGACAGCCTCGGGCAGTGCCGCCTAATGCGACGCTCTCTCTCTCTCTCTCTCTCTCTCTGCTCTCTCTCTCATCCTTTTCCCTCTCCATGCTGGCGTCGCTCCCTCGCTCCCTCGCTCTCATTCCGGAACACAAACAGGCTCTCGATATCATTTTCATTCGTATAAGGAAGTACTGAGGCTGTAGTCGACGTCACTCTTCGTCCTTCTTAATGCAGTGTGGAAACTTTTCGATCCTTTCGCTTCGGTATGAAGATTAATGTAATGAACATGCACGCACACGCGCGTCCCGTAAGCGCGGTCGCATAAGCGCGTGCACCGACACACACGGGAGCGTATGAATGACTGTCTGGACCGTAGTAAGTGTGGTTGCGAGTATCAGTTGCAACTACTCTGTTCCTACACACCGAGCGAGTAAACCAACGAAGAAGGAAAACGAGGAAGAGAAAAATAAAGAAAGTAAAAACGAGAGAAATATCAAGAGACAAGGAGCGTGTGTGTGAGAGAGTGAGAGAGTGAGAGAGCGAGAGAGGAAGTAAATTGTCAAGAGTGTTTCGCGATGAATATCCGCTCTACCCTATCCAGGCTTTCCTTACACTCTGCTCGTGCCTCTCTCTCTCTCTCACTCACTCACTCTCAATCGCTTCGTTATCTCTTCCTTTCCCTCTGTGCCTGTATATACGCGCGTATGCGCGCACGCATGTATTCGTTGATATCTTTTCGTTTTCGCGAATCACTGCACGCCCACGTGTAAGTAAAGAACGAACGCGCGAGCGTGGGCGACTGAAACGAGATTCACGCGTAGGCTTGTATATAACTCGCAAAGCCCCCATATTCTAGACTATACGAGAGCGAGAGAGAGAGAGAGAGAGAGAGAGAGAGAGAGAGTTGGCGAGAGAGACCGAGAGAGAGAGTTGGCGAGAGAGAGGAGAGAAATGGGAAAAGATAAGTAGACAGATAAATAGAGACGGGATAGGATGGAGGGAGAGATAGCGATGCGTATGGGTAAGGAAGGGAGTTGCGTGAGTAAAAGGGAGAATGAAGAGAACGAGACGGATAGAAAACACGAAAACGACCTGAGAACGATTCGAGTAACCCGCAATTTGTAAGAATAAATTGACCGATCTCCCGTGTACCAAGCCTGTATTCTTTTCTCTTTACTTCTCCTTTCGCTTTATGTATATACGCGCGCCCGAGTGCGCGCAGCCACACAGGTGTGCGTGAATCCCACGTATACACGTACGTGCGTGCGTGCGTGCGTGCGTGCGTGCGCGTTGCCGTGTATATGTTATCCTCGGCGTACGGTTTACGAATACAGCATACGGGACGCACCGAGAGGGAGTAGTCCGCACAATGCCGCTAATTACCTTAAGTATTTTCAAATTATTGGTATTGAAATCCGCTGTCCAATAAAGTAGAATATTAAAAATAAAAAAATTAATTAATAATAAAAAAAAAAGAATAAAATTATTATTAAACGAAGTAATAATTAGATCGAATCTACAGCTGCTCTAGATTATAATTACAATGTTATTAATATAATACAAAAATTGACGTATGTAGTATATATATTTAATGGGGATGACGATCGACAATACGAATCACGCAAGTTAAATCATTTATGAAATTCAGCGGCGTCAGCCATTTTTGCGCCAAGTTATTCGTCGAAATAGGTAGCGTCGAAATTTGACTATTTGAACCGTCATCGGACCCCCTGAGCATGACCTTCTTCTTCTTCTTCTTCTTCTTCTTGTGAACGTTCATCAACTATCGGCTCCGCGTGATTTCGGAGGGCAGTGATACTCGGCAACTGCTGATAACGAGCTGCGGTCCAATATCCTCCTTCAAAAATGGAAGTCACTTTCTAGAATGTGGGAGCGACTCATCGCTCACGCGGTCGGCGGCCGTCGAAATCTCCAGCTGACTTAAAAAAAAAAAAAATTTCATTTCGTTCCCTCCTGCTTGCCCCTCCCCCCCTCTCTCGCTCTCTCTCGCTCTCTCGCTCTTCGTACCTCATACTGACTTTACACCGCTCTCCCCCTACTCCTACCCCTACTCCTACCCCCTTCGCCCCCCCCATCCCACCCCTCTCTCGCTGCGATTACTTGCGACCGATTGTTAACGCGGCGCTGAAAACAATTGGGGTTTCGTTACGTTATCGGAGCAGAGCCGCAAATCCGACCTTCTTTATATTCTGTCAATTCTCTTAAATCAATTAAGAAGCCACCTTGCCGTAAGTCTAAATACTCTTATTGGGGTGCACGGAAGGTGCTTTTCACATTCATACGACAACAACAACAACAACAACAACAACAACAATAACAACAATAAATAAATAAATAAATAAATAACTATAATTGACTATAATTATATGCATAAAGCGAAAACAATTAGGTTTATCTTTCGCTTCGTTTAAGTAAATAGAAGCTAATCGACTTAGAAATGCCTCAAAGCGTGTATGCAGGATGATCAAGTGATGCTCGTAAGCAGAGGAAGGAAGACATACGTAAGAGAAAAGGAATGTATGGTAAAGTATCAAAAAAAAAAAAAAAAAAAATAAAAAAAAAAAAAAAATTTTTATTTTTTTTTTTTTTTTTTTTTTTTTTTTTTTTTTTTTATATCCTTGTAATCTTTAAATTAATTTTAAAACAAATAAATTTCAATATTTATTTGTGATTATCTGTACGTTAATATAAATCGAATATATTCGCCTTTATTTAAAAAAATGACAATAATCAATAACTAACTAATTCTATGCTAAATAAATTAACAACAACAACAACAAACGATAACGATAACAACAACAACAACGATAACGATAACGATAACGGTAATGATAAAGTGACAGAACTTATGGAAGGAAAAATGAACGTGTGAGGGATTATAGGAAAGAGGGGACGAAGAAGAAGAATCTTTTTTTGCTGTTACGGGGTTATAATGTTTGTCTGCTTTCATAAAGGGGTTTTTCGTAGATCGCAAGGAGTGGAACGTCACCGCCATCGTGGCAACCAATTGAATATTCGTTAATAAAGGACGCGACCGACCGCGTCTTTGGAAAGGCGTCTTCTAGTGTGAAATAACCGACCTGGCTAGAAAAGATAGATAATTTATGTACGCGATATACAGTCGATGGGTCAATAGATTCTTTTTTTTTTTTTTTTTTTTTTTTTTTTTGCGGCTAAAAACGTTATTATCGCAAGCCACTTGACTTGGCCGTGGCAAAATACGAATGTAATTGTATTGATGCAATTTTTTTTAGAAAACCAAACGTTACACCACGAAGAACTTACTCCAATAGAGATATAACGCACACGCATGCACATACTACGACTCGACGTTCGATACGTAATCCTTGTATAGATGGTACCATATTGGTCGTAATTTTCTTTCGGGGACCGACCATTTAATAAATAACCCCAATAACAATAACAATAACAGTGAAAATAACAGTAGTGGTAGTGGTGGTAGTGGTAGTGGTAGTGGTGGTAGCGGTGGTAGTAGCGGTGGTAGTAATAATGATAATGATAATGATGATAATAAAAATAATGATAATAAACGGGAGGGGCAATATTATTTGTAATAAATGAGTAATTCTTTGAAAGACCAATGCAGTGAAGGTAGGGTGAGGTAGGGTAGGGTAGGGTAAGGTAAGCCAAGCCAAGCCAAGCCAATTGTATTGTACAGCTGGCATTTAAATAATAAACTCATTTGAAAATTCATACCGAATAAAAGGAAGTCTAACGTAGCTTACTCAAGCATTTAACGCTTCACGGCCTTGGAAACAAGAATAATAATAATAATAATAAAAGAAAAGAAAAGAAAAAACAGAAAAAAAAAAGAAAGACAATCATCAAATCAATCAGTGGAAGGGAGGGAGGGGCCGCTGTGGGGCTTTTTTTTTTTAAAAATAAATTCCTTCCTCCGGATTTGGGATTCGGGCCTCGTCATTCCTTATCCTTATCCTTATCCTTATCCAAAAGACCAATTTACAATCGTTTTCTAATCCTTTTTTTTTTCTTTTTTTTATCCTATAACCGTAATGATAATAATAATTGTTCATTAAAAATAATGAGCGAATCGTAGCTGAAGAAATTAAATGGACGAATTGTTTTAACGAGCTTCGTACTCGTTACATTTAAAATTGAGCTTTGGTAAGTGGCGGGTATAATTGTAGGTCCGAGGCGTAGTATAGATCCTAACAGTGCCGAGGAGAGGTCGCATTGCCAGATCACGTATCCGTAACTTGGAATTAAAATAAATTTATAGCCAACCTACCCCGCCCCACCCCCCGCCCGAGTACTTACAAATATTATATCGTAATTTTTTTTTAATCCTTGTCTTGTTATCGAACGGAGTCGAAAATGAGACGGGGATGGTGGGGCTCGGGAATAATTTTTGACCGGTAAAACGTGATATTCGCGATAAGGATAACGATGCATGGGGCCAGGTTGACGGCGTTGGCTACAACGGGGAAGAAGAAGACGAGACGACGATAATTACAGCGGGGCCCGCCCGTCTTGGGTAAATGTCAATGTCGGAATGACGTGTTATCGTGGCCGATACGTTATAGCGTTGTTAGCTTAGGTACGGCTTTATTCGTAAGAGGGGGGCGGTGGCGGTGGCGGCGGGGAGGGTGGTTCGAGGCCGCGCGGACTCTGTGTCAAACAACAGATGGGAATAAATTCCTCGTCGAGGCGAATGAGCCGGGGGCAAGAGGATGGCTTTGGAAATACGGGGAAAGAGAGATGTGAGAAAAATCGGCGCCGAGTCGGGCGGGGTGCGCGGGGGCGCGGGGGCAATGCGAGAGAATACTTAAAGGTCCGTGGCGGTGAGAGCGGAGAGTCGTCGACGACGGTCGGAGAGGTGGGCCCGTCAGAAATTGTCCTCGGCGTCCGGCTTATCGCTTCGCAGCACTCGCGCTCCTAATGGCGAGGTAATCGGATATTTTATCCATGTGACTTGGCTCTCGGGCTCCCACCCCGCCCAGCCCCCTCAATCTTCACAATAAGCGCATCGCATCGTTCGAGATAATCTCGGCGACGTTGACGCGCTTTCTTTATACCTGCTCGGCCCGGAGTATCCCACCCCCCCCCTCAGCACACGCCCACACGAGCGTGCGCTGAGGTTAAACATCGACGTGAGGGGGGGGGTGAGTGGTGGTAGGGGGAGCACGGGGTCCCGTAGAAAATCTTCTAGGCTGCCTCGCGTGCACCTGTCAGAGGCTCCGGCAGGACACCCCCGAGTCGAGAGCGAACGGTCCTCCCGGCGGGTGGGACGGGGATGACAGTGGGGAACGGTTACGGAACGGATGACGACCCTGATGGGCCGAGTCGGGCGAGTCGGACGACTCGCTGCGGGTGCAGGGGCTGTGCGCGGGGTCTGTGTGTGCGTGTGTGTGTGTGACAGAGAGAGAGAGAGAGAGAGAGAGAGAGAGAGAGAGAGAGAGAGCGAGGAAGCAACGCCCGGGAGAACCGCGCCTGTGTGCGCCCACGGAGCCTCGCGTTCTACCTGAGCCCCTCTCTCCGAGCCTCGTGTTTCTTCTACATCTTCTGTTACCCGTCCTCCTCCGCTTCTTCCAGGTCCTCTTCCTTCGGCTCCCTTATTTGTCTTTCTTTTTTCTCGCTCTCTTGGACTACTCTCGATTTATCCGGCGCTCGCCTTCTCGTTGCTAAGCCGCTGTAGGCGAGACGGCCTAGAGAATAAACTGCCCTCGTCCGCTTATATGTATGTATGTATGTGCGTGCGTGCGTGCGCGCGCGCGCTAGCTTATAATCCGGTAGGCCGTAACTCGTGGGCAACGACAGCAAGTGCCCCCCCTTTGGTCCTCCCTTACCGTGATTCGTGAGTATGGGTTAGTAGGCGCGTCACCCTTTAGGACGACGAGAGAAACCAGAGACGGAAAGGCGGCGACGGGGATCAAAACGTTGAGGAGACTGAGCGAGAGTGAGAGAGAGAGAGAGAGTGAGTGAGTGACGTATTCTCCGTCTACTCACTTGCGCGTGAGAACTCGTTTTTGGAAATGGGCCGAGCGTCACTTGTTCTTCGCCCTCTCAAGACCGTGTACAGGTACGAGCGGATGGACCCTGGGACGGTCCTCGATTATTATTAAGACCAAATAACGTTTGTCGTTCGGTCCTTGCCCCTTGCTTGCTTGCCCCTTCACATCTTTCACCTCATTCCTCTTCTTCTTCTTCTTCTTCTTCTTCTTTTTCTTCTTCACGCTTTTCCAGTTCGTAGACATTTTCGGTTACGCACACACAATTATCTCCGAGTTTTCCCCCTTAATTGACTCGGTTCTTATTCCATTTCAACGTCCTTGTGAGATCGATGGAGTCGATTGCCAGGGAAATGCTCGCAAGTGACTATAAAGTCTGACGAAAGAAAAAGCACTCTCTCCCTCTCTCCCTGTCTCCCTCTGCCTCTCCCTCTCTCACACACAAACACACACACGGGCTTATTGATCCGATCTGATACCCTTGATTCGTGGACGACTTAAGATAAACAGCCTACTCTGCCGCTATAACAATCAAGAATCGCCTTCCATTAAAAGCTTGTGGATATGAGGAGAGAAAAAAGGAAGAAAAACACGTAGTTTGGGAGTCGAAGGAAGCTCTTGGTCCGCTGGGGTCGTTCGTCTAGCGGCTCCAAGAGCGTTTGACCGACATTAAAGCATCGAAACCAGTAAGCCGTTGTTCGCCACCGAAATGCCATCATTGAATGACGACGAAACGTATTTCCCACTCCTCATCCCCTTGTCGATTGTTTACAATCGGCCAAGCTTTACCATCTCATTACTCGGAGAACTCGGAGCTCGTCGGCTCCCTCCAGCTTGTTTACAATGGACGGGTCCAGTTTATGCGGATTACGCGACACACCGGGAGCCGACACTCTAGGCCGACGCCCCTCACGTCGCCGCGACTATCGAGATGTCCATCTAGTTTTTTTTTTTTTTTTTTTTTTATGTTATGTTCCTACAAGTTGCATGACATCCGGAGTATTGGGGTTATTTGGGAAGAGGGGGAGGCGAGGACCTTACGAGCGTTATTAACGGATCGCTCGGTGAGTATCCTATCGCGGTACTCATTTTTATCGCTTCGTAAGGTCAACGCGAGGACGTACGTACGGACGGACGGATCGCGCGCTACACCCCGACAGTCGTTCTTATTTGAATTTTGCAAAATGTCAAGAAATGCCAAGGCATGACTGGTAGATGCACCGGATGCTGGGCGACTTGCGATATTTCTACTTTACTTCCAAATAGATAATACATTGAAAGCCGAGGAGAACGGTTAAAGTATATTTAAAACCTACCGTTGGCAACGTATTTTTCTTCTTCTTCTTTTTCTTCTTCTTCTTTCTTTATTTTTCTTTATTTTCTTCTTTAATTTTAATACAATAATCGAGACGGTGCTCGGCTTTCGTCGGTTGGGCCGCGTTTTCCAAACGCGAACGAAATCAATGGGCAACAACAACAGCTTTCGTAGATTTAACGTACGTAATTTAACGATGTGGATTGCCGGCGCGTCGGTAGTGAAGTAGTAGTGAGCGGCACCGACGTTGTAGATTAAACGCGATACGCGAATAGCGTGAGCGACCGGCCTGTGTGGCTTTATGTCGCAATATTTGTAGAAACAAAAGCCGTCAAAAGCTTTTGCGGTCATATTAATTACACGATCCGTTGGACCTTTATATAATAGGGACAGCGTTTACAAAGCACATGAGTTTTTTTTTATAAGAGTAATGGAATATTACGCCAAGCGTAGGTAAGTAGCGATCGAGTCTGGTGTAGTGGAGCGGAGTGGTGTGGTGTGGAGCGGAGTGGTGTGGTGTGGAGTGGCGCGGAGTACGTATTTGGAGGAGACGAGAAGGGAGAGCGGCGGGTGCCGGAAGCTTTTCTCTTAAAAGCTGCTTAAGTGATCTTGGCAAAGGATTTTACGGACAAGAGGGGAACAATTAAATGGACGTGGAGTGGTCGGAGGGGGGGGGGGGCGGGAATGACGCGGCGGAATTAAAAGGAACGGCAAAAAGGTCTCCGGGGGAGGCGTCCGAGGAGCGTATTAAGTATAAATTGGTAAAGCGGGGTTGGGAGGAGGGAAAGTGATCCAGCGGCGATGGCCCTTCGATGGATCATCCGTGAGCGTGGGCTCGTGTCGGAGATTCGGCGAGTCGCGTACCGAACGATGACGCTTGGTGGCCGGGGGTGGGATCGGGAAGTCGTTCTCCGGTTTACCCCGGGTATCACCGAAGCCGGGTCTCGTTCGGTTCCATCCGCGCGCATCCTGGAAACCCGCGGTGCCCTTGGCCATGGTATCGACGGCGGCTCGCAGGGCCGGGGCCGGCGTTGTTATTAATTATGGCGGAGCATGCGAGACCATTGGATGCGCGCGGCTCCCTTGGGCGGCGTCGACGGCCCTCGTAATTCCCGGGCGAACGCCGCGTCCCTCTGACTCCCGGGCGTGCGTCTCAAATTTATCAGCGCAAAGCTTCTCGGTGGCGGGGCGAGGGGGGGCGGGGCGGGGCGGGGAGGAGCGACCCGTGTTGCCGGAGGCCCGGACGGGTGGCGGCGAGGGCGAGGGCGGCAGGGGTGGGGGGCCTGGGGGGTGGGGGGAGCCTCGCGCTACGAAATAGGCGATTACCCGCGGCGCTGCTCCTTGTTCTTCTTGCTCCCTTCGTTACGGCTCCCTTAAGAATGCGCGCGCGCGCGCGCGTCCGCGCATCCTAAGGAGCGCCCGCGCGCCCCACGACTACGGGAACAGGTTCGCCGGGATTTTTATCTTTGATTAAAGGTTCGCGGGGTACGTTAAATATTGCTACTGAGATACGAGGACAGTTATCCTGGCATTATTAATGCTCATTTGAACATTTCGAGCGAATCCGTGCCGTAAGCCTCGCTCATTTAATCCACGTACGTGCATACGTTTACTCGTGTGTGTGTGTGCACACACATGCACACGTATACGTATACGCATAGGTACGTGATGCGTGCACTCGCCGTGGCTTTAATTTACTCGAGCAATCAATAATTACGAGTCCTTAATTATTATTATTATTATTATTATTATTCCTTTGGAATTATTATTTCTGCGTCAACATTGTGCTTTATTCTCTGGTACCCGTCCCTCGACGGAAGAGCCCCCCCCCCCCACGAGGCCGGTCCATCGTCTTTCGTAAGCGCCAAGCCGTGCCGAGGAAGAGTCGCTCTGGGATCGCGTTACAATAGAGTACAATTACATGAAATACATGGCGCCGCGAACGCGAGCCAAGTCCCTTATTCCAGATAAGTTTAATTAAATTCTCAACGTTATTATTGCTCACGCATGGAAATAATAATTTACCTACGCGTCAATCTCTATGGGAATTGATAATAAATAATTTAAGTCCACGGGATTTAGAAGGATACCAACCATCCTTAGAAATTGAAGCATTCGGTGGTTCTTTTTTTTTTTTTTTTTTTGGTTTTTTTGGTTTTTTTGGTTTTTGTATTTAGAGCACTAGATTCGAAAAAATATTTGTCGAGAAGGGTATGCCCTCCCGCGGTGCTCGTCATTATCTCCTACCACTCGTCGAATATCAGTTTACGAATTCGTAATCCCCCCGTAATTGTTCGATCGAACGTTCTAGTCTTTCTTTCCTTTAGCTTTCCAGATAAAGGGGTAACGCGGCTCGAAAACAAGAGAGGCTGAGAGAGAGAGAGCTGAGAGAGAGAGAGAGAAAATAAAGAATGGGGATCCCTCAAGACGGAATTTATCCCGTGGCCGTCACATTTAAAATACGTTGCGCGTATTAGGCACACGTATGTATATGTATCTGTATATATATATATCTGTATATATATATATGTATACGTAAATAAAAGAAAAAAAAAAAAACGAAAGAAAAAATAGAAAAACAAGTGGCCGCGCGCCTCGTAAATTTAGATATTTTTCGTGGCACCGGGAACAGTTTCCATTGAATAATCCTGTCCGTCCGCAGCGAGAAGAGGGACAGGATGGACCAGAACCGAGAACCGACCACATTAAAGGCCCAGAGCCCCGGGAAATCTCGGACCCCCGTGCCCGTGCTTTAGTTTTCCAAGAATATCGGGAGATTTGTAACGACGACGGTCCCGCAGCCGAGCGGAGCGTCGCCCCTATAAGCCCAATAATCTCGGGATCGGATCTAAAATCGGTAAATCGATTTAAATTTGATTATTCCCTTCCCCCCATCCCCCCACCAATAACCCTCTCGGTAAATGGTTTGTCTCGTGGTCGGGCTCGGTTGAAGGCCGGGTCCGGTTGACCCGCGTTGACGCGCGTCTCTCTTAATGCCTCGCCGTGAATTACGACATCGAGCCTTTATATAAACCATTTCCGCCATTGTACACGTAAGCACAACGTCCCAGGCGGACCCAATGATTCTTCATAATTTCCTCGTCTCGTCGGTTTCGAGGAAAGTATTCGGCCCCGATAATAATCCCCTTCGCATTAGCACATCAAACAGACTCTCTAATGACAACCGATCGACTCCGACGACTACTGCACTAATACCACTATTATTATTATTATCCTCCTCGTCCTCCTCGTCGTCGTCCTCCTCGTCGTCGTTACTTTTTTTTCATTTCTTTTCTTTTTTTTTTTGTTATTACCGTTACAGTTATTATTAATTATAGTCGGGACGTGCTGCGCTTTCAACATCTTCTCCCTCAACTTGCACTGTTTCGTTTCTACGGCTCGTCAGAAACCACATTTGTTATTAATAAAGCCCTCCCTCCCGCGCCACTTACTTTTTTATTCATTTATTTTCAAGAAACAACTTATACAGCCACGGCTAGCTACGTTTTGATAAAATTTAATAAAATCATAATCTGCGGAAGTTTATAAACTAGAAGCTTATATAATAATAATAATAATAATTTTCTTTTGATTTTCTTTAAGTTTACCCCCTTTTATTTATCTATCGTTTCCTTTCTTTTTTTTTTTTTTTTTCTCTTTTTTTTTTCTTTTTTTTTCAATTCCTCTAATCCTTTTCGAACTAATATTGTATACGAATTCAAGCCCATTTCGTTTATTATGCGTATGTTTTATCGTTAATGTGCGTGTACGCCAATTTACAGTAATGTACGATGTAAATTGAAATTTCTCCACCTATTTTATGAGTTCTTTGAAAATGATCACAATTTTTCCTTTTCCTTTCCTTTTCCTTTCCTTTCCTTTCCTTTCCTTTCTTTTCTTATCTTTTCATTCCTTTTCTTCTTATAGATCTTAAGGAAAGTTTCACATTCCTCAGGTACAAGAAATAGTAAATTTAATTTGTAATATTGAAAATTATGGAAGCATTAAATTTATTTATATAAAAATGTGTAGGTCATTTGGTCTTTTTTTAAATCCCGCACATCTGCGAAGTTATTTATGTTGTTGTTTTTTTTTTCTTCTTTTATATACTACGCTTACCGTTCGTTCATTATGTAACGGTATTGAGGTAGGTTATACCTTTATAATACAATATTCTTCCTATTAGCGAGACATTAGACACTTTTTGACATTATTCTTTCAAAGCGCTAGTTTATTTATTTTTATAGTCGTAATATATCTTTTTTTTTTTTTTTTATTACTTAACATTCGTTATATTTTGAATTTATTAAATATGACACTTTTATTTGAATTTACAAAAACCTCAATTATTTACGTGCGCAATACTTCGTCTGTCTACTCTATTATATACACGACTATATGGTAATGTAAACGTAAACTTATGTGTAAACGTAAACGTAAACGTAAACGTAAAGGTAAACGTAAAGGTAAACGTAAACGTAAAGGTAAACGTAAAGGTAAATGTAAATGTAAATGTAAATGCAAATGTAAATGTAAATGTAAATGTGAATGTAAATTTATATGTAAATGTAAATATATATGGCTTAGTTGTCTTATTCATTATCACTTGTACATGACTTGTACCTCTTTTGTGTCATCCTTACACGTGAAGATATTTTTCCTAGTTCTACGTATCCATATCCTTGCCCTGCCTCGGCCTCGCCCTCCATCATAACCCGTTGCCTATTCGCTTTTATTCATTATCTGCCTCTGATATTACTTATTGTGCTCACATTTCAGTCGTCGTTATTCACTCGGCGAGCTCTGCTATCACTGCTCACTTAAATTACCGCCGAAGATTATCATTTATCTTTATCTTTATTCGGCTTTGTATCGTTCGAGCAATTTTCTTACTAGATATTCTTCGGTACATAATGGCGCCCTTTCGTATTTTACTCCTTTACGTCTGCGCGTTCCCTTGCAACGCGCTCATTCAATGTGATTTATTCCGCCAGTCGACCTCCCTTTCAATAAAACGCGGCGCTTCCATCCACGTTTCTAAATAATTAATGAATTCGATATAATATCGTTATAAATAGTCAGACGATTGTGTAATTACAGTGAAAAGTAGTACGAGTGAGGAGCACGGGGCATAGAAAAATTCTATAACCGATCGTATGATTAATATTACCGAGAATGAAAAAAAATTATAGACTTAAAGGTGGTTGTCATATGAATTAATTCTTTGCAACGTGATTACGGTATATTATCGGTATACGCTATCGGTATTATATATATAACAGAAGTATTTGTAATTTGCAATAGATTTTTGGTCGTTTCATTGGTCAAACAGCTCTCTAGCTCGATAATTCCAACGATACTTACCCGACAATACTAACTGCGAACCAACAACAATACTTTACACGGCTATCAATGTCCCGCGTTTTTTTTTTTTCTTTCTTTTTTGTATTTTTTTTTTCTTCCTCTTTTCAAACGTATTGCCTCCTCTATATCGCTCCCTCTTCTACGAGTAAAAGAGTCGTTTATTCGGATACGATGATATAACAAGTGGTGGGGAGGGGGGGGGCCCCGGTAAAACTATCTACCCGGTATATTCTAGTGGAACGTTACATGATAAGCGCGTTGCGCTTGTTATGAAAAATAAAATTGACTTTGTGCTTACGAAATTAGGAAATGATGCAATATCACGGATTTTTGCGTGCCGCGCGCTTTTGAAATATCCTTGTCATAAGCACAAGTATATTATTTAATAAGTTATGGATTTAATATACCGAGTCTATAATTTCTATTAGACGACAGACTCGTTAGAATTTCATTCGCTATAATCATTTAGCTTGGATTTCTTTTTTTTTTTTCTTCCATTTGTAATCGTCGCCCTTTTTTCGAAATGTCAACGATAATCGAGTCGTCGAGCAGCAGCGATCGATGGGTTGGCAAAAAACAACAAATAAAGAAAGAAAGAAAGATAGAAAAACAACAAAATTATTACGTTGTTTGTTTTGTATTTTGAAGATTCAAATACACGATATATTATGACGATATATATTATGACCCAAAGAGCTTGATTGCCGAATCCACGTCTACGAAGGAATTCGATTAATTAATCTGTAATATATTTAATATTCAATAACAATAACAATAATAATAATAGGTAATGTATTTAATAGGGAGAAATAATACGAGTCTGGGTAATGATGAAATATCGACGGACCCCGAGGGATTTAATGCAGATTAATCCCCGGACAGTCGTCGGTCATCCGCGCGAATCGTCAGAGGCCTAATTTGAAATTATTACGTGAATAAAATTCAAGATTTCGCAATCGTTGAGTAATCGCCGAATAATTATAGATATCCTCTGTCCCGTATTATTGTCACGTATTGAGAAAGTTATCGCGCCGAAGTTGTGAACGTTTTTTACGTTCACGGGCCCCACGTGATCACGACTATCTATAATGTGTCAGAGAGAGAGAGAGAGAGAGAGAAAAGAAAATCCGTAGGCGACTGGTCAGACGCCCGATACGAGATCTCGACTAAATGTTTCAATAATTTTCATTATGGGCTTAATTGGCCGAGCGACGTTTTGCATATACGACGGCCGATGCGGAGCGACGAACGCCGGCCACGGATAAATAAACAAGCCCTTCTGATAGGCAAGTAATTGTTACAAGGAGCGAATAATAATGGGCAATAATAATGGCCGGGCTATGCAAATCCATGGGATCGCTTATCCTTATACCTATTGTTATTGTTATCCAGCGTGTCCGGGAGTATGGATGGGTGATGGGGGATGGGGCGGAGGGAGGAAGGGAGGATGGGGAGGGAGTAGGGAGGAGGAGGAGGGGTAGGCCGCGCGCATTATTCATCCCATTGGCTTTTCTTTCTGCAATTATATCGCGGCAGCGGCAATGCTTGATTGGCCTGTCTGAGAATAACCGAGCGTCAGGAAGTCCGCCGTACTTCTTTCACGCTCCGCATCCGCTGGAATCGCTTATTTATGGACCGGTCGCCGTTACGCGCTCCTTATGCAGATAAGCTTAAAAGCGTAATATCGTTTAAGCCTAGAAACTCCCTCAGTCAGTGTACGGTCGACGGTGAACGGGATCGGCCGTTTCGAAAAATAATAACAAAAAAATAAATAATAAATAAATAAAAATAATAACAAAAATAATCAAAAAAAATCCAATACTATTGGTAACGAAGAGAAGGAGAGGAATGGGCCGCGAGGCGAGAATTGGCGAGGTGCTGGCGAGAACGACCGGAATCTGTATATGACGATTTGTTTTTTTATCGAGACATATCCGTAAGGCCCTCGGCTATACAGACACATAATACATAATTAGACAGACAAATAGATAGATAGATAGATAGATAGATAGATAGATAGATAGATAGGTTTGAACCGATGCAGTTCCGCGGCTGCGCAATCATCGGTCACCGCCCGTCCATGCATTATTAATGCATGTAGAGCTACGCGTTCTTCCCCATCCCCTGGGCATAAAAAAAAAAAAAAAAAAAAAAATAAGAAAAAGAGAGAGAGAAAAAAAAGAAAAAAAGAAGCGGTTTATGTAATATTATGAGACGAGATTGCGCGCGATAATGCGCACGTTGCAATGATAATGCGAAGCTCAGCTGACCAATTCTTCATTATTGATAACGTTTTGCTTTTAACTGACCCCCTCCCCCCCCCAATAACCCCCGAAGAAAATGTCTTTATCTCGAATGCGGATTAATGAAGAAGTAATGAAGTCGTAACGCGATGTCGTCTAGCTATTGGCTACGTAGCGAGCGAGCGCGTTGAATAAAGGCTTGGATTATTCAAGTCATTGTATAAACAGTGGCCTGGGGCACTTTCTGGGGACCTTTCTGAGGAAATACCTTAGCTTTGGCAATAATAACGGCGTCGTAGGGAATCTTAGGTTTGGCCTGGCCGAGAGGGAGAGTAACGCTCATGGTTGGACCGCGATGAAATTTCCTGCTACCGCTACTGCTACTCCTACTGCTACTCCTACTGCTACTCCTACTGCTACCACTACTACTGCTACCACTACTACTGCTACCACTACTACCGCTACTGCTACTGCCAATACTGGCCGAGTGGCGCAGGTAGCTTTAAACGCGTATCGTATCCGCGTACGCGGTCGTAGGTAGGCGAGTATACAGCGAATTTCTCAATTGCCGTTACGTTAAATACATCGAGGGATTAAACGGATCGAGCCCACGTGAGTTGCATTGTCGCGGATCCATTATTTAATGCTCTGGTGCCGCAGAGACTGTTTTCATCGATCTTATAAACAAAAATCAAGAAAAGAAAAAAAATTCACAGTACTTACTGTACAAGTTGTCGATTCTATCCCTTTATCAGATAATTGGCAACGTAAAGAGTAATGTTGTTGTTGTTCTTGTTGTTGTTGTTGTTATTTATCATCATTATCGTTATTATCGTTATTATCGTTATTATTAATATTCGGCTCACTTTTACTCTCAGAGCAGTTTCAAGAACGTTAACAGGCAGTTCTCGATACGAAAATTACCTTAAATAAACGAAATCAGCAGGGATAGTAAAAAGTTTATTAACTATTACATACATAAATTAATATACAACAATTAAACTTAACAATATGTTTATAAATATTGTATTGTATTAATTTATATATCGTTCAATATTTTTTATACAATATTAATTTATAATACTTTAAAAGACTTTCTGGATAAGAGATTATTTCATTTCATTTCTAATTAACAATAGAAGCAGCGATTACTTCCGCCAAATCGTTTTTACGTTTTTTTACTCTTTTTCAAATTCAAAGCATTGTAAGTTGTACATTCTCATATATACTTCTTATAATTAACAGTTGCTTAATGCTCGTACAGCTTAATTATTTTATTAAATATACGATATATTAAAAAAGCATTGTTAGTAAATTTTACAATAAAAAAAACTTAATGTAATTTAATTTAAAAGTAACAATACTATTTCCAAATTACTTTATAATGAAAAACATTGTTTAAAAAAAAATTAAACTTACTTTGTATGTGTAAATTATGGCAATATAAATAATTAAAAGAAATGGCAAACTATTTATTATATATATATATATATCATAAGTCTCGGTTAATGTTATCCGTAGCAATAAATGAATAAAATACTTTGTTTTCATCTATTATAAAATAATACCATAAATGCTTTAAATTAATTTAATTAGCGAATTGACGGTAAAGCAAACACTAGGTAATAAAATACAAGAGAACCGGTCCTTAAGGATTTGAAGCTTCTTCCGTGATGGGGTTCAACGTGAAAGGGATGGTTTTTGTCAGTTCTCTCTCTCTCTCTCTCTCTCTCTCTCTTTTGTGCAAAAAAGCCGGGATATAAAGAGACTTTCTCCGTTAAAGTAATTAGAATATATGCTTCAAGTTCATTTTACCGATGCCTTCAAATAATCTTCCTATCGTTTTCTCCTCTCTCTCTTCCCTTACCCTCTCACTCGGCCCGCTCACGACTGCTAATCGCTCACTCTCTTTGCATGACATATTAAAATAGAATCGGAATAGATGAAGGTGCAGGGGAAGGGGGGGGGGAAACAAAAAAATGTAGATAACAGACGGATGGCCGAGTCATCCGCATTCATTTGTTTATACTTTAAAACGAGAAACGGGTGGTCGAGATATGGACAAAAGCGGGGCCGCGAGAAAAAGGGAGAAGAAATGCGATTGAAGAATCAGGAACCTTAAGCCGGACAATAACCTGTTAACTGTATGTACTGTTAGCTTAGCATATGAGAGTACACCCAATTTCTTCTGAGAGTCTAGCCACTGTCCAGTTCTCACCAAAGGGAATAAGGAATAAATTTTAGCGATATTCGCCTAACCATGCACTTACTTTTGCGCACCTACGGATAGAGATAGATAGAGGGACGGAGAGAGAGCGGAGAGAGAGAGAGAAAAAACGAGAACGAGTGATGAGAAAAAGGACTGCACCGTCCCGCGCACGAAACTGACCAATAGATCCGGTTGAACAAGTTTCCGGATTCCGGGGGTCATCATCCATCGTCGTCCTCACCTTTTACTCTCTAGCTTATGGCTGGGCGTACCGGGACCCCATTGCCATTACGTTACGTCGTGCGTGCATACATTTACGCATACAGGTAGGATCGCGGACCAGGGTTCGACTGACCGCGTCCGACCATTAAGGGGTACTATGACACAAGAGAGAGAGAGAGAGATAGAAATAGCAACGTGTCCGTTCGTCCGTCGGCGCTTCCGCGCGCCGGTGTCCATACATTAAGGCCGAGAATCCGGTTTTACGATAATATGACCCAGAGGGATGTGGACAGACGGAAAATTAACCTGCTTCCGAGTTGAGAGAGTGACAGAGAGAGAGAGAGAGAGAGAGAGAGAACGGAAGAAAGAGGAGGCAAGTTGGAGGGAGTGTAAAAAAAATTGGAGACTTATTGTGATTAACGCAAGGGAATGACCACATCGATGTCCACGGGTCGGACCTCATTCGCCTCCCTCCCCTCTACGTCCTTTCTTCGCTTTCGCTCATACGTAACATCCCTCTAGTACGTGTCCCCCCCCCTCGGCCAATGAGTCCGTAGGGCCTCATCAGCTACCATCGTAACACGCTCTCTGTCCATCGGAAGTCCAGTTTCGGTGGGAACGAAAACCTGATCGCACTTTTCGACTCTATTTCTCAGAGGCTCGGCAGAGGATAAAAGCGGCCGAGAGAGGAAGCGACCGAGGAAGCGTAACGACGCGCGCCCAACTGATGTATTAAAGGTCCGCGAGGCCACCGATGTGAGACTTTAAAGGTCCCCGTGTCGTCGAGCGCAGGCGGCACGAAGGTAGCCCTCGGTACTCGCCCGAGGGAAACGGTTAACAATTATAATGGAAGTTGGAAATCTCTTCCGAGTCGCGCACGCGCCGGAAAAGACCGGTGGCCGAGCCGGTCGAGACAGGAGACAGGGCCAGTCCTACCGGCTCGCTAATCCTCCTCTACTAACCGGACCATCCGCTCAACGTAAACGTAACGTGCTCTTCACCGCCTGCCGACCTGCCTCCTCTTTAAATACGTTGGCAGATCATCGCTGGCTAGATCAGCGCGCAACGAGCTCCTACATACTCGCTATCACTCGCCGCCTATCTTCCCCCCCCCCCCTCTACCCTGCCCCTTGCCACCATACATCACAATCTCCTGACTTCGTATTCCGGTTTCCTCGTCTTCGCGTTCGCGCAAGGCCTTCTTTCGCTAACGGCGAAACGTCTCTCTCTCTCTCTCTCTCTCTCTCTTATACGCAACAAAAAAGAAAAAACAAAAAAAAACCCGTCACGCGCCTTAGCGACTAATTTTGCTTTTGTTTACCGTGACTCCTCGGCCGCGGATCAATACGACGGAACTCAATGCCACGGGGAATAATGGGGCATAGAGCGTAATGGGCGGGGGCGGGTGGGGGGAGGTAAAATCGCCAGCGGCCGCTCATAGGCAATCGTACGGATCGTTTGTATCTTACCCGAGACATCGCTCTACGATCGCGACGATCACTTCATTCGACAAAATTCCATTGGCCCCTGAGCCGAATTGCCAACGGACATGAAAGTCATTCGATTCAGTCTTCGCTTGCGGACTCAGGCCCACAAGACAAGACTCTGATTTGTTGTTAATTAACTTCAGCGTCCACGGTACATTTTATGATTTTACGTAAGAACGAGGTTTTCGCGTATTTAACGTAACTGCCCCCTCGCTTTAACCCCAATAACCCCAATGACGTCCCCTCGGGATCAGCTAATAAACTTAAAATGACATCTATTACGTTTCATTGAAATAATACGAATACAATTTGATAAAAAAAAAACAAAAAAACTGTGAAATACATATTGACAATTTATTATTATCATCGCATCGGTTTCGGATAGTTTACAATTCTATATCGTAATGCACTGACTACATTGTACGAATCACAGTCACGAATCGACCTGTCAATCTATATAAAGCAAATTTCTATATTTTTTCGGCAATACAAGAGGGAGGGAGTTTTAAGAATAACCTCGATAAACGATTGATTTCTTATTTGTTTCTTATTTGTTTCTTATTTGTTTTTTCTTAGCATTAAGTAAGACTCGATTCTATCGATCGTAGAAGCCTACAATAAGTAATAAAGTACTACTAGTGGCGCAGTCGCAGAGAGAGACCGACTTTGTAAAATGACTCCGTAAAAGGATGAGAAATTCTTCCGGAATTTAATCGCCCATTTCTAAGAATAAATTTATTTTCTATTTTCTATTCTATTCTATTCTATTTTTTTTTTTTTGTTTTTTTGTACAACATTTAACGAATTCATTCGGTTTCAAACGAAAATGTCTTGTTCTGTCACGTGAATATCTATCGCCACACGTAATAACACACGAGTTTAATGTTTTTAAATTATTTTTTTAAAAAAAAAGGCGTATTCGAATATTAATATTATTGGACAAATCCGCAGCTTCTTGTTCAATGAAATTTTTTATCTTTTGCTTTTTACCCCTTCTTGTCAATATTAACAAAGTTATTTTTTGCCTTTTGTAAATAAGGGAACGCGGAGTAGTGTAAGCATGTTCGTATTAAAAAAAAAAAAAAAAAAAAAAAAACAATCGATTCGTAATAAATTTGGCAAAACGAAACAAATCGAGCAAATCCCACGTCTACGCGAGATTATATAAATCGACGTTAGGATCGATGGGGCGGACGGAGTCTTAACCCTGATTGTAAAAGACTCTTTAGAGTCGCGCCTAGACCCAATGGAGACTCAATGGAAACTCAATGGAAACTCAATGGAAACCCAATGGAAACTCAATAGTAAAAATAATCCCCAATAACCGTATTTCGTAATAAATTTATGAAACGATTTTATACGTTTACTGCGTTCTTACTTCTCTGCGCTGCCGGATCTCTCTTGAGCATTGGTTCTTGAGGCGTGGCCGTATATACGAATGCAATACGATGCACAACAGATGGGCAGATGAGTAGATAGAGCGAGAGCGTGTACGTGATTACCGAGAGGATCTGAGAGGGCTGGAAAGGAAGTTTTTAGTACCTCCTTTTGCAAAATTGATCGGTAAAATGATGAATTAAAACGGAGCAAGCGACGCCAGCTCGACTAAGGGAAATTCGGGCCTTTTTAATTAGGACACGTTTTCTCAATAGCGGGCGGATAGGGATCGCGCCGGGGGGGGGCCGGTGCGCCCGATGGGCCAGAAAGAGGATGGGGAGTACGGGGGCGGGTGGAGTGGAGCAGAGGATAGCCGGACTCGGGAGGGAGTAAAAAGGAGGCTATGAAAATTTTCACTCCAAGGCATTAGCCATTGAAAAATAATCAGTATAAGTGGTAATTGCTTGCTACATCCTCGGTGGCTCGCTACATTTTGGATGGACTCGAAAGGACGAAGTAGCGGAAAAGTAGCGGGCGTGATACAAACGTTCGGGTCCCTCTATCGCGATGATCCTGCGCCCGCCACGCGCTCCCAATCTCTACCGAGCGTACGCCTGACTCTCCGGAGCCGCTTACTCGAATAAAGTTTGCGGCCGAGCTGAGCGAGACGGAGCCGCCGTAGACAGAGAGAGAGAGAGAGAGAGTGACGAGGGAGGCGCGGCTGGCTCTAGTGTATTAAGAAGGGCGGGAGGGATGGAGGTGGAGGTGGAGGTGGAGGTGGAGGTGGTGGTGGTGGTGGCGGATGGGAGAAGCGGAGCTTTATAGAGGGTAAGAGAGATGGTAAGATCGCCTACTCTCGCACGACCGGATGTTGTTTATTTGTCCGTGTCTGCCTCCCTCCCCCCTCTCTCTCTCTCTCCGCCCTCTCTCCGTCCGCCTCTCCCTTTCCCCATATCTTTTTCGCATCTTTGATAAAAACTGTTATTTATGTCGTTTTCCGTCGAGAACGGAGTCCAACGAATGCTGGCCGCTGTACGTACACGCACAGGAGATAGTTAAAAGCGATGCTGAGAGGGCAGCGTTGAGCTGCTCCTGTTGCTGCTGTAGCTGCTGTAGCTGCTGTAGCTGCTGTTGCTACTACTACTACCGCTACCACTACTACTACTACTACTGCTGCCACTCTCGTGGCCGCGGCAATAGATTTTTCCGCAAAAACAATTTGTGTCGATTACACTCCTTTCCACCACCCGTCCCCTAACCCCTTCCTATCCCCTGACCCACACACGCCGCCTCGCCTCGCCTCGCCACGCGAGACTCTCGGCGACTGATTGATAGTCCGGTCTTGGGGCTTAGATTCTAATTTCCGTTCGGTTGGCCGAAGGAGCCCGAGCCGCCAACCACGTGCTGTACTAGCCGATAAAAACATTGTTAACAGTATCGGTGATCTTGATAAAGGACCCTTAAGTAAGTAAAGGAGGATTAATCACTGCTCCCTACAATTTTTCCAATTTTTAATTCAATTAATTTTCATTTTTCTTCTTATTATTCGTATAGATTTATTTTCAGGATCAACTTTCTTACGACCTTAACAATATTAGAGCAGGTGCCAGTCGCGATTCTCCTCTGTTTGTTCTATTGGACTCTTAATAATGCAGTCGAGGCACGTGTCATTATATTTTCTAATTTATACAAGATTATTTTCTTAGGAATGTCAATTGCTTGAAATTATCACGTGTACGAATCTAAAAGAACTTTAAACGGCGCTTCCAGGCTTACTACTACCTATTCATTACCTACTGTCAATAACCTATTACCACCACTACCGCCGTCGCCATCATCGTTGTCGTTGTCGTTGTCGTTGTCGTTGTCGTTGCTCCTGCTGTTGTTGTCGTCGGTGTTATTATTATATATATATATATATATACATCGTAGATTCCCGATAATAAGTTTTCACGCATCCGCAATTGGCAATAGGAAATTTATATTTTTTGCTTCGTATAAAGAGCAAATTTTTCCAGTAGAGCATTACTACTTTTAAAAACTTTATTTCGAAAGAGTATTTTTTTTGTGCCAAGTGGTCCCTGGATAAATCTATAGGTATTTATAATATTCAACGTACAGGGAGTGAACGAGTGAACAGCTTCGGAGCTCCGATATCAAATACCTTATATTCATTAACGTGCATCACGCGCTGCTTACAACATAAAATATTTAGATGAAAACTAACTTTTTTCTCTAAACTTTTGTGGATGCGATCGATGCAATCGATTTTAAAAGAATAAATTTATTGATAATATTACTGAAAAAGCTTGGAGGTTCGTTTTCATTTACGTTATCATCGATATCGATTATCGATCAATTATTAATCGCGAGAGGGATTCACCCACTGCTCCTATTCTCGAGCTCCCTTTATCATTATAAGAAATAGGTAAATAAGTAAAAAAGGCGCAAGTACATAATGCCCAATGAGCGTAGAGAAATTTCTCTCTCGCCGCCTTGTATCGGAATATCCATATTGAGATATTAATATTGAATATTATTAAGCGAGCGAGTGCGCCACTCGCCCGTCGACTCCCTTACATCCCTTACATCAAGTCTTCTTCGAGAGGGAGAGTGAGAGGGAGAGAGAGAGGGAGAGATAATATGGGCAAAGACGTGTTAGAGCGAGAGGGTAGATTTGCATTTAAAATTCTTGGCCTACGGGGTTTATGGGGGGGGGAGGGGGGAAACGTTATTCGCTACATGTACGGAGAATGATATTACGTGAGGCGAGCCTGCATTGATCGTAGATGGGGTTAAAGAATTTTTAGAGCAAGAAGGTCTCCCCGGGCATGTCAATTTACGCAGCCAGAGCCTAATATCGGAGAAGAGGGGCCGAAAAGCTGGGCCTGGAGAGATGGTTTAATGGCTGACGACGACAAGCTTTAATGGCAAGGTAATGAAACGCGAGGCGCATAATTGATCGATAAATGGAAGGGGTGGGCGGACAGGGGTGGTGGTTGGCGGATGGCGGATGGCGGAAGGACAGAAGCGCGCATTATCGACAATAACAATTAGGTAAGGGGCAGCCTCTGTCGAACAGGTCCATTTCAGCCGTTTCTTTCTTTACGTCGGAAATCGCTCGGAGGTCGCATTTCTGTGCATCCAATCTCGATTTATCCTGAAAATGCTGGCTCTTATAAAAAGGTCTCTCGCGTCCCCGTCGTCGTCTACGTCCTCGTCGTCGTCTACGTCCTCGTCGTCGTCGTTGCCGGTCGTTGTCGTCGTTGTCGTCGTCGTCGTCGTGGTAGTAGTTGTCGTGGTAGTCGTTGTCGTTGTCGTCGTCGTCGTCGTCGTCGTCGTCGTTGTCGTCGTCGTCGTTGTCGTTGTCGTCGTTGTCGTTGTCGTTGTCGTCGTTGTCGTCGTGTCGGGTGCGATTCGACGAATTTCATTAAGTGCAATCTCGCAGAAGGGCGCGGAGAAGGTTTCCGTGCGGATAGACGCCGATCGAGCCGCAATTATTTATCCGGTATCCGATCTCGCATGAGGCTCACGTAAGTCCCCCTCGTCCTCCGTCCGTCCCTCTCCACCCCCCACGTGCTCCCCCCCCCCCCTGCCCCGCGGGAGACGAGTATAAAAGGCGCAGGGAGGTCGTCTCCTCTGCTCGTCTCCTCGTCTCGCCACCACGTCGTTTGGCCACTACGTGTCTACCTACGCTCGGCGGACGGGGGACGGGGGACGGGGGGGAGCAGCGGATCCGCGATTGCGAGCCCTCTTCACGCACTCTTAATTATCATGCCAGGAAAAGAATTCAGCAATGTCCGCGGGGGAGAGCGGAGATCGAATTTTTGGCGCGTCTCGCATACACGTGGCTGAATAGTTTTTCCTCCGCGGTAAAACCGGCGTACGTGCGTGCGTGCGTGCGTGCGTGCGTGTACACACGGCATGGGGAGCTAATGACTTTTTTCTCTCTCCTTTTTTTTGTTTTTGTTTTTTGTTTTTTGTTTTTTGTTTTTGTTTTTTTTTTTCTGTTCATCTGTCGTCCGGGACTTTTCCTCGGACTGATTGCCGCGGCGTCTGGCGGTTGGAGGAGGGTGGTGGTGGGTGGGTTGGTTGGGGGTAGAGAAAGCGGTCGTTAGATTTACAAGGATTCGGGAAAGGGGTCAGTCGGCCCGAGCGGCCCGACTCCCGCCGACCAAGCCCCCCCCCCCCATTGCTTGTCAAAAGCTCGGGTTTTCGGATCCGCGAGAACGAGATCGAGATCGACTCCTCGATACAGATCCTATTAATATCTCCTCGAGAAATCTGCCTCCTCCGGGGCGTAGGGTTATTGGGATCGGCGGCATGTTACGGCGAGAGGTGCGGGGAGGGGTGGCGAGGGGAGGGGGCAAATGTTGGCAAGGATATTGGTTACTCTAAGAGTGGGCCGAAGGGAGAAAAGAGGATGGATGTGGCGCAAATTGAAAGGGCCGCTGCTCCCCTCCCCACCCTCGGCGTTTGCATATTAATACGTGTCGGGCCACACATGTCAGCCGACGAGCCCGGTGCGAGGGAAGCTTTCGGTGGCGGCAACGGGAGCGGCCACCACCGCCTCTTTCCCAATAACCTTCTTCTCCCTTTCCCGATTGCATCTCAATATCCTTTTCTCCTTGATACCTACCCTCACATTCCCTCCTGTCCACGTTTTAGTCCTCCTCCTCCTCTTCTTCTCCTTCTTCTTCTTCTTCTTCTTCTTCTTTTCTTTTCTTTTATTTATTTATTTATTTATTTATTTTTATTTTTTTATTTTTATCCACTCGCTCGCTCCCACGTTTCTTTTAATAGCAATTTTATTATTAACGACACCTGAACGGGGTGCTGAAGGACTCGATAGTCGGGGCGGAGTGAGGTGGGGGGGGGAGCAAATCATCGAGGGCTGCGTAATAAATAAACAGGGCTCTTTCAGTTCCATTGGGAATCGGCCGAATCGGCGTCATTTGACCCGCTCCTTCGAGCTTTCCCTTAAATATTTATTATTATAAATATCATTTGGTCTGCTTATTTTACAAAGCCGATTCACATTCATGTAAACACAATGAGAGACGTAGTTTTTTTTTCTTAAGCGAAATAAACTAAATGTCTTCGTGAATTTTGCAAATAATACTACGGTAGAATGGTCGCGCGTGGCTATTGGCATTAGATACCGATGGTTATTGGGGTTATTGGGGTTATTGGGGTTATTGGGGTTGTACAGTGGGGTTGTACAGTGGGGTTGTACAGTGGGGTTGTTAAAAGGCTCGAGTTATTTGGCAACGATAAAGCCGAATGAGGCCCGCGATGATGAATTCGTGGCGAAGCTAAATAAATGCAAAAGGGAAAGGATAAATGAGGTTGGGAGTAATATGGTCGGGAGGATAGAATTAGCGTAGACGTTGTAACGAATCAGAGGACTATATATAATACGCACGAAGTCGGCTATTATATATAGTCCTCTGGCGGCGGTATTCCGGCTATCGATTGACCGCCGCGCGCGATATTCAATTGGCACCAGGAGGCGGTACTTGCGACTCTCCTTCCTATGTGCCCGCGACTCGCCGTCGGGGACCCATTGGCCACCGCGATGACCAATCATCATATAACATTCTTTCGCCTTGGCTCGCGCACCGCCGCACTCTTCCTCAATGCGTCTCGCTCCCTCTCTCGCGCCCTCTCTCTCTCTCTCTGTCTTTATCTCTCTCTCTCCCGCCCTCTCTGCCGTATACCTCCTTTCCTCTCGCTACCGCTCTTTCGCTTCATCTCGTCGTCCCTCTCCACTCCGCTCCCTCCGCCTCCTCCTCCTCTCACCGCCCCTCACGCACTCCCTCCCCCCCTCTCTCTCACTCAGCTCAAAACCTTTCGCGACTACCTATTACAGATAAACGAAATGAAAAAACATATGAAACGTCAATTAAAATAAAAGATATATATATATACACGTATGTATGTATATGTAGAATACAGAGGATAAGGTTATTGTAACACATAAGGAGAGATATTTCACATAATATATATATATATATATAGCTTTCGAAAGAGTTTCAAAAACCTTTTTAATATCTAATTCATACAGTCAAAGGTATCATTGGGCTCATTATTATCTAAACAGCGCGTAAAAATACGTCTAACGCTCATTTCTTATACTCTATTATTTTCATTCAATCAATCCCCCCCCCCGCTCATTAACTGCAAAGTTAATAAATCGTTGCACACGAGTAAGTTAATTAATTTTCGTTAAACTCAAAGTATTTCTCCTGAAATATTAAAATGTAATTTATCTAACGTTTTATTTGTAATTATTTTTTACAGTATTCAAATGCCTATGCGCTTGTGGTGGATATTAATTGTACTCTATAATGCTTTAATAGACCTAGACTCATACTAGAAAATTATTAGGATGATCGATCGAGTATCGATATAAACGCATTTTCATTATTTTACCGTTTGTTACTATTAGTGGTATTTTTTTTTTTTTTTTTTTTTTGTTTTATTTTATTATTAATTTATTTTTATTTTAGTAATAATACCTCATGGAGTGCAAATAAATTTTAAATAAAAAAATTGTCCAAGCGCATATTGAAAATATCTTTGGTTTTTTAATTTAAATAAAATACAGCAGAGTAGTATATATTTGTTGGATGCGTGTCGACTAGACTAGACGTCGAGTAAAAATAAAAATGTTGTTCTAACGTTATCTGAGCAGTCGTGAGGGCTCGTTCTTCGTCCTAATAAACCGTTTTCACGATTCCGCGCATAACGTGACGCATCCGTACGTTACGTCATTTATTGTTGACGGACGGAGTGCATGTTTTTCCGCGCTACGTGGGAGATCGTATAAGGACTGTATAAAGAAAATTTGACGGGACTGTAGTAATAAGTCACGACCAACGGCTGGGGAGGGGCGGGGGAGGGAGAGAGAGAGAGAGAGAGAGAAAGCGAGAATTATTGTATCGAACGGATCGGTTGTGCGGATTCGACACTTAATTCGAGACCGGGCTCCCTTGGCTCGTAAGGTGCTCCGGTGCTCCGGTGCTCCGGTTGAATATTATCTGTCGAGAGTCTACTAGCGATGGCTTTCCCCAATAACCGAGGAATACGACCGGCAACGATCGTCTTTCCCGAGCACGCTATTTATCGATCTCCATTATTATAACTTTTACAACGGAGAAGGACAGACATCATTTATCGGAATTATTTTCTTTTCGTTCGATATCAATTCTAATAAATCCATCAATTTATTATGAATTGCGAATACCCGTTACATCCACATTTCCTTGTTTGATAATATTTCGAGGATATTTTTCTTCTTCTTCTTCTTCTTCTTCTTCTTCTTCTTCTTCGTCATTCGATCGATCGATCCCCATTCGAAATCTTTGTATAAATTAAATCAATCATATCTGGCCAATAGAATAGAAAAGTAATTCAAGTTGGGTATCTAATTCGTGTAATTTTCAAGCAAACCATTGCGTCATTTACGTAAGTTATTCAAGGAAATAATAAAAAATCATTCTTACACAAAAATATATCAAGTTTTTGTAGCAGCCCACAAGTAGTGGTTATATCACTGATAAAGCATTATAACAGTACGATTTACTTCAAGGATTTCTTATATATATATATATATATTTTTTTTTACGGCTTGAGGATACAAATTAAATTCGTTATCCGGATAAACGATTGTGCAATTTGAATTGCATAGGAAATATCTGGGATCGGAAGATGTGACTAGACAGACTAAGAATGAGAGTGCAGACACGCCTTTATGCCTATGCCATAGCCCAGGCTCATGAATGAAATTCCTGAATGTAAAAGTAGACTCTGGCCGACTCTGCCTACCCTCTCCCTCTCCCTCTCCCTCGCTCTCTCTCTCTCTCCCACCCTCTCTCTCTTTTCCGATTCGTATAGACGTCGACGATTCAAGGACGCGATCGAATCTATAATTAACAATTTCGTCAATTCATTGATAATGCCATGATTTCCGCTCACTCGGGCGCATAATAATAAGTACATCGCGACTGTTAACGCACTCGAGACATTACTATTTCTTTCCTCACTTTTACTTATATTCGTAAATATCTTTACGATTTTCCACATGTTGTAATGTTCGTTGTGGGTTTGTTGTATGCGCCTACAAGTCCGTCTGGCTTTCGAAAGTCACGATAAAGGTAACGTACAGCATTCGCGGTGCATACTGATAAAAGAAATCATTTCTTATTTAATTAATTCTTATGAATGAGATTAGAAAAAAAAAAAAAAATTAATAATTCTCTTAAGAAATCAGTCATCAATTTGCATTTCAGCATTTGTTTTTTCAACATTGCAATGATTGCAATGCATAAGAAAGAGTAATGATAATACCTCGGAATTTCAAATAAAAACATTATATTACAATAGAACATAATAAATAGAACAGCCCGTTGTAAGTAAATAATTGTTTAAAAGAATTTAAGTGTTTTGTGAATCAGTTTTGTTAATGCACTTTATGCCGAGAGTAAAATGTCAGTGGACGACGGGGATGACGGATCTGTTTTAAATTATTATATACTAATATGCTTCATGGGTTTCCTTTGAGGAGAGAAGAGGCGGAATTATTACGAAGGAAAGTAAATTTTCAAAGTAATAACGAAACGGCTAAAATAAATATATACTTTCAATGTAAGGTACGTTTTGATAAGTCAGAAAAAGGGTCATTTTGCTGTTCGAAATTTATTTTATTTTATTTCATTCAATCAGACGTAAACGGATTGGACAAAGTACAAATATATTCCTTGTGAATAAAACAGGTTCTCGTAAACAATTATTATATATAAATACGTTTTAAAAAAGTTATTGTAAATATATTTACTGAAATATCATTGCTCCTATAGTTAAATTATATATATATATATATATACGTTATAATTTAAGATGGATTTTCGATAAAATTAGTCTTGTAAGCATTAATTACGATATATAATATACGAAAATATTTACTTTTATTTATTGCTTTGGAATCGTAGAGTCGTATGATAGAAGCTTGAAAATGCATCACTGATTATGTATTTGCCAGCTGTATCTGCTCCAAATCCTTTCTCGCGTTAGTATGCGCCGAAATACATAACCGATTATGAAATTTATGAGATACGCGGCGTTTTGTTCACGCGAATATTCTCATACTTACGAATTTCTTCTCTTCGCGTTCGAATAGGAAATTACTTTCCCATTCCCGTGAAATGCTACGTCTCTTTTACCCCTTTCCTAAAGGCTTAATTCGTGATGTTTTCCCCTCCATTTTAACTAAGTAATCGCTGAACCGTTTACCGTCCATTTCAATTTCACTTTTTCCATACCCTTATGCACACTTTAGCCGATCCCGTAATTTCTCAGATAATAAATTGCATTTCCCCTTATATAATAATTATTTACATTTTATTGCGTAACAATTGTATATCAACGATCGCACAATTAATATTTACTTCGTATGCATTTATTGGCAGTCGATTACCTTTCGTTAATAATTTATTATTATCAATCCCAATAGAATCGCAGTGTCGGGGCCTCAATAGTTTCTTTTCTTTTTCTCTTTTTTCTTTCCCGTTTTTTTTTTTTTTTTTTTTTTTATCCTGTCAATGAATTCTATTAGAAATATCGAAAGAATGCACTTGATAAAGATAACATTGATTTTAAGGCTTCATCCTGCGACTTCCAAAAGTCCAAGTAATATATATAAAAAAAAAAAGGTATTTTTCTAAACAAAAATTTGTTTCCAAGCTTTCAATCAATATATATATATAAACAAATAAATATAGCTCACTATGAAATATTAGTATGTTTCCAAATAACTTGAATTTTACAACTTCATATAATATATATATATATACACATTTTATAATTTTATACGTAATTTTTATTAAAAAGTTTATAAGCTTTTCATTACACTTTTGTTATTTTCGGCAGACAATATTTAAGAATTTATATAATTCTAAAGGTAAAAATTTCATCCGAGCAATTAAACTCAATTTCTATATATATATATATACTTGTGTTTTCTACAATCCGATGAAATGATGTAATGGTTATTGAAATTACATTATTTTATTCATAAAAACTTTGCATAACCTTTATTCAGTTTATCGAAAACTGTTATAAGCAGAAAATTTTGTTATTGTTGAGAATATTATATAATTTCTCCAATAATCAGACTGTATTTAAAAGAAAAACATTTTTAAGAATATAATTAGATAATAATGACATTTTTTTTTTAGTAATTTAAGGCTAAAATGGATTTAATCAATCTGACGATATTTAAAAAATTATTTACATAAAGCATATAATGAAATTGTGTATGTATTTTTTTTTGAAGCGTACGGGAAATCAAAATTCGCCATTATGTAAATAAATTTAAAATCAACAATGTTAAAGAATAATGTTAAAGTTAGTTTTCGAATTTGACATGTAAATCAATGAGGATTTTGAAATGAAATGCCAAACAAACAAATTCTGATTGTATTTTATTATTATCAAGAATAAGAATGCAGAATAATTTCATAAAATAAAAAAGAAATCGCATTTAAGGAAGCGTATTTAAGACTGGCGCGCTCACTTAAAGTCAATATTCAAAATCGCCGTGTAAAACGTATGCACGATGATATTCAAGGTCTCTCCTCTCTGCTCTCTCGATCAGAATCGCGCCGTCTCTCTCTCTCTCACTCTCTCCCTCTCTCTCTCTCCCTACCTGTATCTATCTAGCCATCTCTATCTCCTATATCTCTTCTGGTTTATTTTGACTCCATCTCGTTCCCCGGCTATTTCAGTCACCAGCTGTCTCTCTTTCCGCCATATAATGCAAAAGCGAATGTAGCAGGACGCAGTTGATTTGGTCGTGTGCAGTCATGTGCCGCCTATCCCCTGTACACAAGCGCATCGATGAAAAGGTGTGAGTAGCCCGGTATTCGAGACTTGGGGATTAGGGAGGGAGGGTGGCGCGCGCGCGCGCGCGCGCAAGTAAGCCAGAAAGAGATGGGGAGAGAGATGCGGAGAGAGATGGGGAGAGAGAGTGAGAGAGAGAGAGAGAGAGGCAAGGGTTTACAGCCGCGGGCTCGAAGAGAAGCGTCGCACGGTGCAGTTCTGGACCTGCCCGTGTGTGTGTGCGCGTGTGTGTGTGTATGCGTATGCAAGAGCTAAGTGAGCGCAAGGGCGTGGTCGTCGGGAGCAACGGCGCAGCGAAACTTTGCTCCATTTGCTCTCGATTCCTCCTTTCCCCTACTGTGCTCCACGCGCTCGCTCCCACCTCCTCCACCTCCACCTCCACCTCCACCTCCACCTCCACCTCCACCTCCACCTCCACCTCCACCTCCACCTCCACCTCCACCTCCACCTCCACCTCCACGTCCACCTCCTCCACCTCCTCCTCCTCCTCCTTAGACACTTCACCCACCTCCTGCATCGCTTCCTCCACCACTACAGGAGCTTATCTCGCGGGGAGTTGCGCATGCCGCCACCATCCGCTTCGAGGAAAGAGACACGAGGAGTGCTTCCTCCGCAATAGCAATTTGCTCGTTTATTTCTAGGGAGGCGTACGGGCAGCGCCTGCACTTCCCCCGCGCTTACGCTACTTCATGGAAGGGACGGGCCTCGAACGGAAATTTTATTTGAATGGAGTAAAGACCACTACTACTACTACTACTAATGCTACTGACGACCGCTCCGCTCATCCTCCTCCGCCACCTCCGTCTCCTCTCCTCTCCCCAATAATATAATTACCGCTACCACCGCTACCACCGCTACCACCGCTACCACTACTGATACTCATAGTGATGCAGATACTCCCCGTAGCCGTACTGGTACCGAGACTGACACTGACATTGACACTTACACTGGCACTGGCGCTGACACTGACACTGAGACCGACACTGACACTGAAACCAACAGCGACACCGACACCGACACCGACACCGACACCGACACCGACGACACCGATGCCAAAACCGACATGGACACCTCCACCTCCACCTCCACCTCCAGCTCCACCTCCACCAGCAAGCCCACATCCACGACTCGAGGTAGCAGCACTGGTCCAGCTAATACGATGCGCCTACGATTATTCGCTACCTACCTAATTCTAATTATTATGGCCCTTTGTAACGTACGTTTTCCTATATATTAAGAAATAAGAATCAAAGATTTGTCGGTCCGCTCGTTAAAATAATGTATATCATCTACTACTACTCGTGCCTACGAATCACTTCAATATCCAACAAAACGGATGGATTATAATAAATAATCCATGAGTCGCTCGCTGTTCTCCGCTCGGATTTAAATATTTCACGCGAAGCTAAAAATTATCGTTGTATTTGATTTTCCAGCCTCTCCCTAGGCAGTCGAGCTCAAGTGTACTCTTGTACTCTTAATTACGACGTAGCATGGTATTTAGGCTGGTATTTAGGTATTCCATTAATTTATAATAGACTGATACGCAGTGGGTATTGCACCCGGCCGACCAATATACGATATCCTGACGACGCGTATCTACCAGTTATAGGTGAGTATAAAATACATTTGGTTTTTTGGATTGATCTAAAAGATTCCGTAGCGTTGAGCATTGAGATTTTTTTATAGAAATCTTTTACTGATTCAAAACGATCGGATTTTTTCTTTCCTTTTCTTTTCTTCTCTTTTAGAATCATCGCTCTTGGGATTGCAATGATCTTAGTGGCCAGAGAAAAACGACGAGACCATTAAAAACATTGTTTCTCGCCCGTGAGCAATGAAAATTACAACAACAACAATAATGATAATGATAATGAATAGCGTAAAATAGTATAGTCGTGAAATGAAATACAAATGGTAATGTGAAATTTTATTATTTGTTAAAGGCAAAAGTTTAAGTCGTCCGGAGATATATATATATATATATATATGACCTTGTAAATAATAATTCAAGAACATTGTAAAACGTATGAGATCGCTCGGGAGGACTAAGCAAGGTTCTTGCAAACATTCGCATTCGACTGAGAGTTTAATATAAACGACAAAAACGTCACGAGAGCGTTGTATGCGTAAGGTGAAAAACTTTTCTCGATAAAGTCAGGACGATTCCGCTAGTGAGCGCAAGAGCGTGTTTGGCACTTTTATGCTATCCTCTGCACTGCCGTACGAGCGACGAGGACGAATGGAACGTGAATCGGCACAAAAACTCTCCCTTTCCGCGCTCTATCTCGCTCCCGCTCACCCTATACCCCTGCCTCGTCCCCTTAGAACCCTCCTGATCCTCGTCGTCGTCTCTCTCTCTCTCTCTCTCTCTGTCTCGATCATTCTTTCTTCTTCTGTCATTTTGTCATGTGCATCTTCAGTCCTACCCCCTTCCCGCCCCCTCTTCTACCGGGCCCTGTGTCGGTGAAGGCTCTACTGCATACGGATTCTTATACTGTCCCTTATTTTAATTTTTTTACTTTAATTTCTTGGTAATTTTATTTGAAATCTGATAATTTCAATTCTATTATTGAGCTCGGGGTCTCTATTACTTCTTTGATCTTCGGAATCATTTATCTTAAAGTCTAATACTTACTTATACTTTTACCTTTATTCTCTTTTTGTTTGTTTGTTTGTTTAGCGTGATCCATTTTTTTCTTCTGCTTCTTTAACAAATTTCTTCAAAGTGCAAAGGCTTTTATTCTTATTTTTACAGATAGTGAAATTGTAGAATGTTGCGGTGCATTGTGTGCCAGCGAAGGGGTTGCTCGAGAGCCGAGTCACCAGGTGGCTGTGTACTCTTCCTCCCCGAGCCGCTCCTCACCCCACCGCCGCCGCCGCCGTCGTCGCCACCGTTGCCGCCGCCGCGTATTATTATTTCTTCGGTGCTTGGGTGCCAACCGCGAGGGACGCGTCCTTATTCGTGTGCCTGATTGCGCAAGTAAGGCGAGGATCGTCTTATAGAAGCCTTAAGCCTCACACTGAGACACAATTTGCTGTGCACCTTCTCATCCGATTTCCCTTCCCGAATAACCTTCGGCCCTACGTCTGCGCTGCACGTGATATCGACAATTAAAAATATATATATATATACATATATACTTTCCCCGCCTCCCTCCCTCCCTCCCTCCCTCCCTAAAATACGAACTCTAAATGAAAACAAAAAAATAAATAAATAAATAAACATACGAAATGTTTGTGCGAGCGCGCGCGCCTGCGTTGACGTCACAGTGTTTAAGGCAGTGGTTGATTAGTTATGGTTGACAAACGAAATCGTGCTCTGCTAAAAGATTATTTTAAGACTTTTAAAAAGTACATGGCACGTTCCATTTCCATTAGATTACATCGGATTATTAATGTAAACTTTTTTGAATTGCAATTATTTATTTGCCGTTCGGTTCATAACTTTAAAGTATAATCAAGTTAGTTTTGTGACTATAATTCTCAAGTCTTTTATTTAATATTACAATATATAAAATCATACGAAGAAAGATATATAATAATAATAAGCTGTAAAAAAAATACTAACGACGATATATATCTTGAATAAAAGAACTTTATTTAAAATAAATAAACAACTTTGGGCTTTTAATAAGTAATTTTATATATTATTAAAATAATATATATATATATTTTAATGCATACGTTCGAGATAAGAGAATGTAACAGAATATTATAATTCACTAGGTAAACCTAACGTTTAAATAAAATCTCTTGAGGATACGGAAAAGAATTTATTGTCAAGTCATTTTGAACAATCGCATACTTAGGAGAAATGTATTACCGATCATTAAATATACAATAAATCAATAGATCGATTGTTCATTCGATAATATTATTCGACAAATTATCGAGAGTATGCGTGCTCTTTACATGTCCAGTTATTCTTACTTAAGAAACGTTTACGAATGTTCTCGACTATTACAATAATCCCGAGAATCAAACGCGTTACAGTGCAGGGTTTATTTTTACAAAAATAAACCGCAAATTAATAAATAATTGTAAAAAAAAAAAAAAAACAACTAGATCGACACTACAAATACGTACGTACATTTACAACAACAAAAATATATATATACATATAGATATATAGATGATTTTAAATTACCTGAAGCATGTATGAGACTGCTGTGAAATGAGGAAGGTCGGATGAATCCAAAAAAATGTAATCTAACGAAATCAAGTAATGTAAGGAAAGTTCGAGATCTTTTATTGATTTTGGAATTGGATTTTGAATGAGAAATAAGGGAAGAGGCAGGGGAAGAGTTTGCGGATGAAGAGTTTTAAAAATTTTGCAATGACACATTTTTATTTCAATTAAAAAAGTTCTAATTCCAATAACAACGCGGATGAATGGCAGCGCTTTTATAATGGCAGATTATATAGATCAACCTGATCTCTGAACATATACGAAGAACTAAAGGGTAAAAAAGAGGTATCACGTGTGCCGGGCCCTTCCAGCCTCAAGTTTCAATTTAACGTGCAAGAATTTTCTGGGGTTTGTATTGGTACGAGCAAGCGAAGTACTCCTTCGGATGTCCGTATTACGAGCCATAAATGAAGCTCGATTAATACGTCAACGTAGAAACGAAAAGCGAGGCAATGAAACTTACCTAAGAAACATTTTTGACGGATATTTCAGTCGATCTACTTACTGTTTTCGGGTTATAAAAGCGAATAAGCATTTGCTAGTCCTGCGAATTATTTTCCCCTCACCGGGGAGCGAGAATTCGCTTGAATTCTCAATAATTCCGCGGATACCACTCACGCTTATATTTCGATGCAAAAAGTGAGCAAAGGAGACGGAGAGATAGAGAGAGAGAGAGAGAGAGAGAGAGAGAGAGAGAGAGAGAGAGAGAGAGAGAGAGAGAGAGATCTGTCTGTCTGCAGAAATATGTAAGACTCCGGTAGAAGGAGTGGTGGAGAGAAGGTGGTGATGGCGACGGAGGGGCGGGAAGAGGCGAGAAGAAGCGAAAGAAAGGTCCGGCCGACTCTCGTACGAATCCTCATCGGCTAGCTGCTCTCTCTCTCTCTCTCTCCCCCCGAGGGGGCCATATCCGAGAGAAGAAGGAACCTTGAGAAGAACGGCGTGTACATGAGCGAGAACGGTGGGCCTTGGATCCTCTTTCTTTTTCTTTCCCCTCCCTTGGCCGACCCCTCTCGCCATTATACTACCCTCTCTCGCTCCTTCTCTTCTTTTATCTCGTGCTCTCTCTCTCTCTCTCTCGATTTCTATCTCCGTCTCTGTTTCTGTCTCCCCGTGTGTGTGTGTGTCTCTCTCTCTCTCTCTCTCTCTCTGACTGTCTTTCTCTGGCTCCCTCCCGCCCTTCCTTTCTGGCTCTCATGCGACTCTCGAAATGACCCCGATCTCTTGTCCGAATGTGTGTAATCTCGAACTCGCAATCTCTTGCAGACTCTTTCCTCTTCCTACTCCCTCCCTCTCACCCTCCCTCTCCCTCCCTCCCTCTCTCTCTCTCTCTGTCTGTCTGTCGGTTTGTCTGCGTATTCCGCTCTGTACTGCGGGCAACGCACAAACACTCCCTATCTCTTGAGCTCGGTAACACACGCAAGCACGCGAGCGCGCGCACGCACGCACACGCTCGCCCTCGGATACGTCGTCGTCCAAGTATGAATACGTGCTACAAGAGGCCTGTGTAGCAACCACTCCGATTTCTTTCTTGGTCCTCTTTACTGACTCGCGCTCTTCTTTCAGAGCTTCTATCTTATGCCTGCTAGGGAACGGCCAAGCCGACGAACGAACCATGTTTATATAATGTTGTTTATTTACGATTAGAGCTTAACAAACATCCAACGAATGCATTATCGCATTAAGCTTATTTACCAAAGCAATTTCGATTTATTGGCATGCGTACATTTTTACTAGCCTCTTATATACGAATGATTTACAGATTGCCACAACTAACTCCTTGCCCTCACTTTCTCTTTTAGCTTTGCTCGGTACTCGGCGATTAAAAAAAAAAAAAAAAAAAAAAAAAATAAATAAATAAATAAATATAATTGCCATTATTCCATAATTTTTTACGGGAACTCTCTCTCTCTCTCTATGGGCAATATTACACTTTGCCCGTATGAATAATTAAAATTAGCGATAGAGTGCGTTGCGTGCGAAAATTGCGTCTCCCAACGGAACCACATATAAATTGAAAGGACATCCACTATTGTCGATCCTATTGTCACTGTGTACAGTGACATTTAACTTGGGAGAATACAATTTTTTTTTCGTCCTTACGTTATTTTGCTTTAAAACTTTTTCTTTTTTTCGACAATTTTGTTTTATAAAACTCTATCGCGCTATTCAAAATTGACGAGGGTGCTACTGTCTATCTACTGTGGGACGATCTATTTTTTATTACCGTAATTTTCGGATTTCGGTGCTCGGCTCCGTGGGTGCGTAATTTATTTCCTTTATTTTCATTAATTGATAATAATTTTTCCAGTAATACGTAAGCCGCGGCCGGCAATACCGATTGCGAATGCTCTCAGTCGCCATAGATGAGCGAAATATAATTAAACGATATATATATAAACGAAGATATTTCTTGTTGAATAAAGTTCTCGATAATGGATGTATCGTGGAAGTATCCGGGACCAGGTACTCTGGCCTTGAAATGTGGTTTTCAGAGTTTTTCTGAAAAAAAAAAAAACTTCCGAAAATACGGAAAGAAAGAAAAGAAAAGAAAAGAAAAAAAGGGATAAAGATTGTAATAACGCGTAAAAAATTTATAACAAACAAACGCGCAGATGTAAATGGCGCCATAAAAATTCCCCGTGGGCATGCACTCTCGTCGTCCTCCGAAAGTATCTTCCGTCCCTCTCGGTCTTAACGGAGCGTCGCGGCCGCGTCCAATCCGACCGCGGCGGCGGCTCTTCTTACCTCTTGCTTCGTTTCTTCGGATTCCTCGGCGCCGAAATGCGCGCGTGCGCACGCTCGAAAAAAAAGGCCATACGATAATGAGTCGATCCGGAATCATGGCCGATCACTCGGGGCTGCATGCACACGGTCACGTGGGCGCACATGCACGCGCCTTGGCTCGGCGCCGAGGAGACCCGCGTACTCGGCCAGAAGCCGGAGCCAAGACGTCACGTACGTCACGGAACATTCGACCGAGACGACAGAGGGATGAATTTTCGGCCTCGCCAGCCCAATAACCCCAATAACCCCAATAACCCCAATAACCACTCAGACACGACTCGGCAAAATATATCGCGCCAGCGGGAAAAAAAAAAACATCAAACGCAATATAAAAGCCTACTTACTATTTCATATTCGCTCGGCCCTTCTTTTCCAAAAAGTCTTGTCTACCGATCGGACTCTGCACGTACATCCTACACTTAACGAGACAATCGAGACAATTTTGTCTCATTCAAGTAAAATGCGACGTCACCCTCGGCCCTCCGGACGCACTCGACGTCCCTCACGTCCAACTATCGTCTTGGATTAACGAATCGAGCGACCCGTGCAGTACATACGGCCTCTCAAAAACATCCTTAAAAGCGTATTGATACAGAGAGAGAGAGAGCGTGAGAGAGAGAGAGAGAGAGCAAGTAAGTAATAAGGGACGAACGCTCGGGCGTAGCTGCGCCGGCGACGACGTCTAACAAATACATTACAACGATACAATACAATACGATACGATACGATACGATACGAAACTCAGTGGCAGGTGATCAATTTCAGGAGATCCAAGACTTCATAAACCTTAACGTTCATTTTACTTTTAATAAGAATAAAAATCATTTCCATTTACACATACTTGTCTGCAAAGATACAAGTTGTTTTCTATTCTTTTCTTTTCTTTTTCTTTTTACTTTATTTTATTATTATTTTATTTTATTTTATTTTATTTTATTTTATATTTATTTCATTTTATATTTAATTTCTTTAAACTCGCCCTGTTCATTACGTGGACGTTAAATTTGCTTTTTATTATTATTAGCGCATCCCGATTTACTTTATACGTCTGGTGATCGTAAAAAGTAGCCCGTAAAGAATGCATATACGAGCCTGGGGATACGCGAAGGCAGGGCAAAGAAACGTAACGAGGGATACCTTATTACCGATATCGCATCGGATTTCACGCGACTTCGCGGTTCCCTCGGCGCAACGGATACCCCCTCACCCCCTCCCACCCTCCTGGATTATATTTTCGTCGCCGGTAGTTTTTTGATCATTGTGAGGTCGGGCGCCCCCGAATGTCCTCTTTATTCTCGTAAAATCAAAAGCAACGATACGAAAATTATCTTCTCCGACGTAAAAACTTATTCGCCAATTGTCATTGTCATCGCCTACGTAATCGTTTGTAATTACGCTACTGTTAATCGATTAGTAAATTAATGGAATTAAATATTAATCGAAGAGAGGTGTTGCTATATGAGAAGTATTGCAGAGGCAGTAGGCCGTGCTTCGACTTAAAATAATAATACGCGTTTGCATTTCATGTAAATATTGGTCTAGTGTTAGTTTCGACCGCATTCTCTATTAAAGGCCAATAAATCTCTTCGTAAATGCATAGCTTCAGCTCAGAATTAATTCTTAATTTTACACGAAATGCTTCACTCGCTACGTTAATACTTGTATTCCCATATCAATTCGATACATGTATCGAGCTTCAATGGCATCAATTGTATAATTTTATTGTTTTGCAATTTAAAAAATCGGTCGTCGAATGTATTTTACGTGTCCCCCTACCCCCTATTAATGCATTATTATTACGTTATGATAATCATAGCTTTATATGAACGTATTCACGATTACAGATTAATTTTTTCATTTCGTTGTTTTTATTTAATTTTCTTTTCTTTTTTTTTTTTTTTTTTTTTTTTTTGACCAAATTAATCAAAATAAATAATAAAATGTTATTAAGTTGAATTCTTGTTTGTACACGGAGATTTGTCTATTTTAATCGTACCATATCTATTACGGATACTGCATGTATTATTGGGAAGTTTTATTCTTAGTTTTAGTTTTAGTTTTAGTTTTAGTTTTAGTTTTCAAGAATATCGATCGAATTGGGAATAGAAGTTGACACCTAAATGCGGAGGCTGTTCATCGACCCGAATTAAATAATGCCTTCTACATTAGCTGACGGTAATGGACGGCAACATTTTTATTTGCAGTGAAATTTAATTTCACCACCGACCAACTCGCCCAAACCGTAGGTAACGTAGGTATCTGTAAATAATGAAATCATTCGTTCTGCGACTATCGACCTCTGCTGTAGTTAAAGAAGAAGTCTCTCACGACTCGATAATCCAGTCTTCTTTACTCTCCATTGCTTTCCCCTTAACAAATTTAAAAAATTTTTAGTTACACTTTGCGAAATTACGAACGATTAAAATAATTTAATAGCGTTAATATTGATATTTATCTCTATTGTAATTTATCGATTACAAATCGTTCGCTTCCTAGATAGAATGCCCGACTATAGCGCCATTTACGAAAAATCTATATAATCTATATCTATATCTATCTATATATATCTATCTATCTATATATATATATATATGTATAGATACACATGTGGACCTGTACGCGTGAGTACGGGTTGTTTTTTTTTTTTTTCGACTTCGTATCCCCATGAGAAGTATAGGTATTTTCCGTAATACAACTATCAACTATCAATAAAGAGTGGAATAAATTGTTATTACCATTATTATTGTTGTCGTTGTCGTTGTCGTTGTCGTTGTCGTTGTCGTTATGTTAGTAACAAAATGCTACAATAATCTCAATATAAAAATGTGACCGTTCAAAAAGACTTATTAGCGTTTATTTATTGTAGTAATTTTAAGGGTAAGAAGCTGTATTATGTTTTCATTCTGAATGAAAAATACATGTGCTTGGTGGATAAGTCGGTGAGTTATATAATTGGAAAAGGTAAATCGAAAGTCCGTAGGAGAATGTAAGGCGTAGCGTAATATTAGGCTAAATTGTGCCGTTACGGTGCTGGACTAAAATGGATACAACTTACGACTCGTTTAATCGCTCGTTTAATCGCAGGAGGTGGGAAACGTGAGAAATAGAAAAATTAAAGGAATACAGTGTAGCTTCAAGGGGCATTCAACTGCGGAACTGGATGTCGTTGAGCGAGGATTGATTTGCCTATCTATCAATGTCTGGGTGGTCCGAGAGCGACAACCTAACGAGCCGCAGCCAAAAGTTCATAGCCAAAAGATAGGCAATTCGTCGATTCGCTTAACAAGTGCTGCTCCTGCTGCTGCTCCTGCTGCTCCTGCTGCAACTGCTGACGCCGCTACCATTATTACTACTACGGCATTGGTAATTGCAAGAGCGGCGACGGTGGCTGGATGGAGCCAGTTCGGTGGGCCGACTCCTAATGGACCGCTCCCGACTATTCCCCTTTGAGGATAGCAGGGTTGGACTAGTCGGTCGGCTTAGCTCGGTCAGCCCCCGAGATGATGTCCCTTTCTCCGAAAGCCCTGTTAATCGATTAATTATCGGTGGCTGGGGGGGAGGGAGGGCGGACCGCTCGAAGCACTCAACTGTACCTCTTGTTCGCTCCAGGGCAGACTTTAGATGAGAATCGTGGACTTCGGCATCTGGGAATAAAATTACCGACGCTTTTCGTTCCCGTGGTCACATTATATACAATCCCGTTATATACAATATCACAAGGGCCTGTTTCTTGTCTGTCGTAGCAGAATGTTTACGAATAAAATATGTAATACTTTGGTTAGTAAAAGTTACGGGTCTGAAAAATTTTGCCTTATTCGTTCGAACGTGATTGGCTGAGTGAATAATTTCCGAGAGATAAGCATGGCGAGCGACAGGAAAAGGGGAGATAAAACCAATGTGACTTTTGCATCGGATGTAATACGCTCGCGGAAAAATTATCCCCTCGATGATTCGCTTGTTAAAGAGCTCTTAAGTAATTATGACTTACTCGTCAAGGAATTCGCTGGACGTGGCGATCGTACTCGATCGTACTCGGCTCTCAAGCTCGGCCTCGAGCGCTTACGTCTTCGCGAAAGGAAACCAGCGGCAAAATAAAGGAAGCCTTCGCCGCCCCCCCCCTCCCCCGTACAATAACCAACTCGTACAAACTCGTCCCTGTAAAGTAAAAGGGCACAGACGAGAATTTCCTTTAAGGGGATTTTCGCTGTCCGTATATATTTTCTTCAATCTCTCTTTTTTTTTTTTCTCTTTCTTTCTCCAAGTACAGGGAGGTCTCTCCCCCTACCCCCCTACCCCCCTCTCTCCTTCCATTTATCTTTCCGCTCAATGGAACCTGATCGCTTAAGATTCAATAACCCCAATCACAAATGAGAAAGAAAAGGAATTGAAATGCGGCGGGACTGCCAAGGTCCGACGGGGGGGCGGACGGGGGGGAGGGGAGGGCTGGTGAGCTTTTATTAATATGGCCAAAGAAGTGAAAGCTAAGGCGAAAGCGAAAGCGAAAGCGAAAGCGAAAGCAAAAGCGAAAGCTATACAAAAAGGAAAAAAACAGAAAACAAAGAAAAAATCATTGATACTCTAAAGATGAGTGAACTAAGTATGAGATTTTATTATTTTATACAGTGAAACGTGACACTCTCGAGTTTTGCCCACTCAGTACTATTGTTTCCGTACTATTCCATAGAATGTACAATGTAACAATGGTATAGTTACGAATTAACTATAATTCATTTGCCTATTAATCATGCGCGAATCATCATTCGTGCGCGTGTCCTTTAAATCATTACCCACATTTTCACACCTGCGCGCAAATATATTTAAAAACAAGGGGGGGGGGAATATTGTCGAGCGCTCGCGTTACAAATACAAAAATTGTTCATGGAAAGGAGATTTAAAAAACTTGTTTCACTTCTTTCTTCTATTTTAAATATAACAATGAATAAATCTGACAAATTATTCTATCAATGTGATTGTATTGATCGAGCAAGTACTTTTTTTTTTTTTTAATATTCTTACTGCTCGCTCAATACTTATTACCAATAAATCGAAGATAGAAAGTCGACTTGTATTAGTAACGTGAATTCAATTTTTCTTTATGCACAAGTAACAAACGTATAAAGTTAGTTTTTACTTTCATGCTGTGAAATCTGAACGAAAGTTTTGTAAAACTGAATTAAAATTGAAAAAAAATTTAATTGCGTTCAGTCTTTTTTTTTTTTTTTTTTTTTTTTTATTAATATTATTATTATTACTGTTGTTGTTGTTGTTGTTGCTGTCGTTGCTGTTGTTGTTGTACAGTTTTGTTTCCAAGTTATCTTGAATCGTGACAGTACTACGGTTGTCATACTACGCAACACAACGATCGTACGAATAATGTAATGTATTTCATGTACTGTAAAAACAACTATCTTATCTAATGAGAAGAAAAAGAGAAGATGGCAAAGAAGAAGAAGAAGAAGAAGAAGAAGAAGAAGAACTTGAGTTGTAATAATAGTAACAACAACATCAACAACAATAACAACAACAACGACGACGACGACGACGACGACGTCGACAACAATAACAAATCATAAATAAACAATAAATAACAATAACAATAATAAATAAGAGATAACAGATGATAATAGATAGTAGATAGTAGATAGAAGATAGTTGTAATAACAGTAATAATAATAAATAACAGTAACAACAGCAACAAAAATTACATTAATAATATAATTTACGGCAGATTACTGGCTAAACGTGTAATGCGGCTCGGTGACCGCTTACATAATTGTGTTGGTGGTAGTATATACAGTAGTTTGTTGAAAGAGTGAAAGAGGGTGTAGGATAAAAATTAAGTAAAGCTGCAGGATAGAAGTTTGAGAAAAATTGTGCGTTTATTAATGAAGACGTAAAGACTAGGTATTATTATTATTATTATTATTATTATTATTATTATTATTATTATTATTATTACGTGACCAGTGGCGGCAGTTCTCGGGGGACATGACTGCACATGATTATTTTAAGTCACGTATGACACGCATAGCGCACACATGGCCAAGAGGCGGCTGTCTGACCGCGCATGCGTACGCATTTAACACATAACCCTTGAAATTCCCTTCTCATTGTAAAAAGGATTATTCTGTTATCTGTGTATACATCCAATTCGTTCGCCGCGTTTCTCCCCCCTCCCCCTCCCCCTCTTTCAATTAATTCTCGAATTCGGGAGAAAAATTTTTTTTTAGCAAAAATTACTGCGATCCGAACCCAGTGTTGGATCATCGTGACCAGGGATCATCGCGATACGGACATTGTAACGCATTTGACAATTGTCTTCCTGTATATTAATGTAAATAATACGGCAAAAGGGACGATGATTATCAAACGATGTCGGGAAACGACAGCGACTCTTACTAATAATTGAATTTTTTTTTTTGCCTCTTCTGCAATTATAATTGGCTTTAAGCATCTCTCTCTCTCCCCTCACTCTCTCCCCCCTCACTCTCGTATGTAATTGGAATGTCGTGTTCGTCCCTTTTCTTGCATACTTTTGTCTAACTTCATTTTATATATTACACAACTCGCGCGATGAAATTCCGTATAATAATGGCTTATACTTTCCCCCCCCCCACCTCTTGTGCGCCCACGCACTCCTATGAAATTGATATTTTCTCTAATTCGTATGTTAAAACCTGTCCGTAGCGTATAAGTGATAATGGATCCGAGTTTACGCAGCACTCGTACGATTCTGATAAATTAACAATCTTTCTATTTTCGCCGTCTTTTCATGCGAATCATTAAAACGTAATAATCCTATAAGAATTTCGGACACTCCGAACTGCAGAATTTTTCTATAAAAATCTTAAGTGAAATAACTTACTGTATTTGTACAAATTTCATACAAATAATTTACATAGTTGAAAAAAAAGAAAAAAAAATAAAAAAAAAATAAAAAAAAATGTATCTTATAATAATTACCTTGTTAAAGTAGATACTACGTGCACCGTTTTATGTAATATACATACATTACATAAAGGATTTTCTTTTATATATATATATACGTGTATATATACGAGACTCGAGTAGGCTTTTGGATTCCATAACTATGAATTTGGGGCTTAACTATAATAATGAGAAAATCAATACCCGTCGATAGTTCTTTTGCTCTTCAATCCCGATTCTCATCATCATCAGCCTAAATATTACAGCAAAATACGTTTCTCTACTCATTGCAAAAATATAAATATAAAAAGAAATGTAATCAATGAACTATAATGATTGTTAATTATATAATGGAATTGATTTATTGTTCGGATAAATAATATTGCATTGTTCGTAATACTAGGCAACAAAATAAATATAATGGCTGAGTAGTCTATTGAATGGAACGTATATATATATATTCGTAACAATTTGCGAATCGTTGGGATCCCGTAACGTCACTATATACTGTATTTAACAAAATTACGGCAGAGAGACGAACAGATAAACGAGTATTTACTAATTTAACAAATTACGTTCGCACGCACGCGTAGGATCGTATAGACCGGCCTCTACGCTCGTATGGGTAACCGGCGCCGTGCATTCATACACATGCACGTGCATCCCGTACCCATTGGTACTCGTATAATAAATACTAAATCGTGTGTAGAATGTGCGCTCGCCGCCATCTACGATTAAAGCATCGATTTAACCTACTTACGAAGTACGGAGCGCAAAGTAATTCATAGAAACAAGAGGACAAACATTCGCTATGCATGCACGATTCACATCACATTCCTTCAAGCTTCCATAATTTCTTACTTCATTTTCACAATTCATAACAATATTTACGCTTTTTATTAATACGAAATTCAATTTAATTTAATTTTATTTTATATATCATTCTATAACAGACGTGCTTTAATCATTATTATTATTATTAATATTAATATTATCATTATTATCATTATTATCATTATTATCATTATCATTATCGTTAACGTTATCGTTATCCTTATCGTTATCCCTATCGTTATCACTATCGCTATTACTATTATTATTTATTATTTATTATAATTATTATTATTATTACTATTACCATTATTACCGTTGTTACCGTTGTTACCGTTATTATTATTAATATTATTATTATTATTATTATCAATAACAATAACAATAACAATAACAATAATAATAATAAATAATAAATAATAATAACAACGATGATAGCCCCAATAATAACAATGCAGGATTCGAGTAGTCTACTTTTCCTGAATTGTAGCTCCGAAAACGCACGAGCAATATATTGTACTTGCGTATGTATGCTGCCTGAGTGCGCGCGCGCAGAGAAATTCCTTGCATAGAAAATAATGTGTAAAATAAGCCGTAAGTATACGAAGAAGACATTGGCGGTCACATCAAACGTAATATAGCTACATTAAAGGTTAATGTCACAAAGTTCCACAAATAAATAAATAAATAAATAAATAAATAAATTCATTTTCCTTCGAGCAAGCGTTGTATTAGTTCTAAGAATACATAACAATGTGATTCCCTGTACTTCCAACAAATACACCTACTCGCTATTACGAGCTCGTAATGCAGCTTTTCTTAATGCATTCACAATTCGGATATTGTTTTAGAGCTTTCTGCAGCTTCGCGGTCTGCGTCTGCATATTTATACAGGTTTATATGTATATATATATATATAGATATATATATGCGCGCATCGCATTGACACGAGATCGCATGGGATGCGTGTGCGTATGGGAGGTTCCTCGTAGACCGGGCAGTGCTCACAACGTCGTGGCTGACCCCGTTAAAATTAATTTTTATCGACGATATCGCTCGCCTTCCTTTCCCGCAAAACAATGTAAAAAAATCAAAGAGGAAATCGGCACATATTTATCTTTGACTCAATTATCCAATTGTCCCTTTATCCCTTCATAATCGAGATTCATTGTCGAATTCTTTTATCTTTTTATCTATCTGCAATAGATTTTCCGTAATTTTTTTTTTTTTTTTTTTTTTTTTTTTTTTTCCTCTTCTTCTTCTTCTTCTTTCTTCTTCTTCTTCTTCTTCTTCTTATATGCGTACGGTTGTTTTTGTATGTAAAAGTTAATGTCCACGTGCGAAAGAAGTTTTAGGCCATTCTAAGGGATTGCATGTAATTTAGCATAAACGTGACGGGCAGATGGTTTGGCGTGCCAATAATTTCAAATGCGAATAACGACATTAGATTCTTTGTAAGTATAAATTCGAATTGTTATCCGTGGTCAGTTAAATTCAACAGTATTCGACAGCCGAATGGAATGGAATGTATCGACGTTTTACGTGCGCTCGTAGGTGTGCGTGCCACTCATTCTCCCCGAATAACCCCAAGAACTGAGATTCTAATTTTTCTACGGAGCAAGTATTCACGTGTATTCATCTGCCATGGCTTGCGCAGACTCGCGCACGTACGCATACGTACGCATACGTACACAAAAATTTATAAACTTCTCGGCACACAGAGCGCTTACGTGTATTGCACGTCGTACGCTTGAACATTTTTCTACACATGGTTTGTCATTCGCACAGTCAAGTGATCGCTTGGATTTTTAAAACGTTGTGACATTCTTCAGACAGACGTTGTGCATTGCGGTTTGCGATTCGGTAGTCAATAACCACGTCGAATTAAACTTCAGCTATCCAATAGAAAAGGATTATTAACGTTTTAATTAATAAATAACGATCGGTACGCGTTGTCGAGCTAATAATCTATCGCGTACAAGTAACACATTGTGTTGCACAATGTTACAATAGCACGTACAGACTATTTTATTCTATTTTATTTTATTTTATTTTATTTTATTTTCTTTTATTTTATTTTCTTCAGTTATTGTTTTCGACTAGACTAGACTATCTTCGACCGTGACTGTCTTCGGTATCTTTGGTAAGCCGTTGTTACTATACTTTATTTATTGGTGTAACGAGTGGGCAGTTTTCGGCATTACATTCATTTCATATTCATCGACGAATGCACCAAATTCTTTAATCTACTTTATTGTTGTTATCATTATTATTTATTATTTATTATTATTGTTGTTGTTGATGTTGTCGTTATCGTCATATCGTTATCGTCATATCGTTATCGTTATTTATTGATTTGTTTTTTTTTTTTGTGAATATTTTTTCCACGAATGATTCAGGATTCGGGTAATTCGGGTAATTTTGTGCCCTCGATCGGAGATGGCCCCGTAAGCGAGGGAATGACAAGTCCTCGACAAACACGGCACGGATTACGTAGCCACTGCGCGGATTTCATTGCGTATCGTGAGCACCGCTGCGTTGTTCTGAGCCAACAATTAATGTCCGTGGAATTTTAAAAATTGCTACTAATTACGGTACCCAAATAAAATAAGGTTCAATGCTATTCAATGGAGAACTTGCGTATCGTCGGCCGAATGACGAGCCGATCGAGGCTCGCGTAACGCTACCACCAATCAACAATAGTGGAAGTGAAATTTTATGAAAACGTGCCCAGTGAAGTGTCTCGAGGAAAGGGCTATTCGGTATGACGAGGCTTAGAGATAAGGAGGGGAGGTACAGCGACATTACGTTCTTAAGGTCATTGTTACTACTAGTATTGGCGTCATCGATGATACCTAAGTAAGATTATTCGATGACGGGCAGTGAAATTGTAGTGCTTATGTGAGAAAATATGAATTTCGCCACCTCCTTCCACTTCTATTCTCCCCGAAACATAAACTTCCGTTAACGTATCCCCCCTTAAAGATATTACAATTTCTTACGTATTCGTATAATTGTATAGGTTAGCTTTTCTATTAAATATATATATATATATGTATTGGATTGGATTGGATTGGATAGACCAACAATTCGAAACGTATGATTAATATGATTAAATTACGGCCGTATCGATTCATATCGAAACGAGATTTTAATTATTATTTTTATATTATTTTATTTGTGCTCAATATGTATTCCGTACGTTAAGGTCTAGTAAATTTCATAAATTTAACGATCGAAAGACTTTCAATATTTAAGTTTAAACGAAGCCATCCTAGAGGAATGGTATTGTCTAGTCAAATGACTATATAATGATTGCCTCATTATACTGCGCAGAAAAAGTTTCATCGGGCCTATAAAGTATCAACAATCGTTTTATTATTACAAACCATTGATTTATAAAAAAAAAAAAGGTTACGATCGCGCACTCGAATTATGCATTAACTTTAAAGTATGTGCTCGGGCAACGTCGCCTTACATTCGGAATAACGTAGTTCCATAGCATTATCTTTATCGATCTTTGAAATCTAAATCCCATTTAGCTTTCGCTAAACGCGGAACAAGAACTATAGATTAACCTTTGTACCTTCCTTCTCTCTCTCTCTCTCTCTCTTTAGTTTCGCATTACTGCAGCGACTTCATTGGCATATCTATTCACGTAACGTCACGATAACGGTATATGCGCCTTATTTTTCGAACTTATTTCCCCTCTCGCCGGTTTCTTCCTTCGACCCTTCGGTACTTTTCACAAAGTATACGTATTTTTTATTTCAAAGTGTTTGTAAGTACGAAGAGGGCTTGCCAACTAAAAGTAAGTTCGACAAAGATTACCCGCAAGCACGCCGCGTCATTAATATAATGGAATAAAATTAAAATAAAAATAAAATTAAAATAAAATAAATAAAGTAAAATAAAAATTAAATCAACACGTGCAATTTTTTTCTTTTTTTTTTTTTAACCTGCGTTCGATCTATCGCTTTCGGATTCTATTCCGCGAATGCGACGTATGTATAAATATAAGTAGAAAAGTAGAAAAACCACGTCCAAGTATATTATATATATATATATATGTATATACATACATATAATATTCAAACCACAAGGTAGTATCGATAATAATAGTAATAATAGTAATAGTAATAATAATAATAATAATAGTGATAATAATAATACAACAACAACAACAACAACAACAACAAAATAAAAAAAAAAAAAAAATAGTGTACACGTATCGAGTATGAGTTAGCAATTTATCCGTTTGGCATCTGGATACAGTATGAAGAGAAAACATAGATCATCGTCAGTATTCCTTCGTAACTTTTTTTTTTTTACGTAATAAAGCTCGAAGGATTTGAGTTTCGTATCGATAAGGTAGAGATACGTTGTTAACGTTCCTGCGGCAAAGGTCATTGGGAGTTAATGCAGGGATCGTCGCTACGTAAGGTTGGATCGTAACGACTTTATCGTCTGGCTTGGCCTCACTCGACCCAATCAAGCCCCTCAAGCCCCTCAAGCCCCTCAAGCCCCGCAAGACGCTCGCATTATCGGTTTTCTAAAAATTACCAAGTAAAGGAGTCAATAATCGCATGACAATTACTATATATTCTGGCGATCTCGTAACTCGCGATCGGATGTCGTTGTAAAAGGGGCGATGCTATACATATATATATATATATATATATGCGACGCGGATGCTACGGTAGATTCTCAAAAAATTACAATGCTTCCTGGTTAATGTCAGAGCTTCGAGTGTGTAAAAGTGACATCTACGGGTTGCGCTGAAATGACAAGCAGCGACGATGACGAGGTGCAAGGTAATACCGGGAACGCGGACTCCCCTGTCCACAAGAAGAGCCTCCTCCTCCTCCACCTCCTCCTCCTCCTCCTTCTGGATATCTCAATCGATGCAGCTACCGTAAAAGATAGAGAGAGAGAGAGAGAGAGAGAGAGTGAGGGAGGGAGAGGCTCGAACGATCCAACTACGGCTTCTCCGGCGTCTCGACACGGATCCAAGGATCCATCGCAAGTCCCCGGCATCCGGATGGCGTGTCTCCGCCGATTCCGCTTACGGGGAGCGAATGCTGGAGGTGGGACCGGCCGGTTTCGTCCCTCGGCCGGTTCCCTTCGTCCTGCGTCTCGATGCGTCCACTTGTCGCCGAGAGCCGCGCACACGTCCGTCCACGCCCATGGTCCATTACGTGATGGACTTTTTGGATTTGTGGGCCTGGGAGCTCGAGCCGACGCCCGTCACCGCTGTCCCGTCCCCGGACTCGATGCAGGGACTCGGCGGGCCGCTGTTTATACGCGCCACCCGCTGATAGAGCTCGCTGTTGACGAAGCGGGGATAGGAGTCGCGGTGCATGAGGGTGTATATTTGCAGCTGCGCCTCGTCGAAGGTGTGCGGCGAGGGCCGGGTCATGTTGCGATTGACGATTTCGCGGACCCGGGAGTCCAGGCTCACCTGTAAACCAACCACGTGATATATATATATTTTTTTTTATTTATTTATTTATTTATTTATTTATTTATTTAGTCGGTCCACCACCCCACCCCACCCCACCACCACCCAACGAGCTATATATATATATATGTTAAAGGCGGCTAGCGCGTGTACTCTTTCCTGGAGATAAGGAGCTGGAGGCTCTCGGGCAGGGAATCTGCATGTAACCGGCCGCGAATACATTGGGAAAGTCCTCGCGCAGTCCCGTAGCGCCGCGGACGAGCGTTATAATAATGAATTAACGATAATATCTGGGGCGTTAGAGCGCCCGCTATTCTTCCAAGGCTATTATAAGGAGATGGGAAAAAGCTCTGAGCTGTGAGTATTAATTAATTACAACCGACCCGGTCAGGCTGTGCGCGAGCCTCGTCGTTGCCTTTATCGTCCGCGTCACGCATGAGAAGGCTCGCTCGCCCCTATACGGAGAAGCGAGGCGCGCGAGCGCGCGAGCCAAAGGCAAAGGGCCGACGGAGACGACGGAGACGACGGAGACGACGGCGTACGCGCCGCTACCGCCGACACTGCTACCATTACCAGTACCAGTGTCAGTGGCCAGTGGCCAGTACCGCTACAGCTACAGCTACGGCTACGGCTACGGCTACGGCTACGGCTACGGCTACCGTCCCCGTGTACCACTACTACGACCAGCTGTACGACGGCAAAAAATTCTCGAATGCGCAAAATGACAAAAGACGGGTGTCGAGGCGGCTTATATTTAGAAGGCTTGAGACCCGTCGCCCCTGTAAGCGGTCAAACCGATACGCGGACCGACGAGAGCGCGCTCGATTAATCCGGGATATGCTCCCCTCCCCTCCACCCCCGGCCCCCCTCTCTCGCAACAACTTGCTCATCGTACGTTTTTACGCGGGCCAGTGAGCCCTATTACACGTAGGCCGATTAAAGCGATTCCCGTTATTGTTATTATCATCATCATCATCATTATCGTTATCGTTATTATTATTATTATTTTTTTTTTAAATTTTGCTGAAATTACGCTAAGGCTCCGTGCGATCGTACCATACGCACGCCTACCTTCGTATAATAAAGAAATAACAACAACAAGAATAACGATAATATTATCGTTTGTATCACTATCGTTATCGTTATCGTTATTATTATTCTTCTTCTTATTATTATTATTATTGTTGTTGTTGTTGTTGTTGGGGTTATTGGGGTTGTTAATATAGGGGTTGCGTTAGGGAAGGAGTTGTCGCATCGCCGTTGGATAGGATTGCAAGCGGAGCCTGCCGGCTTCGGTCCACGAAAACCAATAACCCCAATAAAAAGTGAATAACGAGGTGAAAAAAAAAAAAAAAAAAAAAAAAAGATGAAAGAATCGGCTCTACGGTGCGATTGAGCTGAGTGGGAGGAAATAAATCTTGTAAATAAATAATGGGAATACGATATGGGGTTATTGGTGTCGACGAATAAGTGGTTATTCATCGAGCGGGTGGAGGAGACAGTGATGGTAAATCGAGAGGATACTCACTTCCTTGGGGGAAATAATCGATATGTAATCCTCGTAGATGAAGCGCGCCTTCTCCTCGATTTTCTCCGGGTTGCTCTCGCGCTTGAGCTGCTCGCAGGCAAGCCAGAAGGCGATGTTCTCGTCGCTGTACTCGCTCACGAGGAATTCCTTGAAGAGCTTCCTGCCGACGGGATTGCGCATAAGCCGGTCGAAGGACGAGCCCCAGGAGCGGATCTCCTCGATGCTGATGTCGCCGATGTCGCCGTCGAGTCCGTTGCCCGCGCCCGTAGCGGCGAGCTCGCCCACCAGTCCGGTCGAGCTCCCGTGATCGCCGGAGCCGAGGCCGCCCCCGGCACCCGGGCGCATCGACGTCGTACCTCCGGAGCCACCGGTACCCACCGCCGCCAAACTGCACCAACAAAAATACTATATTTACTAACCCCCTTCCGCCTCGCACCAATAACCCCCCAACTGTCAACTATCGCTCGTTTAGATGAATAACAATAACAGTACACCGTGCCCACTGCATTGGCTTTCAAATAATAAATATTTTAATACAAATATAATCATCGATCTTGTTTTTGTTTCTTTTGTTTTTGTTTCTTTTGTTTTTGTTTTTACGCTAATTCTCATAAGCTCTCCTTATATCCAATTCAAATTAAAATACAAGTAATAATAGACTTTTCTTAATACGACTAATATTAATATACGTATTCTTCATACGTAGCGGTGCTACATAACTTTACTAAATCGCTAATTAACGATTAAGCGGCTAATAAGACCATTGCATTTGGAACTGAGAAAGACGTTACCGTAAATACGCATCGACCGTTTAGCTTTTAGATTTTAAATGAGCCCCGCAAACTTGAAAATTTGTAATAAAGAATAAGCCTCGAGGTATTAAATTTTTATCCAATAAGTCCGACGACGGTCTCCATTACTTGTCGAGATTAAAAATCCTCGAAATATATAAATCATTGCCGTGAACGGTATTGTATTAGCCGACGCTACACTTATTATCATTAAGTAGTATTCGTTAGATTGTGTCAACGAGTTCGTGGCGTAGAACGGTGGAAAAATTAATAAATGCATTGATGATGACGACGATGATTCATTTGGGAAATGGTCAGAGCATATCAATCAATATCGGGAAACTTACACGGGCGCAACACATACGCATGCACGACTATCGAAAAGGCATAAGAAGAGCCAGTATGTTGTCAGTACTTAAACGTGGAATCACGTGCATTTAAAATACCGAAATTCATGCTGTATTCGTTATGAAAATAATATGAAAATAATTTACTGCTCCTATCCGAAGTAACGAACGAACGTGTTTGCATTCTAATTAACTTTTAAATTAATATTAAAATTAAAATTATAAAGAGTATTTTTCTCGAGTCGGAAAGTTAAAAAAAAAAAATTACCTTATACCGTTGCACGTTTGCATTATTCCTTATTCATTTTCTCGTATATTACTTTTTTTTTTATAATCAACTCCTCGTATACTACTATCATTATCATTATCATTATCGTTGGCCTACGTTATGATAAATGTGAAATACATTACATTTTTGTACATTAAAAGAATTCCTTAACTTCTTTTTGCAAAATATGATAAATATAGAAGAAACAAAAAAAAAAAAAAAAAAGAATACTCAATGGAACATAATATAAAATAATAAAATGTTTCTACGTTCCTTTTCAATTGAAGCGTAGAAAAATTTGTACATCCAAATTTCCGGTAATATACCCATGAAAATTTAAATGTATTTAAAAAAAAAAAACAAACAATGAAAAATATACGTAATCGGTATATTATATTTTTATACTTCGCTTTATAAGTACAGTTTTCTGCTTATTAAATTTTTAATTTTTAATACAAAAAGCATCGAACGTAACAGTCGCGTGTCGTTAGTCGTATCGTAAAAACGAATTGTAAACTATTTTTCTTACAAGTACGTTACAAGCAACTACGGCAAATATATACGTGTTATTGTGATTATATCGAGGAATACGAGCATTAGTATCTCGACATAGAGACATGCCTTAGATCACTTAGAAAAGGGGTTATTTATTGGTGATTGTAGGAGGAAATCAGGTTTAGGTAAATATAAAATGAGATTCTGTATTGGAATTCGCTAGGTGGGCTTGTGTATACAATAAGAGGAATAATAATAAGAGAGGTAAGCCTATTATTGCTTAAGTGGCGAGATGAAATGTTGACGGGATGACTGTGATTACAATGTGGACGGTGATGGAAGCGAGCGTGGATTATTGGGGTACGCTACGAGTGCAATCATCCACCTGTCCTTAGAATAGAGAGAAGAGGTCGTAGGGGGGGGAGGGAGGGAGACTGTTGGATACCGAGACTAAGAAGAGCTTTAAGGTGCTTACTTTGTAAAGCGCAATTGTCATACATATCTCTATTCCGGCGAGGAGGATGAGGACGCGGCCACGCGTCTCCCATGATACGACTGCGACGACGACGACTACGACGACGACGACGACGACTACGGTGACTACGGTGACGATGGCGTCGGCCGGGTGTTTGTACGGCGACGCGAGCAAAGCGATGGAAAGTATTTCGCTGACTCGGCCGAGTGTCTCACCGCGCCAGCCAGAAAGACCACAAAGAAAAGACCTCGCTCCCTTCGCTTATGTTGTTCGATTGAGCACGTGTCCGGGTTTGTCGGTCCCCTCCCGTGGCGGCGAGCCGCTGCCGCTGCCAGCCGAGTGGGAGGCGAGGATATCGGAGCCGCGGACCGTGGTCTCCTCTCTCTCTCTCTCTCTCTCTCTCTCTCTCTCTCTGTGTGTGTTGGCGCTGCTCGGCCGGCGGCGACTACCGGACCCCGGAGCTACGGACGCCCGCTCGGTTTCGTCTCGAAAGCCGACGAAGGATTCGGACGGAAGGGGGGTCGGACATCGGGGGATACGCTGGGGAGCCTCTCCCGCGACCTACAGCTCGAGCAAGTGCCGGGCAAGTGCCGAAGAAGTGCCGAAAAAGTGCCGAGGAAGTAAGTGCCCGCGCGTCCCAAGTGTACTACGCTACGGGGTTGGGAGCGGGGGACGGGAGGGGCGGGGGTCCGGAGCAACGGAAAGGCATGAATGAGCGAGTGGCTACGAGACTCCCACGCCGCTACGTCCGACTGACAATCTATAACTGAACTAACCCCCGGCCCGACCCAGTCCCTCGCCCTCCGACCAACCAACCAACCAACCAACCAACCAACCAACCAACCAACCAACCAATCTAGAAGATAGATATATCTTAGGCAGTCTTACGGGGTCCATCCGTGCGTCCGTGGATGTCTTTGCGTATGCGCGCGGTTGCGCGTGCGTCCGTCGCCGCGTGCCTGTACAGAAGGTGACACGTGTTGTGTTTCTTACCATCTTACCAGGCCGACGACTGCCGCTAAACTTTAAGCCCTAAGGACATGCCGAGGCGCGCGCGAGCATGTGTTAAGTCTCATGTTGCGAGGCCGTACGTAACGTAGGGTCGTGTGCGTATACGCGCTCTCGGACGTTGCCGTCTACTCAAGCTGTTCACGAATAATTCCTTCGATTTTCGATGGACCGTATAAGCACTTTTCAAATATTCAATATCCCTTGCATTGTGTTGAGAATTATTCTCCCTTCGATCAATAACCACGACGGACTAACGCATCAATCGTTCTAATGGAATATATTCGAATCTCACCACTGCGCTACCGTCCGACGATAATTATTCTTATTCTTATTCTTATTGTTGTTGTTGTTGTTGTTGTTGTTATTCTTATTATTATTAATATATATATATATATATATATATGTGTGTGTGTATACATATATATGTTTTTTCTTCTTCTTCTTCTTCTTCTTCTTCTTTTTTTTTTTTTTCTAATCCAATTCTTTAATATTCTAAAGATGCAATAACATTTTTAACAGCAGATGCTACGTTAATAGTGTTAAATGAAGCTTAAATCAATGTAAGCCATAAGATACTTTAATACTTGATGCGTACTCGTATACAACCAATATTTAATATTTTTTTTCGTTCATTGTAATATTATCGTTATTGTAAAATTATGTCACTGGTGAAACTCTTCCGATCCAAAGGGATTAATTTTTTCTTTTTTTTTTTTAACGTAAATTGTATTGACGGTGCATTTTTCATTTGATGCTATTGAATAATGAATACCAAACGAGAAAGAAGACTTTCTCAACGTAATAACATTGTAAGGTATAATGATAATAATAGTACCCCAATGACTAAATGCTACTTTCCACGAATACTCGTATTTTCAAAAACAATGACTTGCTAACGAAAACTGCCAAGTAAAAAATAAGCCTTTTCAATACATATACATACATATATATTGATGTACGTGGAAATACTTAATAATAATTAATAATTAATGGTATAATTAAGGGTAATAAGAAGCGGGAGAAGAGGAAGGAGAAAAGGAAAATGAGCAACAACAGCAAGACAAGCTTAGCGTGGCATATGGAATTTATCGATTATACTGTGAGCTTCGTTCGTTCTTACTTGACAATCAATTTCTTCCAAAACTCCATGAGAAACTATGAACGTCCCAAATAAAGCGTCATTGCAGCATTATCAGGCTTATTATTAAATATTCGAATTCGAATTGATTATAAAAATGCGATCCAAGTATGTTGGACAATGTACTGTCCGAGCGACGCATGCCCGATTAGATCGGGATCGGGATGGGGATCGAATAAATGCATAACACACGCGACGTACGCGGATACGCGCGTACACAGAATCACGTGCTCGATACGCGTAAATCGCGCGCACACCCGCGATGATCCCGGGTGAGAGGATCGCGTAATCGGGGTTATCGAATGCCGAGCGGCCGGTGCCCCCTTGATCTTGATCTTTCGGATGTTATGAGAAATGAAGAGAGAAACAAAAAAAAAAAAGGAAAAAAAAAAAGGAAAGAAAAAAAAAGGAAAGAAAAAAAAGAGTTCGAAATAGTGAAGTAGGGCCGAGCCGCGGCGAACGCGACGACTTATTAGCGGACCGCCGACGAATATTTGCACGAGCCGAGGCGACTTTGCCGAGCTTACGCTCCGTATTTTCTATAAGCTCGGCCCAGATTTTCGCGCACGCGCCCCTTAGCCAACGACGGCCACGCGCACGCACGGGCCACACTCTCGCCGCCTACGATCAAACTCAATTTAAAATGCACGAGAAAACGAACGGGCCGTGAACGCACGCGCATTTCCACGTTAAAACAAAAAGAGGGCGGGTGGGTGGAGGGTAGGGGTGGAAGCCGCTCGCGATTTATTCCCGCTTGGTGAGTGGAGTGGAGTGGGCAGGGGCAGGGGGGACACACACACGAGAAAACGGTCAGAAGTCAAAGCGCAACGACGTAAGTAATAATTCCAGCGATCCATCAATCCGCCGCGCATCCCGACGCGCATCCCGACGCGCATCCCGACGCGCGGGCGCTCCCTTTAACGTGTATCAGGTGCAGGTAGGCGCTACTTGGGTAGTAGGTATGCCGTTTTGTGTACGCGTACGCAACGGGACGGGCGGCGAAGGCGATGATAGCTCGGCACCGATTGCCATCCACGGATCCGTAAACTTGCTCTATATTCCCGGGTACCCGGACAATGTATCGCTTGGGCGCGCACTCTGCAAATAATTCAAAATAATTGCGCACGTGCGGCGCCCGTTATAAAATAAAAGGGTTGGCTTTGGACGCTGTGTGTGGGGGTGGGTAGGGTGGGTGGGGAGCAGCAGCAGCAGCAGCAGCAGCAGCTTATGCGAGGGAACGAAGGAGGCGACGGGATGGGTCGCATGTGGCGGTGGGGTAGGGTGGGGGAGGATGAGAGCGCGCAAGGGCGAGGAAAGGAATGTGCGCGCACGTTGTACACACGATATACATAGAGACGCTTGAGACAGTAAATGGGTCATAGCTGTCTCGCTAAACTACCGAATGGCGCCAGACAATCGACGCTAATATCGAAGAGCGGCTTTCTGAAAAATAAATACTGCACGCGAAGCATTGTGAAGCACGGACACTTTTTCCTTTTCCCATCCATTCGGAATACGTCTGTGAAAGGGCAACAACTCGACCGTACTTTCGACCAAACGAGGCTCAAATTTAAAAGGAAACAATACACATACATATACGTACACATGCATGCATATACATATATATATATATATATAGAGAGAGAGAGAGAGAGGGGAGAGACGAGTTTATTAGCCTTTTGGAATGTGTTATTATTATGTCACTTGGGACATTTCCATAAATATCGCAATAAAACGCTATTCGGCGATTCCAAGCTTTTGCAATTTTTTCCTTCTTCGTCATTCTCAACGGCAGTCGAGTTACGGCAAACGTCATTTAAGCCTTCCTTAACTTGGTTCGATTGTTTACAAAACCGAACCAACAAGAACAAATATTCGATATTAAATATTTACGGCGGCGCATTTCTTTTTTTTCATAACAATATAAACGGTAAGTTTGCACATGCGCTAAAAATTTATTTCCATGCCAATGTTTAGGGCTTCATATCAACGTACGCTTCAATAGTACGTTAAAGGAAAGGAAAGGAAAAAAGAAAAAAAGGAAAAAAGAAAAAAGAAAAAAAAAAGGGTATGATAAAAAATAACAATGAGCGTAGCACAGTGTAATGCGGCTATTTCGAGCGAGTTACGATAATGGCCAGTGCATTAACATTATTATGGTATGGCGCACTATATACGTATATACATGCGTGCATGCTTACATACATACATACATACATACATGCATACGTAAGTTTCGTTTGTTTACACGCTAGGGAAGGATTTCGATTATTAGTTTGCTTACGCTTGAAAGGCGATTTGTAAATTTTCTCTCTCTCTCTCTCTCTCTCTCTCTCTCTCATTCTATTATTAAAATTACTTAGTTTAAAAAAAAGTTTTATTTACATTTAATATTGTCAAAGTAATTGTAATTAAGAAGCGCATCGATCGTCATCATTTTCAAATGTATAAAAATAATGGAATTTACCTCTTTTCGTTTTATAATACAAAATAAGTAATTACATACGGTAATAGCGCGTGCCGGTTATGGGTAATGTACAAAATTTATTATGACGTATATTAGTAATTGGCAAAAATTTTGCGCTACGCATCTATTGGGTTTTGAATGTTATTGGGGTACTCTTATCATTTACATTCGAATGGAATTGAATTTAAGACGAATGGACCTGTATTTAAGATTCAACTTATCATCGAAAATCAAAAGCACCAACGACATCGTTGAAGTGGTGGTGGTAGTGGTGGTGGTGGTGGTGGTGGTGGTGGTAGTGTGGTAGGTAGTGGTAGTAGTACAGGTAGTGGTAGTGGTACAGGTAGTGGTAGTGGTACAGGTAGTGGTAGTGGTACAGGTAGTGGTAGTGGTAGTAGTCGTTGTTGATGACACTGTTGCCGTTCTCGTTCTTGTTGTATAATAAAAAATGCATACGCGCGTACATGAACCTGCATTTACTTATTATTAGCTCATAGGTCAGGTTGGATTTAGTAGGAGATTAGAAAAAAAAATTAGAGGCTCCGATGTAAGAGCGTCGTAGTAACGGTACGGGCCTTCGCAATAATAATTAACATTTGTCAAATAATATAATGCATATACTGCTATGGTCATTTTGCACTATCGTTTGTAATTAAAAATATATTACGTGATGTATATAGAAAAAAAAAGGGGGGATGGAGGGGGGGGGAATGAAATGATGGAGCAACGGCTATTTCGTGATAATAATAATGGAATTAAAGTAACGAAGCATTTTTTTTTTTTTTTTTTATCATGCAGACAGATGTCGGACGGATGGATTATATTGAATGGCATTAGAAAGCGTACGATGTATAATGGATAATGTGTGTGGGTGAGGGGACTGTCCCATTGGCCTCCTAATGAAAAAAGTATTGACAGGCATTCGAACGGGCAATTACGTTACGATGACGCGTGCATACATTGAGATAGGCTTAAAATTAGATAGAAATTATATGTGTATTGGAGGGATAATACCACGAGCAGCTGCAACAACAGCACCAGCATAGGCAGCAGTTGTCCTTCTTAGATCTTCCCATGACTCCGTGTCGTTGCTGCTGTTGTTGTTGTTGCTGCTGCTGCTGCTGCTGCTGATGCTGGACCTGCTGCTGTTGTCCTTGAGCTTGACCGGAGTTATTACTGCCCCGCTGCTGGCTCGAGGACCCTGTCGACGCCTGGCCCTGGCTCTGGGCCCGTAGCCGACATCCGCCGGCCGTTGAGTCGCTCACACCCCCGCCCCCGCCTCCGCCACTCGCGCTTCCGTGGCTAACGCCTATGCCCATGGCCGTGGCGCCGATTCCGCTCGACATCTTATAAGAGAGAATAGAAAAAAAAAAGAAGCAAAAAAAAAAAAGTACAAGAGGAAGTGGCAACGTTCGCGCACAAGTCGCTCGTAACCAGATTTAAGCGTTCGCCACCCCTTCATTTACCTTCTCCACTTAATCATCGAGCCCACCGTGATAATTTAAAACAAAAAAAAAAAACAAAAAAAAACAAAAAGAAACGAAAAACTCAATTGATCTCGGATTAATGATCTGCAGCAGCACCTCGTATCGCTGGGCGAGCAGCGATACCTCGTAGCCGCCCCGTAGCCATTTATTTATTTGCCGACTTATCGGTATTTGTTTTAATCGGTGCCCCCTTGTGCTTATTATACAAAACCTACTCGAATCCACCACCCCCAATAACCCCCAACGACTGCTCATTCCTTACAAGCCTACTGTCAATGCACCCACCTCCCGTAATTAGTAATTAGTCCCCATCGGAACATTAGTTATTATCCGGCAAGCTTCCATAATTACGTTTTTTTTTTATACGCGCACACGCGACAACGCACGCACATATATATATAGAGAGAGGCACGTATTCGTCATGGTATTGTCAGCACAGAGAATACGATAATTAGTAGAACGACATGCTTAATTAAAATTCAATAGGTAAGAGACATTTTTTCTACAGATATTCTTGTTACATATCTATAATAAGGATATCTTATTTCCCGTATAATTATTTCAAGCTCGCGTATCTCTAAGGCGTTTTATTATATTTCCAGTCCACTTTATCGTGTTGTAAATACAAAAAATTTATTACCTTAATCATTGAAATTAATAAGCGGCCCAAGTACTCGGTAGCGACAATTACTTTACCCGTAACTATCCTTTAATAATAAAACATTAACAATTCCGCGATATAATTGCAAGCTTTACGAAGCATTATTTGGTTTTGCTCTAAAATACCGCCACTTCATAACCTTCATAACACGAAAACAATAAAAAAATCCCACTGTTCAGACTTTTTATTTATTCCATATTGTTATCATTACAATATAAATATTACTGAAACAATTAGTCTATTGATTCCTTATTTATTTATTTATTTATTTATTTATTTATTTAGGCGTATAAGCGACGGTTGCTAATAAAAGGATGTGAAATGCAATAAGAATGTGGTAGCATGGACTGATTTGAGAGTAATCGGACGCTATTAGCATTACAAAAAATTTTGTCAAAATAAAATGAAATAATAATGAAAAGTGACGATATTTCTAGGCCGCTTACGTATAAATGACTAATGATAAATTATGCCCGGCTGAGAAAGAGAACGGGTATTTAAAAAACAAAAATAAACAAAACAAAAACAAAAACAAAAACAACAACAAAAAAACAGTACCGATAGAGAGCGAGAGAGGTGGGAGTGGTGTGGTGTGAGCTACATACACAAGTAGATAGTAGATAGTAGATAGTAGATAGCGAGAGGGGTTATTGGGGTAAGTTATCAAAAAAAAGTGACAGAGATGAAGTTATTGACAGGACTCGAGATTGCTCGCGTACCTGCGCCAGCTTCCTCGCTCGCTATTTCGATACATTATTCGCTTCGGTGTCATAGGTAATTAATCTCTTACCTCTATCATGTTCCATGCACTCGATAGCGAGGCCAGCTCGCTTCCTTCTCGTTCTAATAACGTGAGCGCCTTGTCGCGCTATTGTGCCTCTGCTCCTCGGAGCTTTTCCACCTCCCGCCCTTCCGCCCTCCGTCGCTCACTCACTCTCTCTCTCTATCTATCTCTGTCTCTATCCGACGCTTTCCTCGCTCCCCTTCCGTTCCACTGATGTATGTACGCACTCGCTGACCCTCGCGCGCGCGCACACGCACGCACGCGCACGCGCACAATTTCCCACTGTTGTAAGCCTCGGTATGCGTTAAAGCTGCTCGAATCCAGCCTTAACCTGCCAGGATAGCGGCTATCCAGCTGCAAGACCGCTCCTACCCAGTCCTCGGAAGTCGCCAAATTCTTGCATTATATATATATGTATATATATATTATCTGTGTCACGCTATTATTTGTACGCGACCTGCCCGCTTTACTCTACTTTTCACCTTGATTACTCCATCACGCCTCCTCCTGCTCCTCCTCCTCCTCCTCCTCCTCCCCCCTACGCGCACTCACTATCTCGTTATAATATTTATTTGTATTGTTTATATATTGTCAAGAGAGAGAGAAGCCCTCACACCTGACCGTTCCAATGGAATAGTCCTTCTGCCGTTCTCATGAATGCCATTGCTACTGTATCACACGCGTTGTGCCCATCTCTCCTCACTCACTCACTCACTCACTCTCTCTCTCTCTCTCTTAGAATGAGACTTTTGTTTACATGCACTGCCCCATCGATACTCTTCTTTATTCACTTTATTCTTCTACGTATTCCTCCTCCTTTTATCATTTAATATATTTACTCCTCGTAGTCTCGAGTATCGTTCATCTCTTAATTTTTAACTCAAACCAAGGGAAAAGGGTCTTTATGCTTTATGTATTACTTTTCCGTAATGGAGAGTCTTATGCTGCAACGTGTTTGCACGAATAATTGTACGATGTAACGCACTCCGTAATGATGTACGAAAAGAAATTAAGAGCAAAGGGAAACGAAGACATGAGTTTAATGGGTGAGCTGGATGATGCGAAGCGACGAGCAACTATGGCCAAGACACTTCCCGTTCCCTTAAAAAGCGCCTCATTTATATTTTCCTTCTCCTTTACAATGTCGGCAATGCTTGTAACTACAATGAAAATAAGGTTATGCACCTCAATTCAGTAGAAATGTGTAGGAATAAGGGTATAGATAGGCAGGAGAAGGAAGAGAATATAAGTGAGGAGTATAAAAATAGGGTGTGCGCAGCAGCGTGCAGAAAGTTCGATAATGGCCCCACTGTAAGCAAGTGAGCAACGAACAAAGAGAGAGAGAGAGAGAGAGAGAGAGAGAGAGAGAGGGAGCGAGTAAACACGCTTTAAAAGTAGGGGAGAGTAGGAGATGGGAATCGAGTAAATAAGAGAGACAAAGTGAGTGAGTGAGTGAGTGACGCAGAGTTAGAGAGAGAGAGAGAGAGGGGGGTGGGGATGGGGGGGGAAGAGAGAGAGAGAGAGAGAGAGCGCGCGCGCGTAAGAATAAGGTAGGGTGCAAGTGGGCAAATGTAGGGTGTAATGAAGAGACAAGAGACAGAGTGAGAGAAAAAGCGTGCCCGCGCTTGCGTATACTAATGGCACGGACAGAGATAGAGCGGCGAGGGGGTGGGGGGAGGGGTGTATATGAGAGAACGCGTGTGGATTGGTGTGCGTTCGAGAAATGGAAAGGATGACGCTGACAACAGCAACAGCGAAGACGACGACGACGACGACGACTACGACGACGACGAGAATGATAACAAGGGCAGCGCTAAAGAGAGTGGCACACGAGCGGAGCCAAATGATAGGCTTTTGGGCGCGTGTGTTTATTGATTGGTGGTGAGCTTGAAGTGCGCCAAGTCGTTGGTCGTCAAAGCCATCGAACTCTCAAAGCTCCGAGGGAAGCTTTTTATCCTCCAGCTGCATTGCTTAAGTTTTCCAATGAATTGCCGATATCGTTATTCTTATCGTCTCTCGATTTCCCTCCTTCGCACCCACACCTTCAGCTCCTCCTCTATCACTCTTCCGCCCTTTTGAACTCTCCTTCACTATATCCCTCCCTCCCTCTCTCTCTCTCCCCCGATATATCCGTCCTTTTCTCTTCCTTCTCTTCGCTCGCACTGGTCTTCCTTTTCTTCTCTTTTCTATCCTTTTGTTTTTCCTCCGTCCTCGCACTGCCTTTACGCAGAGTCGACGTTCCTTCGGTCGCTGTTTCGCGGGAGAGAGAGAGAGAGAGAGAGAGAGAGCGAGAGAGTGTGAGAGAGAGAGAGTGTGTGTGAGTGAGAGAGTGTGAGAGAGTGTGAGAGAGTGTGAGAGAGGGGTGGATGGGGGTGGTGGGGGTGGCGGTGAGGGAGGCGCGACCGATCGAGCAAGCGAGCTAACGAGTACGGGTCAACGTCTCCGCTAAGAGTACTCCAAGGATCTGTCACGGGAAATGGAGCCCTCCTCGTCTGCACGGAATCGCTGCTCCAGCGACGATGCGACGAGCCAGCTCCTTGTTAAACGCATCTTTCGGCTCGTCTCATTTCTCTCATCCTCCCAATAACTTCTTGACTCTTCCTGCTTCTCCCGATTGCTTTATCCCTCTCTTCCTCCTCCTCCTCCCTTTCCGTTTCTCTGTTTCTCCGTTTCTCTGTATCTCTGTATCTCTCTCTCTCTCTCTCTCGTTATATCGATGAATATATACGTGTATATATGTATACGTATATATATATATCCCTTATCCGCTTCCTTACTATTGCTCTTTGTTTAGCGTAACTCTCCGCTATTCCACTTATTCTGTTTACGTATTCCTGCACTTTCCCTACCGCTCCTCTTCTGTCTGTCGCACTCGGACTCGTACTACTTGCAAGCGCGAGGATCACAAGAACACAGAGTCGCACGGATATGCATACATGTATATAGAGAACTAGCCTCGAGCCTCGAGGCTTGATAAAGTTAGAGAAAGATTACGAGAGGGGGACTAGAGGAAAATCATGGATGAGACGGACCACGTAAGCGAGCGAGCGAGCGAGTAAGAACGAGCGAGAGAGGGTGCGTATCCGTATGGCGTACGTATGGGAGAGATGAGTAATCGAGGGTGAGCGGTAGAAAAAAAGGGGGGGGGCGGAGGGGAAGCGTGACAGAGCGAGAGCGAGTGAGAGAGCGAGTGAGAGAGCGAGAGGGGTGGAGAGCGAGAGCGAGCGAGAGTGAACGAGCTTTTCAACCACAAACAAAGAAGCGGTCCGTCCTCTCGACCTCTTGGTTGGCGACGGCTGTCAATCGGGGACAAAAGATACGCGAAGCCGTGAGTGGTAAAGCGGCACTGCCGGAAAAGCGTGGCTGGACAGCTACGAGGCTAAGGGTGACAATGCACACGAGCTGTCGGGGAGGAGTACGAGTGGTCGGCGGGGTTACGCGCTTAATTTTGAGCGGCGACGTGGCGCGAGTCGGGCCTGGAACGGCGGATTCCCTATTCACCGAGCGGTCGACTCCTCCGTGAATTTCCGGTAGAACGAGGAGGAGGATCACCGAGGCCAAGACAGTCACGACTTCCGAGAGATGAGCCGCGCCGCGGCCACCAAGAAAGCTCCTCTACTTTCAATATGGCGGTCACTGGCGATGCCTGGCCACCACTGCTGCCATCGTACTAGGCAACGACGACGCCGACGCAAATAGGCAAGGGAGATACCCAAAAGAGCGATAAAGAAAGATAAACTAAAGAGGAGCAGGGATGGAGTGGGGTGGAAAAGCGTCGGAAACTGAGGGAGAGAGAGAGAGAGAGAGAGCGCGCGGACGGTACGGCGACGTCGCACCAAGTAGACCGCGCACCGTCGCTCTTTCTCTTTTTTTCCGCCCACACATTTATACGCAGGTCATTTTTATTTCCATCTCTCTCTCTCTCTCCACCCTCTCTCTCTCTCTCTCTCTCTCTCTCGACTCTCTTGAATCTAGCCCCCCACCCTCAAGAAGTCACACGCTTGTACAGGCGACAGTATTGGTAATTTTCGTTACGTCTCTATCTACTTGGCAGGAATCTGGGCTGCTTCCCTTCAACTGCCCCCTTCCCTTATCGGCCCCCCGGAAGCCCTCGCTCCTCAGGCTTCGAGCTCACATTGACCTGCCTTAGCGCTGATGAAGATTTTATCTCACGCTTACCTGTGCGCGCGGAGCTTCTTCAAGCTGTTGCTTCGGTCAGTGGAACAACACGCGCTGCTCTTGGCTCGTGAAAGGGTTAAATGGCTTTTGCTGCTGCTACATGTTGAGTTTCAGATCTTTGTCCCGTGCTCCACCTTCCTTTTACAATCCACATAAAAGCACCTTCCCTTCGGACGCATAATTTTCTTTTTACATCCCATGCACTTGACTCTGCAAACATTTCTTAATACCAATGAAATTTCACTGGACAGTCAATACATCCAATAGTAAAAGGGAAATAATTTCAGACATTTAATGAATTTGTCAATTTATTTGCTCTGATATGCACTTACGCATACTGTTTGTTGCCCTTACTACCATCGTCATCCTAATCGTTACAATGATTATTCTTATCCTTATTCTTACTACTACTACTACTACTACCACTACTATTACTACTACCACCATTATTGGGGTTATTGGGGTTATTGTTGTTAATATAATGCAACGAGGAGGTTGTGAATGCTCGTTCGGTTAATAATGAGATAATTAGAAATCATTCGAGGTAATAAAGTGCATGCATTTACGTGTGATCATTGTGCATGGAATCGTCATTCGTAAATGCAAAAGAAGAGGTCCGTACGGATTGTGCAGAGGTTCAGGCGGGAGTGAGCGTTCGCCGGTAAAGGTGAAAACTGTAATGGGCGCGTCGCTCGTCTCTTGCGGACGCTCCATCTGGTGACAAGTGACGGAAGCTCGTAGTTTTACCGTGGGAAGAGCGGTGGCGTAGGCGGTGGCGTAGGCGGTGACGGTAGCCGCGCTATCAACGAAATCCAATAAACGAACGATAATATCTAACGGAAGCGTCCGCTCCGTTGATGAGTGAACTTAAACTTTTGACAATTCTAAGGGCGTAACTGATACTTCTTCCCCACCTCTCAATCCAGTTAATAATTTGAGGTGCCCTCAAATTAGCGTCCCGGCTAATCCCTTAATCAGCACGAGCTCCCGCCAATCGAATACATATTCGATAAACGTTCCAATGCCCAATTTAATTGAAAATTATAGCCAAGCCCGTTAGCGTCCAGTCCAGCGTCCAGTACAGCGTCCAGTCCAGCGTCCAGTCCAGCGTCCAGAGATCATCGTTCATCAGAGCTAGCTAGCCCTGTCGATATCATTAAATCATTGGCGGACATCATTCTCCCTAGAGCGCGATCATTAATTTAAGCATTTAATGGCTATGAAGAGGGGGGAGGGAAGTACGGTTTTGTACGAATGCAGTGCATTACTGAGGTGCAGCAGTGCTTCAGAGGCTTTATAAAAAAAAAAAAATTAGGCAATGCGGTCGGGTAGGACGTTCCGATCGCCCAAGGTCGCGAACGATCTTGTACTAATAATGTAGCTTTCGAAGAAAGCTTCGAAATCGGGGCTGTAATGTCAGTAGCCGGTAGTCAAAAGTCCTGGGTGACGAAAGTCACGTGGGAGAGGTCGGGCCTCCCCTCCAGCCCCTCGGCCCCTCGCTTACTCGCGTTGTCGAGGAGCCTCTACGACTGCACGGCGAGCCCATCATCCACCAAGAAAAGAATCCCTACCTCGATGCTACCTCGATCCTACCTCGATCCTACCTCGATCCTACCTCGATGCTACCTCGATTCCTGAGCAGCAGCTGCTTCGGGTACGCGAGGCGAGAACTTGGCGTTGCGAGTCGTCCAAGCCCAATACAGGTAATACCGGGCTACGGAACACGCGCCCTCCTCATCCGAGTCGGCGAGAGACCGGCGTTGCGAGATCGGGCCAGGTACAAAAGCTACGGAACACGTGCTGACGTTGGGCGCGGCCATCCTTACTTATCTAGCGTACGGCCGGGAAATCGGCATATCCGTTGTCGCGAGGGCACTTGCCGTCGTTACCTCGCCCACCCGGGTACGACCAGTCGGCGACGAGGAAGGGCAAATTGATCCCGTGCCAAGCTAAAGGGATGCGCGCCCTGGTTGTTTCCCCGGAGGCGGTATCCCATATCACTCCTTCCCGTTACCTAATGGAATTACGTAGCGCCCTCGTGCCGATCGTCTTGGCGATGGCTTAGAGCATTAAATGACCCTTTTCGTTGGAGCTATTCAGTGCAGTAGTCGCGAACGAGCTTAGCCACCTACAGGACGCGAACGCAACTTTAAATATTATTGTTTATTTTATTTATTTATTTTATTTTTTTCTTTAATAAGAAATTATTGACCGCCAAGACCGACTATTCGCTCGTTGCACTATTTCGATTAAAAAAAAAAAAAAAAAATCATTGACTTTGTCATTGGAATTTTTATCTTCGTGATACAAAGCCAATGTCTTCTTCTTCTTCTTCTTCTTGTTCTTCTTCTTCGTTTTTTTTTTTTGGTTATTTTTCAAATTCCTAGATTAAGTAATGCAGCGTACGGCGCCAGCGTACCGAATGACTCCGATACTTGGGTGAAAAAGCCTTTAGACCGAAAATTGCTAGAAATATATAAAAGAATACCAAAGCCTTTTATAGCGACACTTAATTTTTACGATACTTAGGAATGGCCTTTTTGCTTTGTCATTTAATTCTTACACTCCCAGGGCGTTACACGCACGCACGTTCTAGATCGCTTATTCGACGAAAAAAAAATATATACTAAATAAATAAGTATAAATAAATAAATGAATAAATAAATAAAAGGCTGTAAAGTATTATGCAAAGAATGGAGAGGGATCTTGTTAGGGAACGATTTCTACGATACTCCCTCTGGCTGAATCAATAATAATAATAATAATAATAATAACATTCCGCTTCCCGTGTTAATTATGTTGTATGGCGTTTATTTTATTTTACGGGTCGGCGTAAAATAAACGCGAGGGAACAATTAAAGGTCGACGATGATGCGCAATCAAGATGAGATCAATTAATTGAGCGTACATTAAAAAAAAAAAAAAAAATAACGACACGAATGGTGGGTAACGTTTTCATTTGTACGCTGGATTGTCCTTGGCTTGTAGATAAGACATTATAAAGTAAGGGTGGAGGTGCTGCTTGCTATTGGCTCTCGCAGCGTCGCAAGTATTTTGTAAGGTGCTCCTCGATCAAGATCTTGCACAGTTGATCGGGTATCATCAGCCGACTCCCTGGCAAAATAAGCCACGGGCTATCGAGTATTCGTAGCTAAGGTCAAAAGACAAATAAATAAGGAATCCATTTACATTCCCGTCCTACTTTATTATTTTTCATTTCTTCTTCTTCATCTTCTTCTTCTACTTCCGTTATCTTTTTTGTTAATGCCATTGGCGAGAGTCTATATTTAGTGAAGAAGTGTCGGTCGGTCAGTGTCGCTCCCGTTCCCGCCCCCGCTTCACTACAAATACATAATTCGCCGTGTAAAACGTGCGAGGCGATACGAGGCCTTTTTTTTTTTTATCTTTTCTTTTACCCGCAAGTTATCGTTGATCCGAATCCGATGCCTATCAATAATTACATTGGGACAAAACAAAATATTATTTATCGATAATTTCGTCGCGTCGCACTCGCACCGTCCGCGCGTACGTACGTACGTGCATACGTATTGCTTGTCGTACTTTTAACCTGAGTACGGGCATTGCGAGCCTTTACCACCGCGTCCACGTCTAATAGGCTAACTAACAGTTTAACGAATGTATTCCCTTTGCAGTTAACAAGCTAACGCGTTTGTCCGCTAGGCAGAGTGTAAATAATTTCTTTCATTGTTCAGTAGTGACGTTGTAACGGCGATCGACCGTTGACATGCAAATCGCATTGCAATTTTTAAATGCACTTTAACGCCAACACAGTCCTCTATAGGACTATTATTATTATTATTATTATTTTCGGAAGGTTTATTTCTTCTTCTTCTTCTTCCTCTTCTTCGTCAACGTATGCACGCGTGAGGAAATCTTCTAAGCATACACCAAGTAAATCCTACATCGTTCTGATTGAAGCTAATGGTTAAAAAGCAAGTTACGGATCATGTAAATTTCATTAAAAAAAAAAAAAAAACCCGTTCACCGGTCATATTCGACTCTACCCGTTGTAATTCCTCCGGCCTCGCGTAGCTGTAATAAAATCAGCGTTCAACAATTGGGAAGAAGGAAATTCGGGCTATACATGACCTTTCGGGAAAACAATATTTATAATTATTGGTACTTGGTCTCAATGCTTCGCCGCTAATCCTAATTCATTGTATTCACCCGAGCGGCCATTGTATTCCGTACTTTGAGCCTACCTAATCAGTTATAAAATTTAAATAAATATTTCAATTGCAGATTAAATAATTCTGCGCGTAAAGTAAAGGCGTGGGGTTATTGGGGTTATTGGGGGGCTTATCGGGGAAGCATGTAATTGATGAAAAAGGTTGAATACGCGGAGCGTAATCGCGACGATTGGAAAGTGTATTATTCTCGTACAACGACATTGTCTAAAGGCATCGCGTGATGCATCGGATTCGAAATTAACGATATTTACGAATACTCGGGGAACATTATAAAGGAAAATATAACGGGCGTGCGGGTGGCGGGTGGCGTACGGGTAGCGGGTGGCGGGTAGCGGCTGGCGGCTGTCGGGTGGCAGCACGATCAGAAAAAGTAAGGTTAGGTTGAGGTAAATAAAAATACGCGGGAACGAATGTAATTAAAGGCGGGGGATTTCTAAAGGGGAGCGTGATGTAAATTTCGAGAGCTTGAAAAGTAAAATGAGCGGAAGGATTTACCGGGGCTGGCATTGGTAAATGGCCGATTTTCCAGTGCCGGAACACCGGCACTGGCAATCCGTTTTCACATTCCTCTTTCTTAATCTTTTCGAAATACCTGCACCCTTCCCCTCCCCACCCCCGGCCCATGGGTTTCAGCCGGCACGGGATAGACTGACGCGACTAGACGCAGTCAGACAGACACAGAGAGAGAGAGAGAGAGAGAGAGCAGAGCGTATGCGTGCAGGAACGCGTGCGAGGGGTTGCGAGGGCGAAGGACGGTATAGCGGGGACGGCTGACGAGGGGGGTGGGGGGAGAATAAGAGGAGCTCTCGGGGTCTTTGGCGGGTAAGGGGAGGAACGAAGTTGGCGTGGAGCACACGTAGCTAGGATATGAGCCAAACTCATTATAGTCGGGAGCCCGAGCGAAGGCCGAACGAGCGACCGGTGAGAGACCGGAGCGTCGTGAGCGACGCGGGGGCGGGATGGATTCGAGCGACGTTAACGGCGCTGCTACGGCAGGCCAGCCGGCATCCGTTCCGTAGCACGGGAGAGGGAGGTTGCTGCGAGAGGGGGAGGTTCGAGCCGAAACCGACAGCCGTTCGGTCGAGGCCCCGGGGCCGTCATCGGCTGCCTGGGCGACTCGTTGCGACGGGTGCGTCGGGCGGGAGAGGGGACCGTTGCCGGGGGAGACGGCGACGGGGGAAGGGAGGGTGGGGTGGATGGGGTGGGGTAGATGGGGAAGGGGGGGGGGAGAGGCGGTCGATCAGGGGGACGCCGCTCTCTACCCACTGCCCCCTCGAGGCTTGCCTTGGATAACCCCGCACGCACCCCCACCCCCGGGCCAAAAGCAACGGCAGCGCCGGCCACCGCTGATGCTACCCCCCCACCCGATGTTCTACCCGCCCCCGCCGCGTCGTCGCCCGAATCGAGCACCGTAGCTCTACGCACACGAGGGCTAGAAGAAAGAGACGAGTCCGCATCTGCGGCCTCCCTCCTACCCTCTTTCGTCTGCCGCTCGCTATCTCTCTCACTCACTCGCTTGCTCTCTCTCTCTCTCTCTCGCTCTCGAGCCTAAACGTATAAGGGGGTGGCAGCAGGCAGAACGGTGCCGCAGCCCACCTCTCCCCCGCCCGCGGCTACGGCGGCAAGGAGGGAGAATGAGGAAGACAGAGAGCGTGTGAGCGAGCGAGCGAGCGAGCGAGATAGAGAAAGAGAGAGAGAGAGAGAGAGAGAACGAAGCCACCCACTCTCGCCCACCATCCACCCAACGTCGACCGCCTGCCACCCCGCCTGCCCACCCACTCGCCACCCGGCTGCCGTCGAGGAAACAACCTGCGAGCGACGTGTTGGTGCTCTTCTAGGCGCCGCCGCCGCTGCTAGCGCCGCCGCCTCCCCCGCTTCCCGGAGGACCGCACGTGTGAGCCTGATCGAGATCGCCTTCGAGAGGTAAGTGCAGACAATCAATCGCATTTCCCGCTCCCGTTTTTTCTTCCGCGCCGTGCCGCGCCGTCCCGTCCCGTCCCGTCCCGTCCCGTGCCGTTCAGTGCCGTATACAGTGCCGTGCCCTCGCGATTTTTCCCCGATATTATCGCGAGATTTACGTAAAACAAAAGGCGCTATCCCGTAGCCGTAGCAGCGACAGCGGTATCGCCTACGACGGCCGTAGGGCTACGACAGTTAGTTAAAAAGAACGTCAGCGACAACGGTGACGGGAACAGGAGAGGACGGCTGCAGGATACAAGGAGCGACGGCTCGAGCGTAACGCAATTGAGAACCCCTACTCTCGGGACGCGCGCGCACACACGCACAAGATATCTCACAATAGACAGAGCCAGAGAGAGAGAGAGAGAGACAGAGACGCACGCACGCACGCACGCACGCACGCACGCACGCAACAGTCGTACACGAAACACGAACGAACGAACGAACGCACGCACGCACGCACAGCAGGCAGGCAGGCAGGCACTTTGTCTGCAGGGAGCTGGCTGGCCGAGAAGACGCTGCGGAAGGTTCGAAGGACTGGTCGGAGCCGGTGACGATGAGCCCCAGCCGCCTCCTTAGCGGGTCACGGGTCGCCAGAGTGCGGGGCCGACTGCGCAGCCAGTCGGAGTCCGGGAGCGGGAATCGAAAGTGTGTGCCCCGGGAGCGAGCGTCCTTGAGTCGAGATCCCCCGTGTGCCCGGCTCGAGTGAGAGAGCGAGAGCGAGAGCGAGAGCAGCAGCAGCAGCAGCAGCAGCAGCAGCAGCAGCGTGCACGTCGCCGCGGCGTCGTTTTCGCCACGAAAAACCGGAGCGCTTCGGCCCACCGGCCAGCGGTTCTCAACGCTCACCTCCCCTCACGTCCCCTGTACATCGGTGCCTGGGCATCCTATTCACGTTTTTACCGCAGCGGCGCCTCTCTTTTTCCATTACCCTCGGGCGCCCGTAGCTCCTTCCTCGGCCGGCTTTTTTATATCTCCCCAGCTCCCCCCGTCCCCTCCCGCTCCCGCTCCCATAGCGTACCGTACCGTATCGTAGCGTAGCGTACCGTAGCGTACCGTAGCGTACATCGAGTGGTGTACGCCGTGGCCCGTACGTTTCCCGCGCGCGCGTTACATACTCCTCTCTGGGGGAGCGGGGGAGGGGGGAGATATTGATTTATCCGCGGCCGTGCGCTCCATATACGACGGACGCTCTTTGTCAGCCTCTTTTCACTCTCGAGTTCTCGAGCTCGCGCGCATACACGCGCGCACGCAACCACACGGACGCTCGCCAACGCGCCGACGCTCGCTCGCTTCGTCCACCACACCCGCCCGTCCCTTCCCGTCCCGTCCCGTCCCGTCCCGTCCCGTCCCGTCCCGTCCGTCCGTCCGTCCGTCCGTCCGTCTATCGGCTATCGGTCTCCTCCCCCGCACGCTGTTTCGCGCGCACGCGCACTCACGCACGCCCGTCTCTGTCCTCCCGCCCCCTCACTCACTCGCGCTCTCTCTCTCTCTCTCTCTCTCTCACTCTCCGTGGCCCCGCGGCCCCTAAGAGACGGCCCTCTTAGTCAGCCGCATGGTCGATCCGCCGCCTCTTCTGCGTCCGACTGACTGCTATTGCGTACACGCATTACATTTCCATTTACGCTCTTCCGTGTATTCTTCTCTATTCTTCGCTCAGAATGCTCATCATGCCTATTCGCGTTTGTGCCTTTGAGCAATGATCAATTTTCAAGTAGTACTCGATACCACTCTCCGCAACATGTAATCTAATCCTCATTCGTATTTTTATTCGCTTCGTTATGCCACTTCTAAGCCTTTTATATTAATAATAATAATAACAACAATACGAGTAAGCTAATTGCTTATGTAAACCATATTCGTTCCGAGTCAATTATTGCGGAGATAAAGAAAAAAACTTCTCCTCCCAGTTTCCACGATACCCGTGCATCAATCAATTCTTCTTATAAATTACGCAAAAATATAAATAAAAAAAAAATAAATAAATAAATAAATAAATAATAAATAATAAGAATAAGAATAACGATAACAATAACGTTTATAGATAGAAAGAGATTATTTACATTCGTTTTTCTTTACGTTTGTTTTTCTTTTTTTTTTTTTAGTTTTAAGCACCCCCCGCCACCCCCGCCCCCCACACGCCCGATACTTTGTTAATCGATCAATGTATACGACTGCTTCCCAGTGTTTCTTATCTCCTTGTAAAATCTATTTTTATATTTGTCCGACTCCCCTGCCCCCTACCACCCTGCTCACCCCTACCCCGACTCGCCGCGCTCTCTTTATTCTTCTCATCTGCTTTATTTTCGACCGGCGTCACGAATTAATAATAACAAAACCAACGTCACTGATTTTTACAAATAATTTTTTTTTTTTTTTTTTTTTATCCGTCGGAAGTATTTTAGTGAACAAAATTTGAGAACCTCCGTGTAAATACGCTGGATAATAAAATAATTACGACTTACGAGAAGAGTAATTATTCAAGTCTTCTATCGCATAATAATAAATTATTACTATTAACAATGCGTCACGAGTGAGTCTAAAATTGAAAATGTTAAAAAAAAAAATATCCCGGCGCTTGCGAAAGTTTAAAAAAAGAGATCAGCTGGACTAAGAAGTCGTGCACTTGGAACTGCAAAACCTAATATTTCGTAATTGTTGTTGTTGTTGTTTTTTTTTTTTTTTTTCAAATTTGTCAATTACTCGTCAGTAGTGAAACAGGCGAAGCTTATTAAATAGTTATAAAATAAGTTGTGCTCAATTGATAAATGAAGATTAGCAATGCCGTTTACTCGAAAGAAAGAATTTTGTCGAATCTAATTAAACAATAATTAATACAATTGACGTACAAAAATACTTTGTTATACAAATTGCAAGCATAATTGTCATATTTATTTGATTAACGAAAAATCGTAAAAAAAATATTTTTATTTAACAATATCTACGTATAGCGAGTAATGAACTCTTAATATAATAAACTTTTCTAGTTTACGTTTATAAAAAAAAAAAAAAAGAATTCTATAGATGTAGTAATAGTACAGGAAGCAATAGTTATTGTTTACGGTTAAATAGAGTATTAAATAATCATTTTGTAAATGCTAAAGAATCGAAGAGCTTATTAAGGAATACGTAAGCGGATGCGTCGATGGAAATTCAATTTCGTTTTACTTACAAGCTGTTGGTATAAAAAAATATTTCGCTTCATTATATTTATAAAGGATTTTCCTTAACAATGAATTATATATAAAAAAAAAAAAAACAAAAATTGTTTCAAATTTATAAATTATTCCACGACGGAGTCCGAACGCCAATGGCGATTCGTAATATGATGAATATTGCTTAAACGTGTGCTCTTAAGGTATCAAGCAGTGCATACAGAGTTTATATAAAGAATTTAAAGGGGATATAATTAACAATGCCGTGCAGTAGTAGTCCCGAGTAGACTCAACGGGTTTTCTTCTTCTCTACCAATAATAATAATATTACATAATTCGGTATTAGGAACGGCAGCTACGGCCAATACACGTAATGCACGATGTTTGCGTAGACGTGAAGCAATGGCAGAAAAAGGTTTGAAAAAAAAAGAAAAAAAGTATGAGCAACAATGTCGAGACGAGGCCGAGTGAGAGACGTTTAATATTAATTTTCTGCGTGGCATTCGCTTGTGGAAACTACCAAACTGCCTTGTGGCTGCGTCCCGCCTCCATACCTGCGAGCGCGCGCGCGCGCGCGCGCGAGTAAAGCTTGTTAGTGTACGAGCGTGGCACCCCAACGCCACAGAGAGAGAGAGAGAGAGAGAGAGAGAGTGAGAGTGGGAGAGGGTGAACAAAAGGAATAGAAGAGGATAATTATTAGATGTGCAGTCCTCCGCTTCCTCCAGTCAACCCTCTTTGCGGTCTCGGCAGAAGTACCATAACTGTGCTTGTTACATACAGCGGAATGCGCACTCTCCCGTGTATACCAGAATATCATACAAGTTCAACACAATCGACGGGTGATTTAGTTCCGGCCTAGTTTCATTCCCGCGCACTCCAAAAGTTCTCCTAGATTTTTCCCTCTGAAACGTTTCTCGAAACTATTCATGGCTCGACGCCCCCCCCGCCCCTACCACCCGCCCCGCCCGGCTCTCATTCTCCGTCGTCGTCCCTACCACTACCACTACAACCACCTCCGTCTTTTACCACCACCACCACCACCACCACCACCTACGTCCCACCTACGTCCCACCTACGTCCCCCACCTACGTCCCCCACCTACGTCCCAACATCATCGTCTTCTCAAACTTCTTTATGCTTTAAAATTTCCTATTTACATTCAACCTACACTTTTCTATACTTTTCCACGTTTTTTCCTTACGAGTTTTCTGCCGCAGTTTGAAAGCCCAACCACTTTAGGACTTTAAAGATGTAATGAGTTCTATAACGAGTACGAGAGAGACAGAGAGAGAGAGAGAGACGGTGAGCGAGCGAGAGGGGGGTGAGCGGGGCGGGGGGAGACAGGAGGGCTTACATTGACAAGCGCCGATTGCGAAATCGATACTTCAAATCAATCGAACAATGGCTTTACGGTTCATTTACACGACATTAAATTATGACTTCATAATAAAAAATATTTCATAATCTGCTTAGCGTTATTTTTCATTCGATTGTCGTAACTCTTGACAAGAAGAACCTTGAAAAATATCTCTCCCATTAACCATGAACTTTTACTACTTCCCTCGTTTAATTTAATGTGCTTTCGCACTAATACGTTTAAAATATTCAACAAACGATCTATATTCTCATTCATATATATATATGGGCACATAAACTTGCTCTTAAGGGACCGCAAACTTTTGTTTTGTTTATAATAATATGGGCTTTTCCAGTATTGAATATTGAATATAATATTCGGCATGTATTTAAAATGGATGAAATGAAAGGTCCGTTGGGATATTTTGAAAATAAAGAAACATCCAAGCAGATTTGTGACCATATGATAAGGTCGCGTGGAGTTGGAGAATGGTAGAGCATCTCGCGGTTATTGGGGCAGTCGGTTACAGGGAGCGGGAAGGGAATGTAAGATAAAAAGTGATGAAGACATTACGAGGACATCAGGTTGCATGCAGGCTGGTACCGAAACAACGTAGTTGACTCGAAGCTGTTTAATTAAGTAGTAAACATCCCCAGAGATCCCAGAGACTAATGCGACGGACGGCTCAAGTTTGCAAACGCCGCGATATGCTCCCATCCCCCTCCTCCTCCTCCTCCGCCTCCGCCTCCAGGTAACGGCGCCGCCACTCTTCAGCCTTACACGCGTGTAGTTCGCTTGCGGCGCTGCCTCGCGGATGGTCTAAAGCTCGAAAAGAATCGTTACAACTCTTAGTATTAATTCGACGGCTACTGCCTCCCCCCTTCCCCCGCCACCTCCACCTCCACCTCCACCTCCACCGCCACCGCCACTCGACTCACCAACACCAAATCTCACGGCTTACGTGTCGAAACGAGTGGCCGACAGTGAGATAGAGATAGAGACGGGGTGAGACGGGAGGGCAGGGAGGGGGCAGGGAGGGAAGAAAGAAGCGGCAACGTGAGACATTGTACGTCGCATTGCTTCATCGATCTATACAGTTGTAAAGTCGTTAGCCGACTCTCGCTACTCTTCCGCCGTGGGTCAGTTCTGGGCCAAAGTTTCACGAGCCACTGAGATTCAATTCCCATTTGGTTGCTACGCTACTTTACCGGATAGTTTACTCCGACCCCCCGCCCCGCCCCCTCTCTGCCCCTATTGCCGAACCCCGAGATCTCGGTCTCCTGCCTCCCTCCCTCCCTCCCGCTCTCGCAGTCTATCTCTATCTCTCTCTCTCTCTCTCTCTCTCTCTCTCTCTCTCTCTCTCTCTCTCCGGGCACGACCATTAGTCGGACGGGGGCGTACGTGGGTGTGCTCACTTTCGCGCGAAAGACGTATTTATTGGCAAGTAGAATCAATCACACAATCACACGGAGGCGCTTATGTCTCGAGTGAGAAAAGCTGCGCAAACAACACTTTTCTAAGCGGTTGAGCCGCGCGCTTTTATCTAAATAAAAGATAAAGCTACAAGCTTTTCGCTCGATAATCTATTTAATAATTTTGCCAAATAATTTAATCCTCAATCATCGCCGTTGGTCGTAAGAAGCTTGCGGATATTCCGTACTCTTGCGTACAACAGTCGAATGTACAATAATACTTTGCATAGGTTTTCAATTAATCCTCGTAATTAATTCTATACGATTTATTTACACGGACCCGATTACGGCCTTGTATTTAGTCTCCATTTACATGGCTGCTTTATATATTTAAAACATGGAAAAGACTTTATTCCCAAGTGCAGAATTCATTATAGGGACGTTATACGGACGTCGACGTCGAGCAACAGGCGACTCTACACACAAGCCGTTATTGCAAACTTATAAAAACTTTTTAATCCGACAAAGCTTTAGTTTCGCCTTTCCTTTAAATAATATGATCGTTAAATTTACAAATTCAGGTGAGGCTACGTTACGGTTATTATTAAATCGCCGTGGCTACGAATCTTATATATATATATATAAGACGTAACGATTAATTGCCGGACGAGCAAATAAACAAAAACAAAAATAAATAAATAAAAATCCTCGGATCGTTCTGTAGTCTTCTGTTGTTGTAGTCGAGGGGGTAGGAGACGAGGTGGTAGCCGATATTTGATATTTCTGCCCTTCTAACATTCCGTGCGATCGCATAACGTAATTGCGATAGGTTAGTTACCGAGGAAGGTGAAAGAAAAAAGGGAAAAGAAAACAAAAAAAAAAAAAAAAAAAAAGGGTAAAAAAGATTATTAGCTGAGAGTAATAAATAATGCACGGGATGATGAAGCTCGGGAGGTAAGTTAGGGGACGGATAAGCGTGCGCGAGCGGAGATAAAAGCGGAGCCGCTACGTGGGGATCTTCACGTGCCGGTCCTCTCCGAGAGCCCATGGAATTAATTCCCATGGTCTGGGTATCCGGAAAAGAGTAAAAGGCTTTATTTGCCGGACTCGACAAAGAGAGGGCGTAGGACGAGGCCCGGCGCTATATAAAAAAAAAAAAAAAAAAAATATATATATATATATATATATGTATAACGGGCGTGGGTATGGCGGGGGTGGGGAGAGTAGAGGAACGGGTCTATGGACACAGGACAGTACCGGGGAGTACATACAAACATTGAATGCACAGGTAAAGGCGAGAGAGGGTGGCGAAGCGAAGCAGGTATAGGGATCGAAATCCCTCGGGGGCGAATCCAGGACGGAGGAGAGGAGTCGGAGACGGAGGCGCACCCGTCACCTTGTTTCACGGATAGCGACGAGGTGGCGCCTCCGGAGCAGTCGCCGAGATGGAGGCCAGCGGCACGGGAATTGGTCGCCTCGACTGCTACGAGGATATGTTTAAGGAGATCACCAGGAAGCTTTACGGCGAGGATCCCGATCACAGAAGTAAGAGGCTTTTATGTTCATCCTTGACAGCCATTTGCTTTGCTTTAATAATCGTTCATCATCAATCACTCTTTATCATTCATTCTGACTACTTTTAATTTCGTTTGCCTCCTAAAACAAATAAAACCCCACGAGATGATAATTTCTCATAACTTGATATAAATTTCATTCGATTTACGACAAACGTAACGGACGCTATTCCTGTCAAATATCTATATCTATGTATATATATATATATAGAGAGAGAGAGAGAGAGAGAGTGAGTGAGAGTGAGAGTGAGAGTGAGTGAGTGAGAGAGAGTGAGAGAGAGGGTGGTGGTGGTGGTGGTGGTGGTGGTGGTGCTGATGGTGGTGGTGGAGAAAGGTGAAAGAGAGCCAACCACCAGAGCTCTCGCTCTGGGTTTTGAGGATCAAGTCCAATCTCAACTTCTCGAACGTTTCCTTATTAAATCCAACTTATTAAATACCTATGAAATATATTAAAAAAAAAAAAAAAAAAAAAAAAAAAAATGCCAACTAAAACATCTCGTTACGTTCGAGACCTTTTTATCCGAAGCTCCTATTCAATTGTTTAATAGGCATTTTCTTGTTAACCGAGTATACTGCATTTGTATAAGCAGTTGAAGCAGCAGCTGACTGCCACAATCTTGCTTGCTAGCCAATCTATATATATATATTCATTCAATCAAGTATATTAAATCGTGTTCTTCTTCTTACCTGGTTCTTTCCTCTGTCTTTACCCCCCCCCCTTTTCACTCTTAATCATCACAGTCTTTAAAGTTGTGAATATTTTTTTCTTCTTCTCTTCTGCACTGTTACTTAGAGGAACAATGCCATTTTCAATTATACCTTCGTACCTGAACCTGAACCTGATTTGAAATCGGCTGCAAATCTATCTTTATTCAAATGATCATAAAATACAATGAGCCTCGGTGTGTATGTGAAAATCGCTATATTCAACAACGTCCCCACGACTATTGTAATAATTAAATGTCAAATTATAATATTCTTATGTTTAATACGTGCAAATTACGTGTAAACAGGTAATATACGAGGAATTAAAGGTATTTTCATGAGGGGAAAAAAATGTTGACTTTTTTTTATAGATTAGATATTGTCTATGCTTTATTGTCTATTAGAATTATAGGAAAATTCGCGTTCCTAGAGCACTTGCTCAGAGTCGGTAATGTAGAAAGCTTGTATACCAGTCAAGGCGCAATTCGTCTATTATCCCGTTCTTTTACGCGTAGGTAAAACAGTAACACAATTTATACGAAAAACTATCCTCGTATAATTACTATAAAATGGTAATATAAAATGCATAAAACATACACTATTGTTGGATAAATTGCTCATCATAATTATAGAATTACTATTGTTATTCACATTAATACCTCAATAATCCTGCCATAATTTAATAACAATAATAATAATAATAATAATAATAATAGATTGGCTAAATATATTTATTGGCATATTAAATTACCTTGCTTATGAAATATACATATATTCACTACTGAGTAATATTATTATACATTATAAATAATTAATTAATTACATAAAGTAAATAACGATTAAATATTTTTCATGTATATAAAGTATAATAATTAATCTATCTATCAAGTTGCTTGAACATTTATTAAATCTAAAAAGCCATTTTTCATTCGCTTAATCGTATTTATAATTAAACCAAATTCGTTACGTTACATGCATATAGATTATTATTGCACATAAATTTTAAACGTAATTATATTACAAAGAAGTACAATAAAAAATAAAATAAAATTAAATTATTTAATAGAAAAATTAATAAATAATGTTTGTTTAAAAATGTTTAACGACAAATGTGGATTGTGGAAAATTTATGGTTATTTTTTATCTGGAAAACCCGAAAGTCCTATGGCCACTCGCCTGATTTATAACAAAATTCATTAATTTAATAAAATGATGTACTTGCGTAAATAAAGTAAGTAAAAAGTAGACTTTTCTTTATGGCTAATTTGTTAAAACTTTCTAGTCGATTACACGTAGACCTCAATCACGGGTCGAACGTGTTTGTCCCGTTCAATGGGATACGTAGCTTGTAATGCGAATACAATGGCACTAGGTTAGCACCTCCTTCATAGTTTCCGGGGGTAATTCCTAACAGCGTAAGTGCGAGAGGTCAAAGAGAGAGCTGAGAGAGAGAGAGAGAGAGGTAGGTAGGTAGGTAGGTAGGTGGGTGGGTGGGTAGGTAGGTAGGTGGGTGGTTAGGTAGGTAGGTAGGTGAGTGGGTGGGTAGGTGGGTGGGTAGGTAGTGATCGAGTGGTTGTTGGCGGTAAAGGGGAAAGGAGAGAAGATTAGGGAATGCGGGAGATTAGTTCGATCGATTGGTCGCGTAATCCACGGCTTAATGCATCGATAAACCTAATCGATTGTCACCTAGGCTTATACCTGTAGATATAATTAAACGCGTACATGGAATCAGATTTCATATACCAATACTATATGCAATCGTCTCAGTCTGTTGTTTTGGTAATGCAAAGATGAGCGTACATACATTATGCGCATGAAACCTTTTCAATATGCGTGTATCGTATCAGTATAAGAGTGCACGGCCTTACGAATACGTATTTACATACAGAAATTCTATGTATCGCATGTATATTATATAGCTTTGAGTGAGAGGGGGAGTGGGGGGGGGGAGCGAGTGAATCGAATCGGCTAATTACAGTATGAGGCAATTAGTCGAGTCCGTTGTTAGGTCGCCAACGACAGTATTTATTCGTTATGGTTGATACGACCAAGTACTACAATAATTAGGAATGTAGGAGATAATAGGCTCCGATGAAAGCTGAGCTCGACTCATTTTCGCTATTGCGAAAGTTAATCCGAACGGATTGTTGAGTCGGAGCCGGTCGCAGTCGTCGTCAAAAATTCTCTTTTAACAAAGATCCATCATCTTATGATTAACAGTTTTTTTTTTTCTTTTTTTATTATTTATTTATTTCTTTTATATATATATATATATATGTATATGTATATAAGTCACATACAAGTCATTTATTTCTCGTTCGTTGGTGAATAATTAGCGTCTCGAAACGTAATGTAATAATTGTCTTGGTTAATTGAATCAATGGGAATGGGAATGAAACGTTATGCCTACATTCTTATAAGAGTTCAGCTTATGAAATCCAATTGACTGACACAGAAAGGGAATTATTAATTAATTAATTTGTCGGAAATGGTATTTTACTCGGTCGCTGGATCGATGCCGTACGCGTCCGCTTGTAATTTCCCAATTCCGGTTAGGCGGCGACGTCTCGCTTGGAAATAATTAAAAATCTGGCATATTTTCACGCGTGTGTAATTTACGTTGTTATTCCTTTCTCGTTCCCGTTGACTTTCGATGCGAGCAGTTGTTCCTCGGAGTAGCGCTTACGCGTCGACGCTTGTGCATGTGCACAGGCGGCTCGGCGATATCGACCGCCCGAGTTATTATTATTCTTCTTGAGACGTTGCAGAAGGTGCTCGATCCCAAAGACGCTGCTGCTCCCGCTGCTGCTTCCGCCGCCGCTGGACTGCAGACAGCGGATAATGTCGTAATAGAGCTTGGTTGATAATGTCGGGATAATGCCAGCGTGCTTGTCCGTGAGTGGGTCGGAGGGTGGGTGGCTGCGTGAGAATGGTACAGCAGCAGCAGCAGCAGCAGCAGGAGGATAAGGATGAGGATGAGGAGGAGGAGGACCGATTACCATCTGGGTAGTCGGTCGGGCTCTGCTGATTTGGGAGGGAGGTGGGTGGTGGGGGTCTCGAGTTGAGGTAGGTCAGATTGGTGGTCCGGGTAATTAAAGGACGTTTTGTTTTGCGTGCTCCGGCTCCGTGCACAGCGTCGAGCGTGCAGAACGAGTTCGAGGCGTCCGTGTCGTACAAGAACGACGAGGACACGGGCAACGGTACGGACGGTAGCGACGAGGGCACCTGGACCTTAGAGGACGAGCCGCTCAAGGGCACCGCCGAGGGCAGTCGTGTAGCCGCCTATCGAGCGGCCACTTCCACCTGGCGATGCTACGAGTGCGGTAAGAGCTGCTCTCTGTGCGCACGGCTTAGCTAAGGCCGCCGGCCCCCGCGTCGGCGGCGGGTACGGGCGGGCTGGTGACGACCGGGCATGGGGGCTGTGAGGGACGGACGGGGGCCGCCGCAGTCCAGTATCGCCCTATTTTGTTGTATCGCTTATTTAGCCGACGCTCTTTTACTTTCTTTCGTTTTGGCTATGCACGCGTGCACGCACACACGCACACACGCACACACGTGACCGCGCCGGCGCGGGCGCGCGCGGGCACGGACGAGCATCGCTTGGGACGCGTAGCTCGCCAACGGCCGGGGAGCCCTGTAGCGGATTCGATTGGATAATTCAGGACGAGTGCGTCTCGTCGTGGAAGGATCAGCCACCCACTACTACTACTACTAACAGCAATATGTTTCCGACAGGCCTCCTACGCCTTCGCAAAGAGATTTATTTTCATTTCCGACTCTCCGTGCCATTATTAATTTTCTTGTTGTTGTTTTGTCGTTGTTGTTTGTTGTTTTTTTTTGGTTTTGGTTTTTGGTTTTTGGTTTTTGGTTTTTAGACACTTGAAGCTTTTTAAAGTTCAGTTATTATTTTGTCATGTTGATCACGAGAGACGTCATCTTGTATTTGTGTCGCGCTTGCGCGCTTGTAGCACTTATTTGTTTTGGTTGTCACGGCCGAATGAAGAAGCCAGAAGAGCCCTTGGTACACTTGGTCCCGCACTGCCCTTAGCGCAAGTCCGGCCTCATACGTATGTCTCTATGCACGTATGCACACGAATATGTATGTATTGGGAAGGGATTAACGAACCGTATGGACGACACGTGATCGCTGCTTCGGCTCACGCAAATGATTATATCAAAATATTACCTTTGACGAATGATTCCCGCATAACGAATACTGCATGTCCATTGTATAGACCATCTCTTCTTAGTATAAAATACAGCATAAAATACAGCATAAAATACAGCATAAAAAAGACGTTAATAGCCAATGATCATTGTGATACGTGCAATCGGCAAAAGCCCAGTTTAGAGTCTAAATCGTACCGTCTTGCGTACCGACTCGCATAGCTTTATCATTATCAATGAAAGGAATAATGGCAACGTTGCTGAACATGCAAATATTCGCCGCGCGGATGTTAAATAATTGGCTCTCATTAGTTAGACGACGTCGGCAGATCAGGGGGCAATATAAATGAAATTAGGTAAAACCAAGGAGAGTCTTTAGACTTTTTTCTTCTCTAAAATTTATTTAAGAAAAGTAAGTAATGAAGGAGTAGCGGCGAGTAAATAAATAAACGAGACAAGCAATTAAGAAAAGAACGAAGGAAAATAGTAAATTGATTTGAATGAGAAGAAATAAAAAAAAAAAAAGTTAAAGGGACGTGCGTGTATTGTTGGAGTACTTTAGAGAGGATGTTTTTTTTTTTTTTTTTTGAAACCGGAGAGTCCTTTTATAGAATTGTCCGCTCATTGCCGTTAAAAATCTCTCGTGACTGGGGGGGGGGGGGACAAAACAAAACAAAACAAAACAAAAGCGGAGAAATATTGTAATTGCGCGAGTGACGATGCGTCACTTAGCTAAGCGGGGAATTCGGCTTTTGGCGGAATGGGATGAAGGTTATTGGCGACGGGGATGGTCTCGTTCGTCGCTCGGTCGATACATGACAAGCTTATTGACGCACGACAGATAGATAGACGGTGAGAGAGAGAGAGAGAGAGAGAGAGTGAGAGAGAGAGAGAGAGAGAGAGAGAGGGTGAGGGTCTAAAATGGAAATCAGTCTTCAGCCGAGTCAAACACGAGCATGTAAATTCGGTTGGCTCCGGTCTACCAGAGAAAGCTCTAACTTAGCAAAGTCCGACTAAGGGATCCCTTGACATTTTCCGAACAGGCGATTGCATGGGCGGCGGTCCACGGGAGGTGGCCGAGCACTTTGTCGAGCTGCACACGTCGCGCATCGGGTCCGAGGAGGGCGGCCGTGGTCGTCTACACCCGAGCCGCAAGGATTACTTAGCCCCGGGTGACCTCAAGCTCGAGGAGGTCGTTTCGTATCTGGAGAGGGTAAGGGACCGGGCGGAGAGGTCGGCCCCACCGAGCCGACGCACCCAGGAGACCCAGACTATCCCGGCCTCGCTGCTCCCGGCTACCTCGGCCTTTCTCCTCCAGGACTTGCCCTCCACGCAGCACTTGCATCAGGTAAGCTGCACCGACTACTCATCGTCACCGTCATCGTCATCACCCGTAATTTTTCATTCCAATCCTATAAGCTTACCGAACTCCTACTACATAATAAGGCTTTTTTACCGGTCCGTTCAAACCAACACCGGAATGTTCAAATCAATTTCAAAGGAGATTATTATTTGCGTTAGAACATCGGCTTTCCCAGCCTCAATTGGATTGGCTAACGACTCGAATAATTTGTCAAGCTCTTAGGCCATTTAGTTTTACCAAAACATCGGTTAAATATTTAGAATATCATATTAAATGGAACGCAGAAGTGGCAGAAGTGTAAAATCAAGGAGCCGTTGTTGTATTAGGATGCAACGCGTGTTAAATAAATTTTCAAATAAGCGATGGGTGATAATGAACATAATTTTCCATCCCTCGAATATTGCAAAAGTTGTTTTGTCGCTGTTGCATAATACGACACGCTTGTACACTTAATGCAAAGACATTATTAATAATAATAATAGTGACAGCAACAGTAGTAGCGACAACGACAACAACAACAACAACAACAATAAATAATAAATAATGAATAATGAATAATGAAAGAAGAAGGTGGAGAAGAGCAAGGAGGACGAAGGGGATGACGAGGAAGTAGTAGGTTAGGAGGAAGGGAGGGAGCACAAGCGGAAGGAGGATAGGAAAAACGAATCGAAAATAGGAATATGGGGAGATTGACCGTTTAATAAAGTTGGCGTTTAAAGGGATCGATGGAGCGTTGGTCAGTCGGGGAGGAGCGGGGTTTTGTTTGAATTTACCACCAGTGCAGTTATTATAAATTCACGCGCATATCGGAGAAAGGTTATTATATTCGGCTGACAGGGGCCTCTCAGCTTACTCGCTGCAATAACCGTTCGCCAATAAAGTCTCTACGTATTATGAAAAGGCTGGGCGTCGAGAGGGGGCGAGTGCAACGTAAGGGGAATGAAAAGTGGCGGTAAAAGCGATCTGCATAGTGCAGAGTGGCCGCTCGCGGTACCGTAAGCACAAACGCCTCTGTCGGCCGCCCCACTTCCCCATTAAACTTTCCGTGTCTGTCTCTAGTGTTCGGGTGGGGGTGGGGGTGGTGGCGGTGGCGGTGGCGGTGGCGGTGGCGGTGCGGGCCCACGCGAGTCAAAGTCAAAGTCAAAGTCAAAGTCAGAGTCAAAGCGTACGCGACGTTATTGGGATGGACAAGGGAGCCTCGCGCAGCCCCGCGTTCGCCTCTTTGCATCAAACGTGGAAGGGACGGCCGTAGTGGCTGGAGGGGCGGGATGGGGGTGGCGCGCTATTATTACCCCATTAATACCGATAAGCAGTCGGATCACCCTAGCGAATCAACGATCGCGGATCGTCCCGACTAAGAGGAGAGCGAGCGTCCTGCGGGGCTCCGTTATTCTCTATGCGTCTCGGTGCCATGGAGGGGGGGGTGGGTCGGATGGAGGTACGGACCGTCAAAGATTTCCCCCGTGGTCGTGATTTCCCACGAGCCGCTTTCCCGAACGAACGATCGCGTAGCCGAGCTAAGGATACGTAGTAGCCTCGGTCGCGCACTTGGACCGTTTGCTACGATTGTAATTTTTTTTTTTTTTGTCATCGTCTGGACGTGTTCGACAGGGCTCCGCAGCGATGCCCGGGAGCGCTGGTGGGACGAGCAGTGCCGCCGGAGGCGGTAACGGGGCCAGCGGCAAGAGGTACACGTGCCTCTATTGTCCCTACGGCACTGACAGGAGGGATCTCTACACCCGCCACGAGAACATCCACCGCGAGGAGAAGCCCTTCCATTGCTACGTATGCTACAAGCCCTTCAGTCGAGCCGATCACGTGAAGAAGCACTTTTTGCGCATGCACAGGTACTTCAGATTATCTCGCCTCGCTCACTCACTCTCTCTCTCTCTCTCTCTCTCTCCCTCTTTCTGCTTTTTCTCCTTGGAGAGAGGTTCAATCACGAGAGCGGTTCGACCAATCGATCTAATATTAATTTACGCTTAAACTTCTTTTTCAACGAACATTTATTTTTTTTTTTTTTTTTTTTTTTTTTTTAAAAAAAAGAGTTTGGGGTTATTGGGCGGTAACGTGGACTCATCAAGCCTCCCGCGAGTTTTCAGTCGGACCTGTGTGCACGAGAGGGATATGGGGATGGGGGTTCCCGTAAGGCGAATGATCCGTGATTTTTTTGAGACTCGATCGATAAGAGTTGCGCCTCGTCGATCGTGGCTCCCCTTGGTCTGAAATCGCTTGCGATAGGGCGCGCTAGGTAGCTTTTAAGCGAGCTAAACTTAAATCTTGTGTTCGAAAGGGAGCACACGTACGAGCTGTCCCGAATACGAAGGCCCGCGGGATCAATATCCGCGGCAGCGAAGGCGTCGGCCGAGTCGAGCGGTGCCGGGGCCAACGGGACCAACAGCACCAGCCCGTACTCCGCGGGACACCTCTATCCGAGCAGTGCGAAGCATCCGCATCAGCACCAGCCGGAATTGGCAGCGACCTCGAGCTATCAATTGCAACCGGCCACGTCCTCGGCTGCCCTTTACCAGGCCGCCTCGATTTCCTCGGCGGTGGCGGCAGCGGCAGCGGCCGCAGCTGCCGCCAACGCTGGAGGTATGATGCAACAGCAGCAGCAGCAGCAGCAGCAGCAGGAGGGTAATTGCGGCAGCGCGGCTCCGGTGAGCGGCATCCACAGCGCGGTCCACAACGCCGTGACGCAAGCGGCTCGTAGAATACAGAACGGAAGCTGCGGGAGCAAGAGCGGCTTCAAGGGCTCCGGTGGCTCCGGCTCGTCCAAGGCCAACCAGGAGCGCAGGTGAGTTTTAAGGACATTGGTCTGCGTAGCCAGCCAGCCAGCCAGCCCCACTCCCCACCCACTCCCAATAACTCCTACCCCCGTAAAAAGACGGGCCCGGCCAATGCCGCCTCGGCTAACTCGGGCTCGAGCAACGGCTCATAAACGAACGACCTGCCCCCGAACTCCAGGTACACGTGCTGCTACTGCTCCTGGAGCGGCGTCGACAACTGGTGCTTGAAGCGGCACCTCAACACCCACCTTAAGCCGTTCGCTTGCGCCCTCTGCGAGTACAAGGCTGCCCGTGCCGAGCGATTGGCCACCCACGTACTCAAGGTCCACAATCGCCGGCAATGCTCGCGCTGCTCCTTCCTCGCCGACGACCTCGCCCAGCTGCAAGTCCATCAGCTCCACGTGCATCGGGTGAGCAACGCCAGCGTCGCGGCCGCTGTCGCTACGGCCCACCAACAAGGATCCTCTGCTCTTCAACATCAGCAGCAGCAGCAGCAGCAGCAACAACAACAGCACCAGCAACAACAGCAGACTCAAAGCCAGAGGAACGGCGACCGGCAGCAACAGCAACAGCACAACAACAACAACAACAGCAACCGCCTCAGACGATACAGTCCGTTTTTATTTCTTCTCTTCTATTTTTTTTTTTATTTATGCTTGCTTACACGTGGCTGTGCATTAGCAAGCACCTCGTACAATACGTAC